>CM076582.1:332527429-332976315 GCA_034641835.2 Pinus albicaulis
AAAATCAGAGGAAAAATTGTTGTAAATGAGGCGGTGAAAGGATATAACCTAGAGGGAAACGGAGGGGACCCTAGAGGAAAACCCAAACAAAACTAAAAGGAGGTGATTTTTGTTAGTGTCAGTCTAGACATACTGCCATCAGTGATCAAAACTGATCTTTTTGCATTTTCATATTAGGTGTCTCATACCGAATAAATTTCACCATTCCGTTAGGTCATGGATTCATTAATGGTAGTAATTTTTATCAGTTGTCCCTCATGAGGTACTTGCTGATTTTCCTTTCTATGGTCTTTAGTAATTAGTCACTTTCATTCTCAAAATCATATCAGTAGGTCATAGGATGGGTCTCATTAGCTTCTAGGGTCTCACCATGGTCAAATTAATGAGTCAAATGTCAATAATATCAGCAAGGTCATGAGGAAGCCAATAATCTCAAAGTCACAGCACCAAGAAGAATCAGAGAGGCATTTTATTTATCTTGATGTAATTTTCACCTCAAAACCATTTTTTGAGGTGAAACGTAATATTTTGCCTTTATTATCATTCATTATGTAATTTTATATCATCATATGTAATAAGCCACAATTCAGAAGCTGTTATCTCCACAAAGTGATGTTCCTGCCTTCAGGGAAGTTTTTCATAGCATGATCAGTGCCAAATCATCCTCCAAGAAGATCCATCAGAAATAGCCCGAAAAGCACTTTCCAATGATATGCTACACTCACAAAACTGACTTCTGGAATGAAATTTATGCTTAAGTGAAGTAAAGGCCCTTATATCCTCATATACCCCCTATTTCCCCATTTTTCCTTAAACTTTGTTTTATTAAAGTTTATATTTCCTTTAAAAACCCCTTTTTCCCCTTTCCAATTATAAAATCGCATTATAAATTATTTTTAACAGAATTGCGATTTATATAACCACTTCCCTCCATGACCCGTAGAACTTTATGATAAAAACTTTATATTATAAATTCCCTACCGTAAAAACCACTTCCCCGCCATGCATATGATAAAACTTTGATATAAAGTTTAAAGTTTATTATTATAAATCGCAATCGCGACTCTTCAAATCACTGTTTTATTTGAAGTACCAATCGCAAGTATTTGCGATGCTATTGATCACATCGCAATATACTACGATTGCGATTGATCGCAACATCCCAATCGCACTATCCTCTGATCGCATAATCGCAAGTCCTTCCCTCCGATCTCCGATCGCTTCGATTCCCGATCGCACCATCCTCTGATCGCATAATCGCAACTCCTTCCCTCCGATCTCCGATTGCTCCGATCCCCGATTGCTCCGATCCTCCGATCCGCTTCCCCCGATCAATCGCATCGCAACATTTGAAATGTGTGTTGCGATTACCCCTACTCCTGATCTCTGATTGCGATTGACTTGTCAGGCCCACCGCACCATACTTCCTCCCATTCATATAATATAGGGCCTTCCCCTTTGTAAATTGGAAATTTGTATTATTTTCGTTTTACAAAGATTAATCCCCCTTTCCCAATCGCATCAGAGGTTTTATATGTACTACCCCGCTCCACTCTCGATCCCGATTGCGATTGTGATTAAACCACTCGGGTCCCACCATTTATTTCCTCCACCATTCATTACCAAAATTCCCTTCCCTTTTGTAAAAGTTAAAAATTATCTGTTTGGTTTATTACAAAGGGTTCTCCCCAATCGCATCTCATATTTGTAAATGTGTTACTCCGCCCGCCCCATTCCGATTCCGATCGCGATTACTATTTGTTATATTATTTCTCCACTCCCGCTCCATTTCGATTACGATTACACTAATATATCCCTCCACCAGTTCACTCCGATTGCAATTTATGTGGGTCCCGCCTCCTTTCCCTTCCTCTTTCCCATTAAAAATTGGTTTTCCTTCACAAGAGCATGGAATTTCATTCTGTCTTCTTTAAAGGGCAGTTTATTAAAAAAAATCAGAGAATAATGGAAAGCAAAACAAAATTCAAAGGCCGAGAGCTTAAAATAAAATAAAGATATCTACAGCAAGCAGAAAAATAGGAAATTAGTTCATCTGATTACCTATTTTCGTTCATACAGCCTAACAACAAAATCTCTAAAGTGGTCAAATGCAATATTGTCTCTTATTTTCAGGGGCAGATTGTTGTATTTCTTTCTATTATTATATTTCATTTCTTCAGCTGTTAAAACAACTCCTCTTTTCACAGATCTATGTTCCCACATTTCAGCCTATTTATTGTAATTGTAAATCATTTTGTAAGTAGTCTGAGTGGGAGAAAGTAGGGGAACAGTGTGGAAGAACATCTCTTGCTACATTGTACTGTTTGACAGGAATTAATAAGAGATGCAGCTCTGATTTGTGGGATCCATGTGGTATGAGAGTTAGAATTTTTTTCTTCTTCTTTGTTTCATATGTGAATTGTTATGTGTTCCATTCATACATAAGCATTTCCTTTTGAATGCTTTCAAGATAGAAAGGTAGAATCCATATTTATATGCTCTGCCTTGGGAAATCATTCACGCTATGTGTTTTTTTAATTCTATTTGAAAAGGATCCATTTGATGTGCCCTTTTCAGCTCCTCACCAGTCTTTCCATTCCATCCTCATTAAATTTTAGTTGCTAATTTTCCTGCCTATCTTGCCCCATGAAATATCTTGTGTCCTGATTTAATTCCCACTTTCAACTGTCCCTTTATATCCCACACATCCCTGAAATTCATTCATTCATTTATTCTATTAAACCTTTTTCCTATCATTTTACCTAGCCTAATATCAGTCCATTTATTGTGTTCCATTGAATATTCTTTTAAGGAGAGAGCCCTCTCCTGTCCTTGTAGGGATAGCTACAAGGTTGAGCGTGGTTTACTTTTTACCCTGATTTTCCTTTTGCAGCCTGGGGTCCAATTCAAGTGCTAACATCTCTGCCGACCATATTGGGGACTGTTCAAGATTGTTTTTTTGTTAGTGTTATTTTTTTTTATAAACTACAGATGGAGCCTGAAGTTATGCCAGGTAGCCTTCAAACTGCACATTGATTTTCAAGTGCATAAGTAGATAAATGCTGCTTCAATCAATCTCTGGTCTAGTTTTATAAACATAACATCTGACTTGCAAGATTTTCCCCTATACATCAAATATTTCCAGACTTTTGAAAGACGATGTTTATATTTTTGCTAGGCTGCAAATAAGATTTGTGTAAAATAGAAATTCGACAACACTGGCTTCAAGAAGATACACCAGCGCTAATCCAAATCCAAACCCTCCCCCTGTGTTCGAAAACCCAAATCTTTTACCAAGAATTATCAAAAGACAAGAAGGATCATTAAGCCCCAGACCCATCTTCAGATCCTATACTTGGCCCAGTGAATGGTTTTTTGTAGAAGATCCTTCTTTTGACGAGAATTTTGAGCTTTCTTTATTTAGGAATAAGTCTGAAAATGACATTGATGATACAGTTTTAGATTCTGATTTCCTTGTAGATATTGAAGTCCAAAGAGAAAATACCTCCTTTGACGATTACATTTTGAATTCTCCTCAGTCCATCACTGTAAATAATATCCCTGAGCCTTCAAAATCATCAAGAACAACATTTCCCCCTCCCAATTCATCAGCATTCCCATCAGTCAATTCCCAATTATCATCTCCTCCATTAACACCTCCCTCAAATCCTACAAATCCTATCATAAATCCACCCAGAGTTATGGCTACCAGGCATGCACCCCTGCTCTTACCCCAGGTCCTCAATGACATGCCAGCTGACTATCAAAGAAAAATTCCAATATTTGATGTCACTCAGAGCATCACGGATCAACAACATGTTGACAAAATGAATGATTTTTTTTATTTGCATGAGGTAGAAGCAGAGAATGTAATGATGAGGCTGTTTGTTCAAAGTTTCGGAGGCAAAGTCAGAAAGTGGTTTAGAGCCCTACCGCCAGGCACAATTCTCATGTTGCAGGAGTTGCACACTTAGTTCCTGGACCGGTGGGAGGTAAAAAATAACCCACTTCAAATTCTGTCTGAATATGAGAACATTAAAAGGAATGTGGGTGAAACCGTGTAGGATTATTGTTTGAGATTCAACGCTATATATAATGCTATTCCAACTAATTTGAAACCTCCTGAGGGACTAGCATTGTTAAAATTTCCTGATGGATTTGACGCCGACATGGCATATCAGCTGTGTGAAAGAGATCCTTCTTCACTTGAAGACATGCACAAGATAGAGGTTAATGTTGAAGCAAATCTGTTGGCTAAAAGAGCATGAGCCAGGGCTGAAAAAAGAGTCACAATAAAAGAGGAGGCCTCTAATTCAGATAGTAAAATGGACACTCTGATCAGAACAGTCGAAAAAATGGTTGATAGGTTGACCATTGCAGATAGACCTGAGCCTCAAATAAGAAATCCCAATTTCAGAGGGCAGCAGCCACAATTTAGAATTAAACAGAGAGCGCCGAGAATGCAGGATCAAGTTGTGCCACCACAACAGTAGATTAAAACTCCTTTACAGCAGAACTATGTGCAAGGGATAGATTTAGATGATGATGATCCTGTGATTGAGGCTAATCACTTTTTCACGGTTGATGGTGCGCCCATTTTTCTTACAGAAGACGAAGAATACACAGTGGCAACTACAGACATTCAAAAATACCAAAATTTTGTTTTGGCCAATGATACAGTACTAGAAGAGGAGTCTGATGAATATCAGAGAGGTTATATCAATGCTCTATCGGCTTAGCAAAGGTAGTACTCTTTAAGGAACAAAGAGGTTATAGTCAGCCCCATCCAAAAGAGAAAGGAACTTCAAATGAAAAATGATGCACAAAATAAAGCTAAAGAGCCAGCTGATCCTTCTTCTAGTAAAGCGCTTGCAGTTGCTAATATAGCAAATGAAAAGAACCTGCAAAACATATTAAAGGAGCCAATAGAGAAGAAAGACCCACCCCTTAAAGAGGTAGAAAAATCTCCCTCCTTTAATCTAGAAAATGAACTCTCTAAATTAAAAGTGTCTATGCCCCTCACAAAGTTGGTGAAGAATAGTGTGTATAAAACTCAGGTGTCCAAAGTCTTGCAAATATATTCTGTCTTTGATATGGTCAATGTAGAAGACGACTAACCTGAACTTATTTTTGGTCCAACCACAGAAGAATCTGAAGAAAATGAAGTCCCTCCTTTTTACTTGAGTCTTACAGTACATGAGTTGATTCTTCATAATGCTATGTTGGACTCTGGGGCCTCACATAATTTGATGCCCAAAGCTGTCATGGAGAAGCTAGGCCTTGACATCACTTATAAATATCATGACTTGTATTCCTTTGACTCAAGTAGGGTCCATTGTATTGGTTTAATTAAATATTTGGTAGTGTCTTTAGATCAGATTCCAGCAAAGAATGTCTTAATGGATGTAGTTGTTGCTGATGTCCCACCAAGGTTTGGAATGCTTCTGTCTAGGTCTTGGGGTGCTAAACTCAAAGGAACTATGCAACTTGACTTATCTTATGCCACTATCCCTATATTTGGCTAGTTGAGGAAGCTATATAGAGAAAAGAAAATGAAATATATGATTACCAACAAAGACAAACCTGTAAATCATCCCATTAATGTTTTCCATACAGACTTAGAGTCTTTTGTCTTGTATTCTCATGGTGGTTTAAATGATGGGAATGTTCAATTAGTACAAGTGGATGAAATACCTGAGATTTCAGAGAATTTCAGAGAGGTCCTCAAAAAGGAAAAGAAAAAAGCAGTAAACACTTCTGAACCTCCTGCCTGCCAGTAGCAAAGGGACAATGAACAACCAGAAATCAGCCAAGGTAAAGAAGAGAAAGAAGAAAATTTCCAGCACCTTCAGGAAGAAGAAGAAGGCCTGTGGAGTATGGATTTTGATGGAGTTGATGGTAAGGATGGAGCTAGCATTAGAATATGGATTAGGAGTCCTGTTTTTCAACTTGAGAAGGTTCCGAGTAATGTTAGAGTTTGTGCCTATAAGTTAGATTTTGATTGCTCTAACAATGAAGCAGAATATGAGGCTTTGATTGCAGGCCTCAAAATTTTGAAGAAGTTGAATGCAAAAAGGATTTCTGTATATGGTGACTCCGAATTGATAATCAAACAAGTGAAGGGAGAATACCAAGACAAACATCCAAGATTTAGGGCATACAGAAATGCAGTCTTGAACATTTTGAAAACATTCCCAGAGTATACTTTGAGAGCAGTGCCTAGGATGCAGAACATTATTGTTGATTCTCTTGCCACTACTGCAAGTAACTTGAAGATTCTGATGAACTCTAGCAATAAGTTTGAAATCTATGTCAAACATAGGCCTGTTGTTCCGAAAAATTTAAGGTATTGGCAAGTATTTTGGGATGATAATGAGATTAATGCATTTTTGCAGGGTGATGGAAAATTCAAAGATACTCCCATAGAGGGTGAGTATGAGGTTGATGATCAGGAGTTGGAAGCAAACTAGATAGACATATTGCAGCTAAAGGATAATGTAATTCCTAGAGGTCTCATACCTCTAGAGGATATTTTTTATTAGGATGATGTCACAAAGAAACCAAGCTTGGTGCCCACAGAGAAAGGAGTTGAAGATGTGAATATTGGAACAGCTGATCAACCCAAGTTTGTCAAATTATCAAAGGCATTATCCCCTGAGATAAAGGAGAATTATGTTAAATTGTTTTCTGAATTTTCTGATGTATTTGCAAGGGATTATTCAGATTTGAAAGTGTATGATAAGAACATAATTCAACATACAATTCCTATCAAGCCGGATCAGAAGCCTTTCAGACATAAGCTGAGAAGAATCAATCCAAAGCTGCTGCCATCAATTGAAAAGGAGGTAAACAGATTGTACAAAGCAGGAATCATAGTTCCTATTATATTTTCTGATTGGATTTCGAATTTGGTCCCAGTGCGTAAAAATATTGGAGAAATAAGACTGTGTATTGACTTTCGGAACTTGAATAAGGAATCCTTAAAGGATAATTACCCACTCTTGAAAATGGACCATATTTTGCAGAAAGTAGTTGGAGCATCTAGGATGCCACTACTTGATGGCTACTCAGGCTACAATCAGATCTTGGTGCATGAGAAGGACCAAGATAAAACTTCCTTTAAAACACCCTGGGGAACCTTCTAGTATGCCAAGATGCCCTTTGGACTGAAGAACGCTGGAGCCACCTTCCAGCGTGCAATGGACATTGATTTTGCAAATGAAAAACACATTTTTCTCGTTGTTTATTTGGATGATTTGATAGTGTTTTCAGGTTCAGATGATGAGCATTTGCACCATCTAAGAGTGGTTTTTCAGCGTTGCAGAAATTTTGGGATTTCTCTCAATCCCAAAAAGAGCCTTTTTTCCATGGATGAGGGCAAATTGCTTGGGCATATCATCTCCATAGATGGCATCCGCATAGATCCAGCCAGAGTGGAGGCAATCCAGCTCATAGATCTTCCACGGAACAAGAAATAAATTCAGGCTTTCAATGGTAAAACAAATTTTTTACGCAGATTTATACCTAATTTGGTTGAGCATTTGAGAGAGATGACCAATATGTTGAAGAAAGACAGCACTGTTAAGTGGAGTGAGGAAGCTATCAAGTCATTAAATCTGGTAAATTTTTCTTTGTCTAATGCCCCAGTTCTGATCAGTCCTGACTATACTCAAGATTTTATTATATTTTCGTTTGCATCTAAGCATACTATGGCTGTTGTTTTAATGCAAAAGAGAGATGGAGTAGAAAATCCAGTCACCTTTTTCAGTAGGACTATTAGAGATGCTGCTTTAAGATATAATATTATTGAAAAGCAAGCATTAGCTCTTGTCAAGGCATTGAAATATTTCAGGGTCTATATTCTACATTCACACACTACAACATATGTCCCTAACGCGGCAGTCAAGGATGTGCTCATGCAAATTAATCCATAAGGTCGAAGAGGAAAATGGATAGAAACTATGTTGGAGTACGATCTGGAGATCAAGCCTACTAATTTTATCAAAGGCCAAGGTTTGGAAAAATTGATGGCCCAATCAAATCTGCGTGCTTTAGATATAAACCTCATTTCAGCAATGTCGGAAGAGGAAGATGAAGGTTTGTTGGTTCCCATTTCAGATAATTTTCTGCAGTCCCCTTAGTATTCAGATATTGTGTATGTTCTTCAGCATCTCTCACCTCCTCCAGGCATGTCTAAGAGTAAAGGTAGATCTTTGAAACTCAAATCTGCAAAGTATTGTATCTTGAACAATGCTCTGTTTTGGAAGGATCCGGGAGGCGTTTTTCTAAATTTCATGATTAAAGAAGAAGATGAGAAGGTAATGCATGATTTCCATAAAGGTGACTATGGTGGTCACATGTTTTGGAAAACTACAACGAACAAGGTATTGAGAGCCGGGTATTATTGGCCCACATTGTTTTCTGATTTATATAAAACAATGATGAATTGTCATGAATGTTAAATTTTCCAAGGGAAGAAGAAATTGCTTCCACTTCCTTTGAAACATGTTTCAGTGAACGCGCACTTTCAGCAGTGGGGGCTTGATTTTATAGGAGAAATACATCTCGTGTCCTTAGCATAGCATCGATGGATACTGACTGGGACAAAATAATTTACGAAATGGATCGAGGCCATCCCTTCCAGGAAAGCAACTGACACAGTAATTATTCAATTCCTGGAATCAAATATTTTATCTCGTTTTGGTTGCCCATGTAAAATTGTGACAGATAATGCAGCTGCATTCAGATCAAAGAAAATGATCGATTTATGTGATAAATACAACGTCGTGTTGGGCCATTCAATAGCGTATTATCCACAAGGCAACGACCTGGCAGAATCATCGAAAAAATTGCTGATGAATATAATTAAGAAAATGTTGGAGGCAAACAAAAGAAATTGGCACCGGAAGCTTATCAACGCACTGTGGGCAGACAGAGTTAGCAGTAAAAAATCAATAGGTATGTCACCTTTTGAGCTGGTTTATGGTACTGATGCTATCTTTCCTACTTATCTTACAGTTCTAGTTATGAGATTATTACAAGAAGTTGGCAGCGAAGATGATGACAACCAGCGAAGGATCAACAAGATGATCCACCTTCAACAAACAAGAGAAGAAGTGTCACAGAAAGCGAGCCAATTGCAGGACAAGATTAAAAAGATATATGACAGGAAGAATAAAGCAGAAAATTTTCATTTGGATGATGTAGTGTTGAAATGGGATGCAAGAAATGAAGACAAAGGGAAGCACGGTAAATTTGACAACCTTTGGAAGGGACCATACAAAATTACAACATACAGGGGTCAGAATGCCTTCTTACTTTCAGAAATGGATGGCCAGGATTGTCCTGGAGGAGCAGTAAATGGTAGGCTACTGAAGCACTACCATCTTTGAAGACATGGATCAGAATATATCTCATTGTCATTTTATATACCATTTTATTTTTCTAAATAAAAAGTTCAAAATGCGCAGTCATTCAAGTTTGGGGCCCGAGGTGAAGGCTATAAAACTTGGATGATATGTGTATGGTTTGGTTTTATTTCAGTTTTCAGTCTTAGTCTAGATTCAGAGTCAGTTTGCATTTGTGTCAATTTTCAACATTTTGATTCTATGGCCCAATGGATAAGGCTACTGGGTCTACGGTGTTCTTGGCACCTCCAAGGAGCTACCATCCCCACTGGAGCCAATGTTAGTGTCAGTATAGACATACTGCCATCAGTGATCAAAACTACTCTTTTTTCATTTGCATATTAGGTGTCTCATACCGAATAAATTTCACCATTCCGTTAGGTCATGGATTCATCGATGGTAGTAATTTTTAACAGTTGTCCCTCATGAGGTACTTGCTGATTTTCCTTTCTATGGTCTTTACTCATTAGTCACTTTCATTCTCAAAATCATATCAGTAGGTCATAGGATGGGTCTCATTAGTTTCTAGGGTCTCACCATGGTCAAATTAATGAGTCAAATGTCAATAATATCAGCAAGGACATGAGGAAGCCAATAATCTCAAAGTCACAGCACCAGGAAGAATCAGAGAGACATTTTATTTATCTTGATGTAATTTTCACCTCAAAACCATGTTTTGAGGTGAAACGTAATATTTTGCCTTAATTATCATTCATTATGTAATTTTATATCATCATATGTAATAAGCCACAATTCAGAAGCTGTTATCTCCGCAAAGTGATGTTCCTACCTTCAGGGAAGTTTTCTGTAACATGATCAGTGCCAAATCATCCTCCAAGTAGATCCATCAGAAAGAGGCCGGAAAGAGCTTTCCAACGATATGCTACACTCTCAAAACTGACTTCTGGATTGAAATTTATGATTAAGTGAAGTAAAGGCCCTTATATCCTCATATACCCCCTATTTCCCCATTTTTCCTTAAACTTTGTTTTATTAAAGTTTATATTTCCTTTAAAAACCCCTTTTTCCGCTTTCCAATTATAAAATCGCATTATAAATTATTTTTAACAAAATTGCGATTTATATAACCACTTCCCCTCCATGACCCATAGAACTTTATAATAAAAATTTATATTATAAATTCCCTACCATAAAAACCACTTCCCCGCCATGCATATGATAAAAGTTTGATATAAAGTTTAAATTTTATTATTGTAAATCGCAATCGCAACTCTTCTGATTGCTGTTTTATTTGAAGTACCAATCGCAAGTATTTGTGACACGATTGATCGCATCGCAATATACTGCGATTGCGATTGATCGCAACATCCCAATCGCACTATCCTCCGATCGCATAATCGCAAGTCCTTCCCTCCGATCTCCGATCACTTCAATTCCTGATCACACCATCCTCCGATCGCATAATCACAAGTCCTTCCCTCCGATCTCCGATCTCTCCGATCCCCGATTGCTCCGATCCTCCGATCCGCTTCCCCTGATCAATCGCATCGCAACATTTTAAATGCACATTGCGATTACCCTTGCTCCCGATCTCTGATTGCGATTGACCTGCCGGGCCCACCGCACCATACTTCTGCCCATTCATATAATATAGGGCCTTTCCCTTTGTAAATTGGAAATTTGTATTATTTTCATTTTAAAAATATTAATCCCCCTTTCCCAATCGCATCAGAGGTTTTATATGTACTACCCCGCTCCACTCCCGATCCCTATTGCGATTGCGATTAAACCCCTTGGGTCCCGCCATTTATTTCCTCCGCCATTCATTACCAAAATTCCCTTCCCCTTTGTAAAAGTTAAAAATTATCTGTTTGGTTTATTACAAAGGGTTCTCCCCAATCGCATCGCATATTTGTAAATGTGTTACTCTGCCCGCCCTGCTCTAATTCCGATCGCGATTACTGTTTGTTATATTATTTCTCCACTCCCGGTCCATTCTGATTGCGATTACACTAATATATCCCTCCGCCGGTTCACTCTGATTGCGATTTATGTGGGTCTCGCCTCCTTTCCCTTCCTCTTTCCCATTAAAAATCGGTTTTCCTTCACAAGAGCATGGAATTTCATTCTGTCTTCTTTCAACGGTAGTTTATTAAAAAAAATCAGAGAATAATGGAAGGAAAAATAAAATTCAAAGGCCGAGAGCTTAAAATAAAATAAAGATATCTACAGCAAGAAGCAAAATAGGAAATCAGTTCATCTGATTACCTATTTTCGTTCATACATCCTAACAACAAAATCTCTAAAGTGGTCAAATGCAACATTGTCTCTTATTTTTAGGGGCAGATTGTTGTATTTATTTCTATGATTATATTTCAGTTCTTCAGCTGTTAGAACAACTCCTCTTTTCACGGATCTATGTTCCCACATTTCAGCCTATTTATTGTAATTTTAAATCATTTTGTAAGCAGTCTGAGTGGGAGAAAGTAGGGGAACAGTGTGGAAGAACATCTCTTGCTACATTGTACAGTTTGACAGGAATTAATAAGAGATGCAGCTCTGATTTGTGGGATCCATGTGGTATGAGAGTTAGCATTTGTTTTTCTTCTTTGTTTCATATGTGAATTGTTATGTGTTCCATTCATACATAAACATTTCCTTTTGAATGCTTTCAATATAGAAAGGTAGAATCCATATTTATATGCTCTGCTTGGAAAAATCATTCATACTATGTGTTTTTTTCTTCTGTTTGAAAAGGATCCATTTCCTATGCCCTTTTCAACTCCTCACCAGACTTTCCATTCCATCCTCATTAAATTTTAATTGCTAATTTTCCTGCCTATCTTGCCCCATGAAATATTCCGTGTCCTGATTTAATTCCTACTTTCAACTGTCCCTTTATATCCCACACATCCCTGAAATTCATTCATTCATTTATTCTATTAAACCTTTTTCCCATCATTTTACCTAGCCTAATATCAGTCCATTTATTGTGTTCCATTGAATATTCTTTTAAGGAGAGAGCCCTCTCCTGTCCTTGTAGGGCTAGCTACAAGGCTGAGTGTGGTTTAGTTGTTACCCTGATTTTCCTTTTGCAGCCTGGGGTCCAATCCAGGTGCTAACAATTTGGATGGATAAATATCCAATCTGAAGTGGATATGAACGTAAGGTATCAGATCTGAAAAGAGGCTGAACACTCTGAAATTTTAGACAACCTACAGCATCAAAAACTCTTCAACAAAAGGTGGAGGGTACTAGGTTCCCACTTAGATGAGTAAAAAAAAAGAGGTACAGGTCCAAAATGGGCAGAGACAGAGGTCAGAAAACCCTGGACAGAGGCCTAGACAAACCCAAAAAACTTCAAAAAAACTCCTGCAAAAAGTCCAGGTCGCAGTTTCTGACTTGATTTCTGCAGAGGTCGCAATTTTAAGCCTGTTTTTTGCGCCTTGGAGGTTCAGGTCGCAAGTTTTGGCCCAAAAAGTGTGACCTACACTTCCAGCACTCTTAGAATTGGGTTTCAATAGAATGTGTCATCTCAGCTGTGGTTGATTTCTATCACCTGTGCAATAGGTCCAAAAACACACGGAAGTTAGAATTTTTAACGTTTTAGGGTTTTATAGGTTAAAAACAACATGAAGAAAATCAAAACAAGAAACTGAAGAGAAATCCTAGGGTTTGAAGCAGCTGCATATATAGGGATCTGAAAAATGACAGTGGTCGTAATCATAAACCCATGTGGAGTCGCTAGTTGTTAGTATGAATCTTAATCACAAGTGTACGAAAAAGGCTCACTTTAGCCGTGTATAACAAACAACCCTAACAACAAATATGGTTGCCAATATCTTTAGATCTGCAATTATTTTACAAAGATAAATGCTCCGAAAATCTAGATCTATGCATCAAAATACATTAAGCGGTAAATAAAAACAAGAGTTTCTCCATGCATCCAATAGACAAGACAAGAATATGTTGAATGAATTTTTCATTAATGGCACCTAGGAGGAAAACATAGAAGGATGTTACCAATTCTCCTCAATGGGTTGGGTTCTTGTAAGTCCTCAGCACTTCAAATATAAAATCTCTCTCTCTTGATGGTGTAGAAAACCCAGAAAAAAATGGAACTCAAAGGGAGCTCACAAGCAAAAAGATAGAAAAATATGACAATGATGGTGGATCAAAGTCAGACCAAAAGTATAGATCCAGAGTGATCTTTAGGAAACAAAAGGTGGTGATTGAATGGAAAAACCATTCTATTTATAACAAAATATTGAGTTAGTCTAGATATTGATGCATAATTAAAATATTATTAACCAAATCAAGATCCAACTTTTATGGAATATTTTATTATATTTGTTGGAGGGAAAAAGAATTTGATGTGGGTCAAATCCCTTTATTTGTAAATAATAAATAAAGAAATAAATAATTTATTATTTTAAGGATGTGGTTGAGTAATAATCAAATAAATAATGATTTATTTAATTATTTATGAGTGATTTAGTCAAATTTAACAAGGAATATTATTTAAATAAGGTTTAAATAATTATTCCTAGAAAATAATAAGATAAATAATGATTTATCTAATTAATTTTCTTATTTTGGGTTATATATGACCAAGAATATTAATTAAACTATTGTTTAACTAATTATTCCTTGAGGAAAATAAAAAAAATGTATATTTATTTAATATTTCCTCATGGGGTTTCCTGTTTTGACAATAAACAACTTAATAAAGGTGGTTTACCAAGTTATTTTTCATAGTGAAATAAATTTTACTTAGGGTAAAATTGGTCTTCGATGGTGTACTTAGGTCCATCTACCAATGTACCAGTGCTGGAATCTTCTTCCTCTCCCTCATGCATCTCCTGAATCACGCATGGGACTCTATTTTCTAAGAGCTCAAGACTATCTTGCAAAGTTGCAAGTGTCTCTTCTCTAGATGCAAGTACTTCTGTAGCTAGTGGTGAATGTAGTGACTCCTTGTCCAGAGTGACAAGATTGACATCCTCCTTTTTTTTGCCTTAGGAAATGTCTCTTTGTGACACATCTCTATTTTTCTCACATCAAACTTCTTCCTCAACTTGTGAAAGAAATCTAAATATTTAGTCACCTTTTCATGCTCCATGTGACCAAACCACCAATCATTGGCTTCACAATAAAGATGAAGTGTTTCAATCTGGACAACCTCTTTTTCAGCCACAGGATGTAGCATGAAAAATGTATCTAACTCTTTCCTCCAAGCCTTCACAGTGCTTGAGGAAGATCCATAAAATGTAGGTAAATAAAATCTATTATGCCTCTTTCTTCTATTGCTACTATCGGATCCTCTTTCTTCTTTGATTTGGAAGAATTATTGGAGAGTTAGACTCTCTTTGAATGCTCTAGACTATTCTTTGTACCCTTCAAAATATAGACTGAGAGTCTCATGAGTCTCAGGTTCTCTTCTGTCCTCATTTCTATACCTTTCACCTTCTCCAAAGGAAGTGGGCATAGTGGATCTATGAGGAGATCTATGATAATTCGGTATTCTATTCTGTTGATAGGAAGCTCTTGGACCTTCCTCTTCAAATATTCTTCTTGGATCCTCCTTTTTCATTTATCTCTCCATTTGACTGGCCTCTTTGGAGAGATCTTGCATGGATATAAAGAGAGGAGTGGAAAGACTATCATCCTCGTTCATGATAGATATCATCTATCTGATTCTTCTTTTGATGCAAAATATTAAGTGTCCACAAGCTGAGCCAAAGATCATGCTCTGATACCACTGTAATATCCCAAAAGGGAGAATGCATTAATATTTAAACAAAATATAAGAACTGGAGAAAAGTAAACAATAAATCTAAATACACATCAGAATGCACAGAAATAGCTAAGCCATTTTATTATATAGGACGTGAAAAATCAATTACAACAGTGCTCAAAATGTGAGACACTCAAGCCAAAGGGATGTCTTGGAATGACCCTGCAATGATCCCACAAGAGGGACTGCGTAACTATTGAACTTTTGGAAGGTAAACTGCATTGTCCCTGCTGCAACTACTAGGACTACAGCTGCTTGAAAGATAGAAAGTCAAATTTAGGGAGAATGGGAGCTCTGGTGATGCTAAAATTGTAGATCAGGGTTCAATGATGGACTCCCAAGATAACCCAAAAAGGGTTTCTCAGATTTTTCAATCTAAGAAAACCACCCTCGTAGGGCTCCACATATATGCTACTGGGAATGTAGATATGAAGATAGATATGATGATATGATGGCTGCAATGATGCACAATCAGATATATGTAAGAAGGGCTGATCCCCTCACTAGATCCTTGGGCTAAAAGCTCAAGATCTGGCTCCTCCAATCTCCTCCACTGAAAATAGCTATTGTATGAAAAAAAACTTTAGAAAAATATGCTATTAGAGAGGGAGGATCAATAGCCTACTACTAGATGTGTCAATACAGCTCATGAATGATGGAAACAATAGATCCAATGTGAGGAGATGATCCCTCATAGGATTTCTAGCTGAAATACTAGAAACTTCCTTCCTTCAATAGATCTACAGGACTGGACTGCACAATCCTTGAGGGGAATGCTGCTGCATGGAGGTAAAACCCAATGGCCTAAATGTCGGATGTAGATTTGCTGCCCTTGAAAGGTTGAATGTGAAGAACAAGGTGGTAGGATGAATCCTGCACTCTTTTCCTAGTTGAATGCTCGAAACAACCTCTTCAAGATGGCACCAATGCCTGATAAGGAATGTAGTACAATCCTCTTCCTTAGAGATCACTCAAAGAAATAGGTGGGATTCCCGCTGGGGAACACCCTGTGATAAACAACACTACAATGCTAAACATCCCAAGCCTGCATAGAAATGTCCTAAAACAAATCTAGATCTAAAAATATCAAGAAATGAATAATCCTAATCATGCCCTCCTATCTACCTTCACCTTCATTATATAGATATGGGCCTTCCATAGCCTATGCCTACTCCAAAACTACACTGTACATGTGGAAAAAAGTCTCCATGGTTGATTGTGATGTTGATGCATGTCCTCCATCATGTTCACATGGGGTGATTACCCTCTCCATCATGTGTGCATTAAATGCATCACTTCTTCCACTATATTATCATGAGTGCTTTATGATATTCTTTGAATGCACTATGATCTCAATTGACCCTATCAAAGATCCTCATGATTTTTCATTTAAGATCCATGATCTTATTTGACTGTATCATCCTCCATAATCTATCTCATAAATGAGACATGATCTCCATTAATGGAGCTGCTCCACTACTCCATGATTTTAGATCTAGATCTAGAATATCCACATACACAGATAAAAAGTGGATCTTTGAGGATTATGGGTCCTTCCACCCTTTTGTTTACTTAATTAATTAAGTTTATTAAGAACTCTAATATTCCAAATATCATGTGAAAATTTGGGAATATTACAAGTGATCTCCAACTTGAAACTTAGGGTTTGATTAGGGTTTCATTACATTCATTAAGAAATCACAAAAATAGCTTGAAGATGAGTGTATATCAGGTACTTACCTCTTCCCAGTGATTTATAAGACTTTGGAGGAAATTTTAAAGGGGTTTGAGGTGGTTTGAATGGTTGGAGGGCTTAGAAACCCTTCCTAGCCAAGAGCATAGCGCCCAGGCTGAGCACGCAACGCCAAGTGCTTTCTTCACAGGCTTGTCAGAAAAGAGCACAACGCTCTGCCAGGCATGAATCACCTTCATATTTTGAATGGAGGAGAAAATCCAAGCATGCAGCGCCAGCTTCCAAGGGCACAGTGCTATTCTGAGCACACAGCGCCACAAAACATTCGCTTGAATTTTCTTGAAAGCTCACAAATTTTTCTCTCTTGAGTGCTCTTGGTCTTTTGACAAGAAATAATGATTCATTTAAAATGTGAAATGAGATTTTATAGATGATAGGAATCTGATTTAGTTATGAGAACCCACTTACTAATGTCAAAATTCCTTTTTCTTTTCTCACTAACCCTTTTACACTGTTTGCATGCAGGTCTACTAAAGTGATGAATTTGAACTTTATTTTGGTCATTTAGGCATGACAAGCTCATTTTTGACAACTTTGGGATTCAAAAATATAGTAGCATCTTAAAAATCCTCTTTTGCTTCCACCATGGAGTTCAACTCATGCTTTTTACCTTCTCTGGCCACTTTCCCAAAACCCTAGGTGTCTACAGCTCTTTTATAGCAATCATCAGTGTTTTCTTCTAAGTTCTCTATAGCCCTTTCAAGTTCATTCATTTTTTTCCAGTTCACCTCACCATTTTCCATATCTCTTCAATATTTTCTGATATATTTTCTTCATGTTTGGCCTTGTGTGCCTCCTCCATGTCATTTATGTAAGTGATCACTGCTTTGGCACTCAACTGGACCATTAAGTGTATAAACCCTAATTATTTACATGACCAAGTGTTTCCTTTTCACTTGCTATAAGTATTCTTTGTTAGTATGAATATTAATCGCTAGTGTCCGAAAAAGGCTCACTTTAGCTGTGCATAAAAAACAACCCTAACAACAAGGATGGCTGCAAATATATTTAGATCTGCAATTATTTAACCAAGATAAATGCTGCAAAAATATAGATCTATGCATCAAAAGACCTTAAGCAGTAAATAAAAACAAGAGTTGCTACATGCATCCAATAGACAAGACAAGAATATGTTGAATGAATTCTGCATTAATGGCACCTGGGAGGAAAACATAGAAGGATGTTACCAGTTCTCCTCAATGGGATGGGTTCTTGTAATTCCTCAGCACTTCTGATATAAAATCTCTCTCTCTTGATGGTGTAGAAAACCCAGACAAAAATGGAACTCAAAGGGAGCTCACAAGAAAAAAGATAGAAAAATATGGCAATGATGGTGGATCAAAGTCAGACCAAAAGTATAGATCCAGAGTGATCTTTAGGCAACAAAAGGTAGTGAGTGAATGGAAAAACCCTTCTATTTATAACAAAATATTGAGTTAATCTATATATTGGTGCATAATTAAAATATTATTAACCAAATCAAGATCCAACTTTTATGGAATATTTTATTATATTTGTTGGAGGGAAAAAGAATTTGACTTGGGTCAAATCCCTTTATTTGTAAATAATAAATAAATAACTAATTTATTTATTATTTTAAGGATGTGGTTGAGTAATAATAAAAAAAATAATGATTTATTTAATTATTTATGAGTGATTTAGTCAAATTTAACAAGGAATATTATTTAAATAAGGTTTAAATAATTATTCCTAGAAAATAATAAGATAAATAATGATTTATCTAATTAATTTTCCTGTTTTGGTTTAAATATGACTAGGAATATTAATTAAACTATTTTTTAACTAATTATTGCTTGAGGAAAATAAAAAAAATGTAGATTTATTTAATATTTCCTCATGGGGTTTCCTTTTTAGACCATAAACAACTTAATAACGGTGGTTTACTAAGTTATTTTTCATAGTGATAGCAATTTTACTTAGGGTAAAATTGGTCTTACATGGTGTAATTAGGTCCATCTAATAGTAACAAGTTAGATGACCCAAAAATTGTGTAACAGATTGCCCCCTAGCGTGCGAGCGTTAGGAGCAAATCATATGACCGAAGTATTTTGTAAGAACTCAATCACTAGACACCGAAGGGGAAGTCAAAGAGAGAGAAATATAAGGTAGACCAAAGCACTAGAGGACTAGACCCTGAGGAGGCGAGACTTACAGGTGTGACAAGTCTCTTTTATGAGTAAGTACCTGTGCTATAGGCGGCAGGAGAGGCATATCTATGCCCGTCGAGACAAAGTACAAAGAATAATGCGTCCAGTAAACAAGGGACTCAACAATATAATACATGCTGGCATAGACATAAGACAGGTAAAAAAATGATAACGAATCCCACATACATATTGTGTCTGGGATAACAACTAGGACTTATACAATAATATTTGAGTACATGAGATAAAAATACAACCCAAATGCCCCTATAAACAAGAAAGGGCTCTGAAAATATAACGGATACATGCAAACAAAAAGGCGCTGCAAGTGGCGAAGGCCGACATCATCAAATCTATGGAGCTGCATCAAACGCTGTAATGAAGAGGTCATCCGGGCATGTGGGGAGCTACCTGTAGGGCCACCCCCTCATGAGGGCTGAAACATCTCACACACACCTGGGAATCACCGGTATCAGCTGCTGCATCACTGAGCCATCAAGTATACGGATCTCAATCATGTTGAAAAAGGAGCTAGAGATGAGAAAAAAACAATTCAAAGGGTGATAAGGAGTCCCTTTGCCTGATCCGAGGCACCAAACAGGAGTGGAAGCTGGAACCAAGGTACACTTCCCTCTAGACTTGCCTTCTGGAATGAATGATCTGATGTCGATGGAAGGAGGTCTGCCATAGGTGAGGCAATAAGGGATCCTCAACTAAGGCATGAGAGAAAATAGTAGAACGACTGACAGAATAACACCAGGGATGATGATGAAATGGGGGGTACTGAATAGTGGATGGAGGACTTCCCTTGTTAAAGTATAAAGGGCATGGATGAACTGGCAGTGACTGACACAATATCATGAGGGATAGGGGACAGTAGGACTAAAGGCCATAATCTGCGACACGAGAGAGGAACCAAACAATGAAGGATCGTGGACTATAGCGAGATACAAAGGGACTCGGGATAGACTCTATGAATGCAATGATGACTCAACTCAGATGCTCTAAACAAGGGTGACTCGATGGTGCTGCCACACAGAAAAGGTCCAATGGGGACCATGAAAACATGAGTACATGATGGTTAATCACGACAAAAATCAACATGAGCATGGACAAGTATAAAGGAAAAGTGGTGCCTCAAGTACAAGTGTTGCAAGTGAAGAAATATGATTTTGAGGAGTTGTGAAGTGAGCCTTCTTGGATGAAATGTGTCGTAGTGAAGTATCAAATCACAAAAAACTAACAGATACCCATTTGAGGGCTTGGTGAGAGCTTTCCAATGGTACAAATGGTTTTTCAAACTGAGATATGGTTTGGCAGCAGTAGGCGAAAGAAAAATCAGGGGTTTCTCTTTTAATAAGGCATTTTCCCCCCAAATTCACTCATTTGCAAGTGGAGCAGTGGTGAATGTAGAGAGGAGGGAAGGCCCTAAATCTTGCAGTGATCATAGTGGACAAACTGACCTTTGGAATCAAGATCCGTTAGTTGCAAGTAAGAGGCCTAATCCTAATCTTTCATTTAAGTGGATTGAAATTTTATTTTAGGTCCCCAGAGCTCAGTAAAAGTGTAATATCCAAAAATGGGAACAACTACACTATTGGGAATAATTTGAGTTATTACCAATGTGGAGCCTTAGAAAATCATGAGCATAGAAATGTAGAGTGGCTCATCAGATTTAAAATAACATCATAGCAGCAGATGAAAGAACCTTAGCAACAAGATGGCCTATATTCTCCTTCCTGGGTGGGGAAATGCAGCAATATAGGGCATAAAACAACTGTCTTCAGAAAATTTCACAATAAAAGTGGACACTGGGACTTGGATCCCTTATTTTAGACAATATAAAACCCACTTGTAGAATTGGAGGTGAAACAAATGAAACTAGCTACATTAAACAGATCTTGCCAGCTCAATACTGCTTAAAAACACCCTGATCCCATGATTTCTCTACAATAGAATTTCTGAATGTTGTGAGAGCGTAATTCCCATGAGGGTTTCTATATAAAATGATGAAATAATATTGATATGGAGCTTTTATTAATCAAATAATAGAGAAATGGAGTTCTAACCTCTTTTACACAAAGAAAAAGACACTCAACAAGGGTTTCCGACAATATACATGTACAAAAGGAAAGACTGCAGAAAATAACGCAGTCTACTACAAATTTGCATTAAGCATGGCTGAATATGACATATAAAATCTGAATAATATATAAAATTTCCAATGCCCTTCTTATTAGATCTCCCAGAGGGAAATAAGCACCTCCTCCTCAAAGACTAGTACAAAATAGTAGGGTCTAACCCTGCAACTACTGTAGCTGCAGAGATGATGTAGTTTCTGAAGGTAAATGTGATATGGATGAGTATGGCTGAATGTACCTACGAAAAATGATGAATTGAAGCTTAGATACTTCCCTCTTGATCCCTTTAGCAAGCTTATCCAAAGAAAGGATGGAATTATCGCATGAGAATTCTTTGCACTAAGCAGTGAAACAACTCCGGCTAAACAGCTGAAGCATGAAAGTACTCAGAAGACCAAATATAGCTTAATACTGAATGATATATTTGATGCTATTCCCTCCTTTTTATCTTTCATTAGCCTTCTCACTCGATACCCCACACATTGTTGAGGTGACTTCCTAGTGAAAATTCCTCCTTCAAAACTGCACTGCCCTAGTTGGCTTCCCTCCTCTTTGTAGCAGTGCTGTTGACTTGGTCAACTGGGACTAATCCACCTGCAATGCCTTTTTTCACACTAAGGGATCTTCAATCCAGTTCTTGTATGTGTGTCTAGGCTGATCCTTGTTCACATTGAGCTAGTTTACTTGGGTGATTTATTCCTCCTCAAGAATGCATGTTGACTTAGTCAAACTTGACTATGTCCCCATCTATTTTGCCCTTGTTCACACTTGGAAGTGTAAAACCAGCTCCTAAGGTGATATCCTTTCTTACTAAGGTGGAATTTATTCATATATTTATTTTTCATGGGCCTCCTTTCCCATTTATTCATCTCCTAAGTGAAAGCATCAAAATCTAATATTCCAATTTGCTTGTGTGCAAATTTTGGAATATCACAGTCCTCCCCTCCCAAATGTTGCTTGTCTTCAAGCAACTGTAAGGATAGGACTGAAGAGCATCCTCTTCTCCCCTATCATAGCCTCATAATATTAAATCCTCCAAGGATCAAGGTGTTGCATCATCAATATATCTCCAAGTTTCCCCTCCCAAGTGTGCAAGCCATCTATTGGGGAACATCCCAAATAGCTAACATTATGTGACAGTCAAACATCCATGGAGGCAACAATGGGATGTTTGAAGGTCCTATTGAAGCATGAGGGCTGATATAGATTGGGATTCATCATCCCCATTTGAATCTCTCCTCCCCAAGCTATCAACCAAACAAAATGAGTCACCCTCCAGGATGACAACTCATGAAGGATATCTTCCACCTTGAGCTCATGCAGAATTGGTGGGTTGAAAATCTGAACATGGTAGACAAGATAGCCTAACCCACGCTATCCTCCTCTCCACTTAAGATGAATTTAGAGAATTTTCTGATCTTGGGTTTCAATACTATTGCCCTCAAATGGTAAGAAGGAAGCTAGACCTCCAAACGTCCCTCTCCCAGTGCTGTGAATCAAGCTGGCCCAAACCATCTCATACATGATGGATAAGAAATCACCACCATATGGAATCCCATCCATCTCATGGTCCTCCTCATTAAAAAAAAAATATTTTTCTATAGATTCCATGTCTCTTTCCATGCTCCCCTTAGAACATGTCATGCAGAAAGTGTGGGGATGCTCCTCCACCCCATGTGTTTCTCCTCCAATCATGCTCCTCATAAAAGCAAGAATAATATCAACAAATAGGATCATGATCAGCATCCCAATGAAAGAAAGACTTAAGGTTTTATGTGGTTCTAGAAGGTACTAACAATATCCCAAGTGGTCACAACGCAGTCTTCCCCACTGCAGCTTCAGAAAATAGCATGACAAGTTGTTTCTTGATAGATCGCTAGTTGTAAAAGTCACCACATCTACTAGCAAGTAGTAAATGGATGAGTATATCAACTAAGAATATAAGGAGTGACCAAACACTTGCCCCAGATCATATAGTAGATGGTTTTCTCCATCAGAATAGCCGGCAAAAAATGGTCCATGGAGCCTAAAGAAAAAATTTCCCCTTTGTAGAGAAATGCACTGCAATGAAATGGTAAGAGCATGCAAATATTGTGTTGAAAAATCAATAAATGAAAAAACAAAATTCTTACCATGTAATGAAAGCAAGATGGTGACAAAATCCATAGATGGATCCTCCATAGTGGTATGACATACCCATATGAAGAGGAATGAACCATATGCTACATGAAAATCGTCCCTCTCATTCCTGGAAACCCAAGTCAAGGAGAACATACCAAATGACAAATGAGTCCATCCACTCCTCTACCAATCTCACCTCCTTTATGACCACCAAGTGCACCCATTATGAAGTGATCCTGGGAACACTCCATCAACAAGCTCCTTCTCCCAGGTGACAGCGTTGTTGGCCTATGAAAATAGGCTCTTGCCAACTCATAAATCCATTCTTTGACATGCCCCATGTCAAAGGCTTCTCCCAAAATGCTGTTGCATACAAGAAGTCCCTTCCAAGGTGGAAGCACTTCCAGATCAGAAGTAGCCTCCTTGCACTAGGCTAGTGCCATCCCCTACTCCTGCAGCATCATGCCAAGTGTGAGAGAAAATCTAGCCTTGCTCTCTCCCAATCCTCCAAAGCAAAAAAAACCTTTGCTGCCTCCTCATACCTTCATCATATAACCCATGTGGTGAAAATATCACATCATTATAATTCTTCCACACTCCTTTCCATATGATGAAAGTACCCTGCCAAGTTCCTCCCATATACATACCCTTGGAAAAAGGATATGTCTGATGATGGCCAAACTCTCTCAAGAGTAGCCAATGTAGTTTTGCCTCTTGCTGCCTAGTATCATAGATTTGCAAGTAGCTCTCTAGCTTCTTGCTCTCTATCCACATCCACTTATCCATCAATGGATGTCTCCTACCATTCCCCATCTTGGTACTCCTCCAAAGAATATTACCATCCTCCCATATCAAATTTTTCTCCTTGCATTCCATGGGATGCTGAAATGCAACTCCTTGGAGACCTCCTAGAGAATATCTCTCATCGATGATCATCTTGAACCCATAAGGATCCAAGGGGGATGAAGGCAAGGCCTCCTTGCTGCTACCTCTTGACAGCGCTATAACCCTCCTCCAGGGTGTTTTGGCTATCTCATGTCTCAACTCCCGAATGAACATTTGACTCTACATGAATTTGTTTGGAGCAAAGTTCACTCCATCCTCCAAGCATTCACACTCCACCCTCAAGGGTTGTGTGCAACTCAAAAAGGGCCCACGAGAATGATGGTTCATTTTTTCCTTGAACCATTCAATTTTTCACAGCACAGTGCAATCCTGCTACTCTACCTTAGCAACAATGTTTGATCCTGGGCCATATGAAGACATATTTCCACCATTTTCAGAAAAAATTGCTGCAATAAGTAAAATTGGAAATCTTCCCATACCTTGGTGAGATGCGAGAACCTCTTGTAGAGCTGTAAGGGCTCCTCCCTCCAATGTAATGGCTTCCCTAACTTCTGATGTAGAAGGCTACTCTCCCAAGGATGTGACAGTGATGGTATTTGTTTTTTCCCATGGTGGCATGGGCCTACTCTCCTCTGACCTCTCTCCATAAAAGGTTCTAATAAGCCCTTGAGTGAACTCAAAAAAATAATCCACTCTTGTATGGCTTAAGTGACTAAACCACCAAACATTGGCTTCACCCTCCAAGTGCAGCGCTGCAACTTCTATTGCCTCCCTCTCTACCACTGGATGAAGTAGGAAGAATTCCTCAAGCTTCCTTGCCCAATCTCTTGTTGTAGTTGACCCATAAAATGTAGACAATAGGAATATATTACCTTTAGCTTCTCCTTTGCTGCAAGGTCTTCTTTCTTAGCTCAGTTGAATAAACTGAGGAAAATATAGGGTCTCTTTGAAAGCCCTAGGTTGGCACTTGTATTCTGCGAAATACCCACTCAGAATTTCATGCTCTAAGTGGTCTCCTTGCTCTCCAGTTCCTCTATGAGAACAGGAAGTGCATGCATCTTCTTTTGCCCCCTGAAACCTTCTAGAGGTTTCATTGGAACTCTCTCCTCCTTGAAACCCCTTTGGATTTTCAATGCATTTCTCTTATGTCTTCTTAGATCTGAAAATGGATGAGAGTAATCTCATACTATCCATAATTTTTTTCTCCTCTTATTCTTATCTTATGATTGGATCTAAAATCCACAGGCTAAGCCAAGATGGTAGCTTTGATACCACTGTAATATCCCAAAATGGGAAAAGCTACACTATTGGGAATAATTTGAGTTATTACCAATGTGGAGCTTCAAAAAATCATGAGAATGGCAAGGTATAGCAGCTCATTATATTTAAAATAACATCATGCCAGCAGATGAAAGAACCTCAGCAACAAGATGGCCTATATTCTCCTTCTTGGGTGGGAAAATGCAACAATATAGGGTATAAAACAACTGTATTCAGAAAATTGTGCAATAACAGTGGAAAATGGGACTTGGATCCATTATTTTATACAAATTACAACCCACTTGCAGAATTGGAGGCAAAACAAATGAAACTAGCTACATTAAACAGATCTCCTCAGCTCAATACTGCTTAAAAACACCTCAATCCCATGACTTCTCTACAACATAATTTATGAATGCTGTGAGAGCATAATTTCCATGAGGGTTTCTACATAAAATGATGAAATAATACTGATATGAAGCTTTTATTAATCAAATAATAGAGAAATGGAGTTTTAACCTCTTTTGCACAAAGAAAAAGACACCCGGCAAGGGTTTCTGGAAATATACATGTACAAAAGGCAGGACTTCAGAAAATAACACAGTCTACTGCAAATATACATTAAGCATGGCTGAATATGACATATAAAATCTGAATAATACATAAAATGGCCAAGTCCCTTCTTATTATATCTCCCGGATGGAAATAAGAACCTCCTCCTTAAAGACTAGTACAAAATAGTAGGGTCTAACCCTGCAACTGCTGCAACTACAGAGAGGATGCATTTTCTGAAGGGAACTATGTTGTGGATGAATATGGCTGAATGGCCCTAAGCCAAATGATGAATTGAATCTTAGGTCCTTCCCTCTTGATCCCTTTAGCAAGCTGATCCAAAGAAAGGATGGAATTCCTGCATGAGAATTCTTTGCACTCAGTAGTGCAGCAACTTCGGCTAAACAAATGAAGCATGCAAGTAGTTATAAGACCAAATATAGCTGAATAATAAATGATATCTTTGATTCTATGCCCTCCTTTTTATCTTTGGTGAGCCTCCTCACCCTGGACCCCACACATTGTTGAGGTGACTTCCTAGTGAAGATTCCTCCTTCAAAATTGTGCTGCCCTAGCTGGCTTCCCTCCTCTTTGTAGTAGCACTGTTGACTTGGTCAACTGGGACTAATCCACTTGCAATGCCTCTTTTCACACTAAGGGATCTTCAATCTGGTTCTCATATGTGTGTCTAGGCTGATCCTTGTTCACATTGAGCTAGTTTACTTGGGTGATTTCTTCCTCCTCAAGAATGCATGTTGACTTAGTCAAACTTGACTATGTCCCCATCTATTTTGCCCTTGTTCACACTTGGAAGTGTAAAACCAGCTCCTAAGGTGATCTCCTTTCTTACTAAGGTGGAATTTATTCATATCTTTATTGTTCATGGGCCTTCTTTCCCATTTATTCCTCTCCTAAGTGAAAGCATCAAAATCTAATATTCCAATTTGTTTGTGTGAAAATTTTGGAATATTAAAAACAGACCGTTGCTCCTCTTCACAGCTGGGTTGCACTTTTTGGGGCAAAAACTGCGACCTGTCCCAGGATTGGGCTTGAAAAGTGTGACCTGACAGAGAGGGGTTTTTCTATGCTATTTTTTGGATGAGAACATGGTTTTTATGTTTGGATGCAGTATTTCCTATCTGTATAGTAACAATATGATGGTTTTGTGTAGATATAGAAGAATTACGAATCAACTGGAGGGAGAGAGACTTTGGCACATTACGGTCGTAGATTCAAGAGGATCGCGGTGTCTGTAGTGCATTGGCCAAGTTTGGAGTTTTGAAGTTTGTAGAGAACCCACTGATGAGAGCTGGAGAGCCCTTGTTGGCCCAGATTGTCAGCTATTGGGATCTGGAATGTTATGCTCCTATACCAATAGGTTTCATCTATCATGATTGACTTGATGGGCTATGTAATATGTTCATACCTTTCCCTATTGCAAAGGTTTTCCATATTGTCAAAAAATGAAAAAAAAAATAAAAATGTAAAGAGGGTATACCCTAAAAGAAAAATCAAAGGGTGAAAAAAATAAAATGGCCCAAAAAGTGAAAGAAAATGAACCCCACCAAAAGAAAGGCCAAGGAAAGTGTGCAAGTCTAAATTCCACTACTTTTTTCTCTTATGTAATAAACAAATTGTGTGCAACTTGTAACTTATGCCACAATTGGTGAATAGTCAAATAGTTTAAAATTAGCTAGTTCATGTTTGAATTATATGTTTTAGAGATAGAGAATAAAATCTGACCAAACTGTTTAATCTTGGCAGATAAGAAGATAGGTAGAGTAAATAAAAGGAGCTCAAAAGGTTAATCTGAGCCCTTGGATGTAATAAGGTTAGACTCAGATAGATTTCTACGTGTAAAAGAAAATAAAGTGTGATAAGGGTTTGCCAGTCTAAGTGCACGTTAATAAAGAAGAAAAAATGCTAGGTTAAAGTAGGTAGGGTAGGTAGATGATGTTGCGGAATTACATGTGATGGATAATAACTCTAAATGTGTTAATCTTTACTTTCATCACAAGTGCTAGGTAGACATTACACTCAAGGAATTTCAAGAAAAACAAGGTCAAATGATTAACTTCCCTTCTCATTTTTCCCTAAAAAATTTCAATAGTTTCCCCTAAGTACTAAGGCATTTGAAAATTAGAGGGGCTTAGAGAATTTCTCTGACTTCTGGAGGGACCAAACCCTTGGCCCAGTAATTTAAAAATAAGCGTAAGTACTTAAAGCCATCCATAAGTCTTTTCCTAAGTAAAATCCTATTTTACTTCGGAAAATTGCGCAATATCCCATAAAAACCCTTTTTCATTCAATCCTAAGTTAAATACACAATCCTAATGTTTTATACTTAGCGCTTTTTCATTCATTATCACATATTAAATTTTAACTTATATTATTTTAACTCCCCTATAACATCTACCCATTCCCGTATTACTATAACTATATAAAATCCCCAAGTTTTACATATCCCTCCCCTTGGTTAAAATATAACCATAATATAACATTATATTTAATAAGGATTAATTAACCCCCACGGTTAATTAATAACTTTCTCGACCAATCATGTTGCTCCCGATATAATTAAATAACCTTTTATTGTATTGGACCCACCCTCATTAAACGTCCGTCAACTCTCCTCCCCGATAACTGTCTGATCAAACACCACACATCCAATGGCCTTCGTGCATTTCGCATGGCCCTCCATGATCGAACGATAACGTGTGATCGTGGAGAATTTTTGTGAACAGTTCCCAGCCACGCGTTGCGAAATCTATGGAATCGCTGGCTCCCAGCTAAATACCGCCCATCCCCAAAAGCGTTGCGATATCATACCGCTTACCGCCCTCCGTATACAACAAAATGTCGTTTCCCGCGCACATCATCTGCCCAAATGACAAAAATCCCTGCCAACCTCGACTTTGTTATTAAACAAACAAAACATAATTTTCCTTATTGTGTGCTGCGATCAGTGTTCCCAAGCAAAGAACGTCAAAGTCAATTTTGGAATATTTCCAACCACCACCTTGCTAAGAAATTTGCAGCCGTACTAGTCCAGAACCTGTCAATCATTGCCTACACCTGTTTTCGCGCCATTCATAGGTATTTATCCAATTTATTCCGAAACCCTGCAATTCTTGGTTTTATAATCCAATTCCATAGAAAACGATTAAAATATAGTATAATTCAATCTTTGTTTTACCACATAAGCACCCAGGCCTATAAATTTTCCCATTTTCCACTGAAAATCCGAGTTCTTTTCTGAATCCACAAGAACCAGAAATGGAAACCCCTGTGGCTTTGACTGTTTCACCCTTGAATCCTCCCCACAAATATTTAGACTATCTGCCTCTAGCAGATAGGGACTTCCAGATAAAAGACCTCATCTTTAGCGAAAATCCCCTGAAAATATTTTGCCAATGTAGAGATAATTACCTGAATGGCTCTGATATTTTTGGACTGTGGGAATCCAATATTCCTATGTATTTTCTACCCTTAGTTCATGTATTTCTTGAAATAATTTATCACTGCCATGCCAATTATGACCCTAATCAACGAGCAGTTATGTCCCCAAGTCAAACCATTCTTTTTCCAATAACTGCTGAGTCCATCAATGAAATGTTACAATTTCATCCCGATCAAGCCCTAACTCCCCTTTCCATGGGAGATTTATTTGAAAAATCCACAAAATTATCCCAAGAAGAACTAAATCACCTTTGTCAAACTTTCATGCTACAAGAACATCAACCCAAAGGCCACCCTCCTTATGGACATACCTTTTTCACAGAGATGGGAAGAATTAGGAAAAATTCTTGAAGAAGCCAACGAGCTTGTACAGTTTTTAAATACCAAGAACAAATATCAGCTTGAAGAGCTGGGCATTCAAGATAGAATAGGGAAAATTTTGGAAGTAAAAAAGGTTTTTACTAAAAGAAATCTGATGCAAAACTTAGAAAGAAGGTGCCATGATATGCAGGAAGAAATCAATGCTTTTATGAAAAGATTTGATATTTTGCAGAGTAGAGGGTTGCCAAGTCCTTTAGTTTCTCATGATAAACTAATGAGCCATCAAAACTATGTTGAGAAATTGAATAAGTATGCAGACAACTAGGCAAGTCCATCGACAAGTTCATCAACAGCAAAGCGTTTCCTACAGGCAAAATTCTTTATGACAGTTTGGAAAACTTGTTTTATCTCGAACATGAGGTAAAGCACTTATTTCCAATTCAGCCTAACTTTTTTAGATACACAGAAACTAATGAGACCCTGAGAAAGCTTCAAAGAACCAGAATAACAGAAGCACAATGGTGGGAAGACATGTTGGACATTTTGTAAAAATATCCTTGGATGAATTTTGGTTATTTACTACAGTAAGTAATGGTAAAAGGATAAACAGAGATCAAGCAAGTCAAAGTGTGTCAGTGTAGATAAAGAGTATCAGTAAAAATAGGGTAGCCAGCACATAGTTACCAAAGAAGATAGCAGCAAGCCAAATCATAGGGCCTGCCTCCAGCACACTCCTAAAAATAGGAACATCACAACATCGGTTTACCTCTTCTCCTATCTACGAGACAATCTGTCTCTATTTTCTTGTAACTTATTCATGATTCATCCTAAATTATATGTCACTCTGTTAGGAGATATTTTTTATAATTGTTTGTATAAATACTCCCTCAATTAGAGTATTGAGGGGGGGTGGATTCTTAGACTTTTCCGTAACACTGATTATTTTGGAATAAAGTGTTGTTGGACCAATTTTGCATGGCTAGCTAGATAAAGAATTGATGCAAAGGACTTTTCAGAGGATTCTTGAGTCAGACATCAGATCAATAAGTCTTCTATCTCTTATGTTTTAAAGTTTTTCTTGTTTATTATACCATCTATGTTTCATATTTGAATGATAAACGAAAAATAATAATTTAGAAAGTGCTTGAGTGCAATCTATTTTCAATCGTTGTTATTCTTAATGTTTTCCTTTGAACTAGTATGAATAGTGAATTCTTAATTGCTCTTGTTTTCTAGTTTATTCATTTTGATTATTTGGTAAAGAATTATTAATTGCTCTTTATTAATAATCATTCAAGTTCCCTCTTTCGAATATGTTGAAGGATTCTTAATTTCCCTTCACCCATTTTGAGTCCATTCCATTTATTTTAAATCTTTATTTGTTCCCTATTTGACTACCTTTCCCTATGAAACCATCTCTTGTTAAGAAACTAAATCTAGTTAAGCCATCTTCTTTGACTCTGTTAGCCCCCCATAAATTTTTTGAAAAGCAAGTAAGGGGCTAAAATGTTTCGGAGCCTTCAAGGAATGCATTTCCTCTAAAAACACATCATCCTTGAAGCCTCCTTGTGCCTTCTGTTAGTGTCAGTCCAGTCATTGCCTTCAGTCACTATTCAGAAGCTCTTATCTCCATGAAGTGATGTCCTTGCCTTTAGAGACGTTTTCTGCAGCATATTCAACACCAGATCAATCTCCAAGTGGACCCATCAGAAAGTGCCTGAAAAGATCTTTCCAACGGTATGATACACTCTCAAAACTGACTTCTGGATTGAATTCTACGCCTGAGTGAAGTAAAGGCCCTTATATTCCCATATATCCTCTATTTCCCATGTTTCCCTTTTTACTTTATGTTTAAAGTTTTAATATTCCCTTTTAAAACCCTTTCTCCCCCTTCCGAGTTATAAAATCGCATTGTGAATCATTTCAAAAAAAAAATGCGATTTATATAACCACTTCCCCGACCATGCCCGTAGAACCTTATAATAAAGACTTTATATTATAAAGTCCTGCCCCTAACCACCTCCCCTTTCCATACCCATAAAACTTTATAATAAAATTTTTTCTATTATATATGAGTCCCGCCACTTATGAATCTCAATCGCAAATCGCTTTCAATCCCATGTTCCATTACATATGCCCCGATCGTGCATCGCAAATATTTGCGATGCGATTGATCACGTTGCAAATATTTGTGATGCGATCAATCGTTCCAGTCCCCGATTGCGACCTCTCGACTGCATTCTCCACTGTTGATCCCTCTCGTTGATCCAACGGTCCACACACTTCCCGCCCAATCGCAATCGCAAGTTTCTTTGTGTCACCCTGTTGACCTCCCCGATTGCGATTCCCCAATCTCCCGATCACAGTTTCTCTTCAGATCCTCCGATCACGTCGCCCCTCCAATTGATCGAATCTCAATGTTCTTTCTCCTGATTGTGATTGCCACCCGCTCCCGATCTCCGGTTGCGATCGCTCCATTCTGCCCGATCGCATAATCGCAAGTCCGATCCCCGATTGCTCCGATCCTCCGATTTCAATTAGACCTGCTGGGCCCACCGTACCACTCTTCTGCCTCGCTCATATAATAAAGGGGTTTTCCCTTTGTAAATCAGAAATTCATATTATTTTCAGTTTACAAAGGGTTTTCCCCAATTGCATCGGAAATTTTGTGCTGCACCACTCTACCATGCTCCACCTCTCGATTCTTATTTTCGATTGCGATCCGTACCCCGGTCCCACTTTAGCCCTCTACCTGTTAACAAATACCATTCATTCCTTTGTATAAAGTGAAAAAATCATTTCTCGTTTATTTTAAAAAGGGATTCCCCGCTCAATTGTGTGTTTCCCCATTGGACCTAGGGTAATCGCATCAGAACTTTGTGGGTTTGCTTCAATAGTGTTGCTCCGCTCCCACCCCATTGCGATTGCGATTCATATGGGTTCCGCCTTCTCCCCCTTTTCCTTTTTCCCATACAAATAAATTCTTCCCTTCACAAAGGCATAATTTCAGTTCAGTTATATTTCAACAGCATCTATAAACGAAGTCAGTTTCTTCAAAACAGCAAATGGAAAGCCAAGCGCAGTTACAGTGGCAGGTTTTCGCAGACAGATGCTATTAATGAAACTGCAGAGATATCCATGCACAAAAGACTAATTCAGCAGGTTTTCTACATCAGCATAATGTTTTGCTCCAGGAAAGGACCACGGCACCCATATTGTTCTTTATTTCACTGCATTCCTGCAGAGATTTCCGCCCAGAAACCCACCGACCAAATCATTTAAAACCCCCCTTTGTGCTTCATAACTAGCCAAACATCTCAATTCAAGCTTCAAATATACATCATTCTTTGCTCTATCAGGAGAGATCCCTCTTTGGGTCCAGGAGGGCTAGATCCTAGGGCCCCAAAGTGGTTTGATGTTTTCTTATCTTTTGGTATTGCCAAATCTGCCAAAACATAGGAACCCCAACATAATGGCGACTCCACTGGGGATAAGACCAAAAGCTTGATTTGGTAAATCACTGTGGTGGACAGTAAAATTGTAAATCATCCACTTGGTGACTCCACAATTCCTGAATGATTAAAAGACTCCACTGGTGATCAGTAGGCCACTGATTATCTGTGTGTTCACAAGACTCCACTGGGAGACCATGTCGCAGTACAACATCAACCATGATAAAGATCCAGTCACTTCACTAATGAACGACTCTAAACAATGTGCCGAAATGCATCCAAGCCTCATAGCGGAGTTTCAATATGGAGTGGCAAGTGTACTGGTAGAAATTGAATGGGAGGACCTTCCAAATATTGTCCTTATCAGCTCAGGACTTGATACTCTACCTGTGCTTAAGAAAATGTTTCTGGATCTGGTGATTGAGAGGTATGAAGCTGAGATTGAACTTTTGAACTCACAAGAGAAATCATACCAGTTCAGAAAGCCGAGAGCCTTTTTGGAAAGTCTCCCGTCCCCCAAAAGAGAAGATATTCCGCTGCTTTTCGGAATACAAGAAGAAGAGGATCCGGCTTTCATGAGCCACACTGAAGACACAGTGAAAGATGCAATAATCGAAGCTGCCCAGGATGCAAGCGACCTACCAATCATGGTAGGCCAAAAAGAAGAGAGTGTACATCATGCATTTGTTGATCCTATGGCAGAGTACATGGAGGCCCTGATTAGCTCAATTACTCTAGCGTTGATCCTTAGCACGGGCCAGATTTATCAGGACTGGTCACTATTGATGGTGAACTCAGTTTGGAAGAACCACATGCAGAGTAGCCTGTGGTTATCTCTGACAGGAAGTTAGTGTTCATATCCTTTTTTGTTACTGCTTAACTGGATACACTGGCATTATTGTATCACCTAGAACATAAGAGATTTCCAAGTAGAGTAGGGTAGGTAGGAAGTCTGAAATAAAGCTCAGTGTGTGAGCGTGTAGTTAGTTGTTTTAATTTCTGCAAAGTCCAGCAAGTCAAAAATTCTAATCCCAGTAGATATTAGATTAGGTAGAGAAACAAATGAGATCAACAGTTTAATCTGGTCTCATGGAGTAATAAGGGTAGATTTAGAATAGGTTTATTTGTTGTTATAAAAATAAATTATGTAAAGGGTGTGCAAGTCAAAGTGCACCCAGAAGAAAAATGCTAGGACTATAGTGTGGGTAGGTAGTTGTTCGGGAGAAATTTTACTGCTGATATTATGTCTTCATAATTTGTGGCAGCTGATCAAAGAAAGAAATGAATGAGTCAAGCACCAGGCATCTGGCCTACACCAAAGATTTACTTTCTAAATTCTTGACTCCTTCAAGAAGAAGCCATCCCCATTTGGAGCCACTGTTAGCCCCCCATAAATTTTTTGACAAGAAAGAAGGGGGCTAAAATGTTTTTGAGCCTTCAAGGAATGCATTTCCTCTGAAAACACATCATCCTTGAAGCCTTCTTATGCCTTATGTTAGTGTCAGTCCAGTCATTGCCTTCAGTCACTATTCAGAAGCTGTTATCTCCATGAAGTGATGTCCCTACCTTCAGAGAAGTTTTCTGAAACATTTTGGATGCTATATCAATCTCCAAGTGGACCCATCAGAAAGTGCCTAAAAAGATCTTTCCAACGGTATGCTACACTCTCAAAACTAACTTCTGGATTGAATTCTACACCTGAGTGAAGTAAAGGCCCTTATATTCCCATATATCCCCTATTTCCCATGTTTCCCTTTTGACTTTATGTTTAAAGTTTTAATATTCCCTTTTAAAACACTTTCTCCCTCTTCCCGATTATAAAATCACATTGTGAATCATTTCAAAACAAAAACGCAATTTATATAACCACTTCCCCGACCATACCCGTAGAACCTTATAATAAAGACTTTATATTATAAAGTCCCCCCCTAACCACTTCCCCTTTCCATACCCATAAAACTTTATAATAAAATTTTTTCTATTATATATGAGTCCCGCCGCTTATGAATCGCAATCACAAATCTCTTTCAATCGCATGTTCCATTACATATGCCCCGATTGCGCATTGCAAATATTTGTGATGCGATCGATCGCGAATTCACTCTGATCGCACCTTCGCCCGATCACACGTCCTTTCCTCTGACCTCTGATTGATCGCACTCCCCTCCGATCGTTCCAGTCCCCGATTGCGACCTCCCGGCTGCATTCTCCACCGTTGATCCCTCCTGTTGATCCAACGGTCCGCGCACTTCCCACCCAATCGCAATCGCAAGTTTCTTTGTGTCACCCCGCTGACCTCCCTGATTGCGATTCCCCAATCTCCCAATCATAGTTTCTCTTCTGATCCTTCGATTGTGTCGCCCCTCCGATTGATCACATCGCAATGTTCTTTCTCCTGATTGCGATTGCCGCCCGCTCCCGATCTCTGGTTGCGATCGCTCCATTCCACCCGATTGCTCCGACCCTTCGATTGCGATTAGACCTGTCGGGCCCACCGTACCACTCTTCCGCCTCGCTCATATAATAAAGGGGTTTTCCCTTTGTAAATTGGAAATTTGTATTATTTTCGGTTTACAAAGGGTTTTCCCCAATCGCATCGGAAATTTTTTGTTGCACCACTCCGCCATGCTCCACCTCCCGATTCCGATTTGCGATTGCGATCCGTACCCCGATCCCACTTTAGCCCTCCACATATTAACAAATACCATTCGCTCCTTTGTATAAAGTGAAAAAATCATTTCTCGTTTATTTTAAAAAGGGATTCCCCACTCCACTGTGTATTTCCCCATCAGACCCAAGCTACTCGCATTAGAAATTTGTGGGTTTGTTTCAACAGTGTCGCTCCGCAACCACCCCATTTTTATTTCGATTCATATGGGTTCCACCTTCTCCCCATTTTCCTTTTTCCCATAAAAATAAATTCTTCCCTTCACAAAGGCGTAATTTCAGTTCAGTTGTATTTCAACGGCATCTGTAAACGAAGTCAGTTTCTTCAAAACAGAAAATGGAAAGCCAAGGGCAGTTACAGCAGCAAGTTTTCGTAGACAGATGTTATTAATGAAACAACAGAGAGCTCCATGCACAGAAGAATAAGTCAACAGGTTTTCTACATCAACATAATGTTTTGCTCTAGGAAAGGACCATGACGCCCATATTGTTCTTTATTTCACCATGTTCTTGCAGATATTTCCGCCCAGCAACCGACCAACCAAATCATTTAAAACCCCCCTTTGTTCTTCATAACTAGCCAAACATCTCAATTCCAGCTTCAAAGATACATCATTCTTTGCTCTATTAGGAGAGATCCCTCTCCGGGTCCAGGAGGGCTAGATCCTAGGGCCCCAAAGTGGTTTGATGTTGTCTTATCTTTTGGTATTGCCAAATCTGCCAAAACATAGGAACCCCAATAGACTCCATTAGCCCAATGGCCTAAACTACTCAGTCCTACCATTCTGCTATTGAATTCCACCACCCAAACACAATCAAAATCCTTAAAATTTCATAACTAGCCTAATATCTTTCAAAAAAAAAGATAAAACTTATAGAGAGAGCCCTCTCTGGGTACAGATTGGCTAGATTCTGTACCTAAAAGTTGGTTTGTGGTTACCTCAGACCTCTTTCCTCTTCCCAACAACTTCAAGGAAAATCTGAGTGATAACATAGTGGTGACTCCACTAGGGAATCGAACAATTTTCTTGTTACTATTGTTTACTTTATAAACTACAGACGGAGCCTGAAGTTAGCCAAGTAGCCTTTGAACTGCTCTTGTGTTGCAATTGCATAAGTAAATGAATGCTGCTTCAGTCTATTTCTGGTATAGTTTATGAACTGAACATCCGGTTTCAAACACTTGATCAGTTCCTCTAGTCAAATAAATCTTTAAGAAAATCTAAATCCAATATCTAAAACCTCTTAAATAAATTTTTGAAGTTGTATTGTTAAATCCATTTAGACAAAAACCAAAAAAAACTCACCTAGAAACCTGGCTTCAGAAAGGACTCATTACACCAGGGCTAATCCTGATCCAAATCCACCGCCTGTGTTTGAAAATCCTAATCTGATCCCCAAAATTCTTAGGAGACAGGAGAGCCAAGAGAGTTCTACTAGTTCTCAGCCTCTCTATAGATCAATATCCTGTCCTGTGAAGTGGATTTACCTTGAGGACGAACCCTTTGATGAGCAATTTAAAACCTCTTTATTTGTAACTTTTTCTGAATCTGAGTTGGCCCACTTGGTTCAAGACCCAGTATTTATTGAAGAATTACAACTTGAATTTGTTACTTCACATCTTGAAAAACATTTGCGGAACTTCGTACAATCTGAAATTTCCTCTGAAGCAACACTAAATCTCTCTGTGATCACTTCAACCTCTCCAAGTTCATCAACATTTCCTCAAACATATCAACCTCAAACCACCCCTTCTACCCCTCCATCCACCACTCCTAGATCAACCTCAGCTATTGTTTCATCACTACCTACTGCAATGGAAAACAGATATGCTCCCTTGGTATTACCATCTAATCCAGGGGCTATGCCCCAAGACTACCAAAGTAAAATCACTCCATTTGATGGTTCTGGTACCTACACTGCACAACAACATACTAAAAAAATGACCGATTATTTTGAAATATATGAAGTAGATGCAGATGATGTAAGAATGAGAATATTTGTTCAAAGTCTTACTGGAGAAGTTAGAACCTGGTTTAGAGCCCTTCCTACAAACAACATTAATGACCCAAAAGCTATTTATATAACATTTTTAAATAGATGGGAAAAGAAGAAAGACCCTCTCCAAATCTTATCAGAATATGAAAACCTGAAGAGAGGAACACAAGAAACTATGCAAGATTACTACACTAGGTTCAATAATGTTTACAATGCTATCCCCCAAAACCTCAGACCTCCTTCAAATTTAGCATTAATCAAATTCCTTGATGGATTTGATTCTGATATGGCATACCAACTTAGGGAAAGATCTCCTTAGAATTTAGAAGATATGAAAAGTATAGCTGTCAGTGTTGAAGCCAACCTGTTATCCAAACGAACTAAAGCCAGAAGTGAAAGAAGGATACCATTAAAAGAAGAACCCTCGGCCTTTGAAGAGAAACTGGATGCTATATTAAAGGGATGGAAAGGCTAGGAGATAGAGTAGAAACAATTGAGAGGAAATCTCCCTGGGATGGTCAAACTAGAAATACGAGGAGAAATCCAAATTTCAGAAAGAACCAAAACCAAAACACTGGAAAGATTGGTCCTGACCAAAACATTAGGTCCCCATTTTAGGAAAATTATGCTGAAGCCTCAAATTCGGATGAACCAATAGAATAATGAACAAGAAATTTTCTTGACCCAAGAGGATCAAGAAGCTCACATTCTCAAACAATTCCAAACTCAATTAGGTGAATCATTTGACTTCAAGGAGGGATATGATACATCCATTTATGAAGTCCACAAGAAATATAATCTGAGGAGTAGAAGAATTGATGTCCCTAAAACAAATAAACAGAAAGCTACAAAATAGCCCCTCAAAGGTAAAACCAATACTACCCCTGTACATATTCTTTCCAGATCAGATCCTAATCCTGCTAATCCAATTATTGAAGATGTATCCGATAATCAACCTAATAACAGACAAATTTCCAATTCTCTTCCTCCCAAAGGAAATGTAGAGGATCTTCCAGAAGTTGATCCAGAAACAAACTCAGCCCACAACCCCACTCCTGAGAAGGAGAGAAATACAGAAAATACAAAAGATAAAGAGAATCCAACTCTCCAAAATACAAGAACTCAGACTGAAAAACCTTTTAATCTGGAGGCTGAAGTAGGCAAATTAAAAATAGTAGTTCCATTGTCTAAATTAGCCAAACATGATGTCTACCGAAGTCAAATCAATAGATCACTCAAGATCAGTGGAAGTGAAGACTCAGTAAACATTTTTTATGACCAACCTAAATTACTATTTGGCTCTGAAGTAAATGGAAAACCAGTAAATGGAGGAACTCCTCCATTTTATGTGAGTTTAAACATACATGATAAAATACTTCATAATTCCATGTTGGATTCTGGGGCATCTCATAACCTAATGCCCAAATCTGTAATGCAGAAATTAAACCTAGATATCACCAGGCCATACAAATACCTCTTTTATTTTGATTCAAGTCAGGTGAGATGTTTAGGATTAATCAAAGACTTGTGTGTTTCACTGGTTCAATACCCTGCAAAAAAAATCTTAATGGACATGGTAGTCGCAGATATTCCTCCAAAGTATGGCATGTTATTATCCAGATCTTGGGGTGCAAATCTTCAAGGATATCTTCAATTGGACATGTCATACGCCACTATTTCAGTGTTCGGCCAACCTAAGAAACTATACAGAGAAACTTTAATGAAATATGTAGTTAGTAGTCAGGAGAAACCTGAAAATTTCCCCATCTACTCAGTACACTCTGATATGGATTCATTTATTCTTTATAATGCTGAAATTGATCCTCCCACTGAATTAGAAGTTCTAGCAGTAGAACCAGAAGAAATTACAAATAAAAAATCTAGTGTTCAAATCCAGGAAATCTCTGAGAACAATGAAACATAAAATACCCAAGAGAAACCAGAAGAAAGTAAAAAACCAGATCTCACTATTAAAAAAGTTCTTGAAACTCCTGATACCAATTATGAACATGAAATTCTTTGGCACTTAGAATTTGATGGTTCAGTTAACAAATTAGGAGCTGGAGCAGAAGTTTGGGTGCAAAACCTTGAAAATTATCATTCTGAAGGCCATGCCTACAGATTAAAATTTAAGTGCACCAATAATATGGCAGAATATGAAGCTCTTTTGTTAGGTCTTAAACTTGTCAAAAGATTAGGGGCAATTAGAGTATCTGTCATAGGAGATTTTGATTTAATAATTCAACAGATCAAAGGACACTATCTAACAAATTATTGCAGACTGAGAGAATATACAGGAACAGTTGTAGAGATACTCAATACTTTTCTACAAGCTCAGCTTGCTAAAATCCCAAGAAAACAAAACTTGCACGCCCATAGTCTGGCAATGTTTGCCAGCACCTGCAAATTACCATTTGAACCTAATCATCAGTTCACAGCTAAGATTATACACATACTAGCCATACCTGAAAATTTTAAGAATTGGCAAGTGTTTGCAAGTGATGAAGAATTTTCTAACAGTAACATAGATGAAGATACAGTCATTGAATTTGATCAAACAAATGAGCCAAAAATAGACATTTCAGAAGAAAATGCAATTCAAATTATTCATCCAACAAATTTCACCAACAAAGAAATGCAGGACCTTAAACAAATGGATATTGATGAGATTACTGAAGAGGAATCTGAGGTCATTAGTTTAAAAGACAATCATTTTCCTAAAGGATTAACTCCTCTGGAAGATCTCTTTGATTCTAATGATATTCCAAAGAAACCTAAGATGGAACCATTAAAAGAAGATATTGAGGAATATAACTTGGGGACTGAAGAAAATCCAAAAATGATAAATTTATCTAAATATCTACCCCCTGATCAAAAACTAAAATATGTTGAATTAGTGAGAGAATTCCAGGATGTCTTTGCCTAGAGCTATGAAGACTTGAAATCATATGAAACCTCTATAATTCAGCATACAATACCTCTGAAAGAAAATCAGAAACCATTCAAACAAAAACTCAGAAGAATTAACCATGTACTGTTGCCCTTAATTGAAAAAGAAATCAAACGTATGTATGAAGCACAGATAATTGCTCCCATTAGGATTTCGGAGTGGCTGTCTAATTTAGTACCTACTAGGAAAAAACCTGGAGAAATTAGATTATGTGTTGATTTAAGAAATATAAATAAGTTTTCTTTGAAGGATAATTACCCTTTACCCAAGATGGATCACATTTTACAAAGGGTAGTAGGTGCTTCTAGGATTTCACTTCTAGATGGGTTCTCAGGAAATAACCAGATTCTGGTTCATCCTGATGACCAGGAAAAAACGACTTTCACAACACCATGGGGCACATTCAAGTATGTTAAATTTCCATTTGGACATAAAAATGCAGGATAAACCTTCCAAAGAGAAATGGACATATCATTCGCAAAAGAAATTCATGATTTTCTTGTTATATATCTGGATGACTTAACTGTTTTTTCTAAATCAGATCAACAGCATTTGGATCATATCAGACAATTATTCCTAAAATGAAGAAAATATGGTATCTTTTTGAATCCAAAGAAGTCCTTGTTTGGTCTAGAGGAAGGTAAACTCTTGGGCCATATCATATCCAAAGATGGTATTAGAATTGATCCTGCTAGAATAGAAGCTATACTTCAAATACCTCACCCTAGAAATGTCAAAGAACTTCAAGATTTCCTAGGAAAAATAAATTTTTTGAGAAGATTCATATCTAGCTTAGCTAAAATAATTAGATTTCTTAATAATATGTTAAAAAAGGATTCTAAGTATTAAATGGATAGTAGAAACCAAACAAGCATTTGAAGAAATTAAAATGGCTTTGACCAGAACAATGGTCCTTACAAGTCCACAATTTGATAGAGACTTCATAATATTTTCATTTGCATCAGAACACACTATAGCGGTTGTTTTATTAAAAAAGGGTGATCAAGGATGTGAGAAACCCATAGCTTTTTTTATTAAAGCACTAAGATATGCATCATTAAAATACAACATCATGGAAAACAAGCTTTTGCACTTGTAAAAGCTATTAAAGACTTTAGAGTCTACATATTGTACTCCCATGTGATAGCCTATGTAACAAATGTTGTTGTCAAAGACATCTTAACCCACGATGGAATTGAAGGCAAAAGAGGTAAATGGATTGCTACCTGTTACACAGAAATTTGTCACCATCCCTGTAATTCCCCATCCCACACAATTGGAGGGCTCATTCCGTGACCTGTGAGCAATGACATGACTTGAAAACACTTTCATGACATCCCTTTGAACATGAGCTTTCATTGCCCTGAAGACAACTCCATGTGAAAAACCCTAAAAACACCCCTTTTTTCATTAGTGCGGGCATCCAGTTCATTACCCGCGCCAATGGGGGAAATCCTTCAAAGAGGGCACGCTAATTGGCGCTCTATCTCAGACTCGCACTCGCGCCAGCCATTTTGAGGAATGTTTTTTAAAAATAAATGGCAGAAGTTTCATCCTAACCGATTCATAAACTGGTATCTAATTCAAGTTGGGTGGCTTGGCTCCAGATCTCCATGTAGAGGAAGTGGTTTTCCACCTCTCATGGAAGCTTCCTTGAGGATAGGGCCAATCCCATGATTATAGGGATCCCAACTCCCCTTCCTCTATCTATAAAATCTTGCTCATTCCCTTTGCAAGCTAGTCTCCAAGTTCCCAAGAGCCTTATGCTGCAAGAGCCTTGATTCATTCCCTTAAGGCCAAATCCAAGCGAGGAGATTATTGTTGAGACATCCGAAGAGAGAGGTTTGTCCTATCCCCGACAGGCTTTTTCGAGACGTGTTCCGCTGGCGACCCTACGAAGGAGAATTCAACGTCAGAGCTATGGTTGTATTCTTCTTTGATTGATTAATGATAAGCGACTATTGGTTATGGCTCCACTCTTGTTATTGATTATGATGATGATTTATGTCTTCTCTGACTGACATATAGTTGCATGTACTGGATTTTACGCTTGCGTTCATTTTTTTTCTTGCGTGTGCAGGTGTCCGATCACGGAGATCGTGAGGATTGTGATCTACCGAAGCTAAGGAACGGGAGTGCTACTTTCTCTGCAAGCGATAGCATTGGATCCTAAGTAAGCCTTCATCGCTAGTTGGTTTATTTGCAATTAGGAACCTGCACTATAGCGTGTGACGATTGTTGCTAGACCCGGTCTGGGCTAGTAGGGATCGCCTCTGTCTGCAGAGAAGATTTACCTCCACAACAAAATGGCGACTCCGCTGGGAATCGTCTAGCTTGTTGTTGTTTGTTTTATAAGCTATAGAAAGAGCCTGAAGTTAGCCAGATAGCCTTCAAAATGCTCTTGCTCTGCATTAGCGAAGTAGATCAAAGCTGCTTCAGTCAATCTCCGGTTTAGTTTATGAACTGAACACTTGGAGTATTGTCTTGACTTTTTGGTTGTTTCTCGATTCTGCTTGCTTGTTCGACTCTTTTGGCTTGCTCTTTTTGTGATTTTGGCTTTTGGTTAGCTTGATCATCACTGGTCTACTCGTTGGATTGTCTATTTTTATTTTTCCTTAGCAAACTCGAATGGCGCGCTTTACAGCGTGACAGTCGCGCCCATTGGCGCAGGTTGCTTGTGTATTACCTACACCAATTCCTTTCTGGCTCCAGTTTCAGCCTCACAGTCGCGCCAATCCTATGAGGTACTAGGGTTTGCCCTGTTTCGACCTTCCTGAGCTTGATCAGTGTGTTTGGTATTGTTTTTTCAACTACTTGAGTGTTCTAGAGCCTTGTTTGACTGGCTGTGACCTTCGTCCTTTGGTTGTTTTCCTGTTTCCATCGATTTCACATTCTAGCCCTAGGGCATCTAGGTGCTCTTATGTGTCGAGCCTCTCTTGGGAGTTTTTGGTTTTTATCGGTTCAGTCGATCTTGTGATTGCTTCTTTACATTCGTTTGGTGGTTGTCTATTGTTTCATTGCATTGTTTGAGTGATTGATTTCTTCTTCATTCGAATTTTATTTTGTCTCGCTTTCGACCTAGATTACACGGTCCATTTGAGTCTTTGGGATTCTTTTCGTTTTGAGCGACTGTTTTGTCAATTTGGAGATCTGATTGTGTGTTTGCATTGAGTGAAATTTGTGTGTTTTTCTCTTTCCTCATCACTTCTCAAATTGTTCTTCTCATTAGTTTTCATTCTGTTTAGTGCACGTTGCTATTAAATGTTGAAAATATAAAAAAAAATCTCTTTTTCTTTTGATTAGTTAGTGCAAATTAAAATCTTTTCGATGTTATTAGTGATTAGTGACTTTGAGAGAAAATTTTTTGGTTTACAGTAGCTGCATTAGAGACTCTGTTGGTTTTTTTCTGATCATTTTGTAAGTGTGAAAAGCTCTCAACTCTCTCTTAATTAGCTTTCATCGATTGAAATGATATACTGTGGCATATAGTGTGCATCTAGGAGATTTTGAGACATCACACTCGCTAGGGCATCAAAACTAAAAAGTAATTGAAGATAAACATTAAAATTTACTCAATTTACACTAAGGTAGCATTGAAATCTAACGAAACATATTTAGAGGTCTAGGCTAGAGACATGTTCAGGCGTCTTAAAACCTAGTAGCTGTCATTCGCCTCTTGGCTTTAGACCGCACTAGTATGGACTTGTGCTCCCCGTACTGTCGAGTATATAAAGGGAGACCCCACTAGGTTTCTATCCTTTATCCATAGGAATCTGAGTCTACCGCCCTATACCCGTGATACACCGGACACAGTATTCGGGGAGATTGCCTGCACGTACGTCAAGTCCTTGGTTGATTTCTCTTTCATTTTGAAACCAAATTGTATATTGCAGTTCACGGTTATTTGGTACACCCTTTTCCTAGTGTTCCTGAGTAGTCATTTGATCTTTTTTGACTCTTTAAATTTGAAAGGATCACCAAGCGCTTGTCCTTTCACGCTTGCTTCAAAGTTGAAAGAGATAGATTCACCTTTCATCCATTTCTTGACTCTTAAAACATGAAACGGTAAAGTTTCTAAGTTTCAATGTGGTAAAATAAATCACCCACGATCACACACCCTGTTAGATTTTTCTTGTTGACCGTTTGATTGTGTGTCTTGACTCTTTTTCAGCCCGTGTGTGTGTTTGATCTTTTTCTCTTGTCGTTACTACCACAGTGGCGGAACCTTTTGTTTCGTCTACTGGCAGTCCATATATGGACGATTCATCAAAGGTTTCTCAATCCTCTGCTGAACCACAATAGCCCATCGTTTCTGAGTTTCCCAACGGGGGACCAGTTCTCTTTGAGAAGCACTTTGGAGGACCAGTTGAGTTCCATTGGCCCTTTTCCGACCCTTGGTTCGCATTGAGAGTAAGGGAAGATTTCCCTCCTCTTGCATCGGGTTCGCCTTTTATAGCTATTGTTATTCCTCCTAGTCCTCGCTGTCTATTACGAGATCTAGTGGCAGGCTCAAACATGAGTGAATCCAGCGAGGAAATCCCCACGTCCTGTGAAGATTACCAGTTATTTCCTCGGAGATTATTTCCAGGAGACAACCCAGAACCATCTGTGATGTCATCACCCGGTCCCTCATTACCTGCAGGGTATAGATCCTTGGGTCAGATTATTGTCGTTGTTGCCTCTATGGGGGTATCAGCTCCTTCCATGAGGCCAGTTGTTCCTTCATTGGGGATGTCTCCATGGACACCCATTACGTCATCCCCTTAGGTCACTTCCGTACCCTCTAGGCCCACTGTCTGTGTGGCTACATCTGCACCCGCTGTTACCACCCAGTCCGTAAGGACCACATCCCTTCCCAAAGACATCTACATAGCATATTCTATGCCGGAGAACATCTCTCCGGGGGAGTATCGATTATCCCTCCAACAATCGAACCGCGAGGTCGGACAGTCCTCTCAAGATCCCAACCTCTCGTATTTTTTACATTATGCACAAGATGGTACACTTGTGTACATCTTTCCACATCAGTATGATGAGCATGGGAACCCTTTACGTTTACCTGCTCCTGAGGCTCAACTTCATGCTCAGGGTTTACCATATAACCAAGCTGGACAACCTTATAACCTGCAAGGACAACCTTTTCAAGGCCAACCTTCGGGCCAACTTGGCTATCCTTATGACCCGTAGGGATAGCCCATACAAGGCTACCCTTCAGGCCAGCAAGGGCCATTCTACGGTCCGCAAGGATAGTATTACAAACCTTCAGGTCAACCCGTGTAGCCTCTCCCTGGAGTCCCACCTGGGCAACCTCAAGGACTCATAGGTCAACTGGGGTACCAACCAGGGCTGGTATATGGTACTGGGGGGCAAGTCCAACCTTCTCAACCCATGCAACCGCAGTATCCTCTTGGTCCCAACGTTTCACATCAGCTAGGACCATCTTATGGTCCTGTTGCAGGTCAATCCGGTTATCAGCAACCACCTGGCTCCATTCCGCTACCAGGCCAACTGGCCCATCCGGCGCAACCTAGTGTCCCTCCGCCAGGCCAACCGGCCTATCCGGCACAACCTGGTGCTTCTCAACAGCTAGGTCAACCTACGCAACCGACACAACCTGTTTATCTGGGTCAACCTGTTCAACCAGGACAACCCGCTCAGCCAGGCCAGCCTGTTCAGCCAGGCCAGCCTGCACATCCTGTCAACCCTGTCCAACAGCTGACTTATTCAATGCCGCAGCCAAATCAACCGCTGCACCCTAATTATCAGGCTCAGTAGGGTCCCACCTATCAGCAGCCCACTCGACCTCAAGGCGGTTACTATTCTCATGGTCAATACTGACCGAATTACAACCAGCCCCAAGGTTCTAACTATTACTCTCAACAACCCGGCTACACCTGTACTCAGCAGCCAAATCCAAATGCTGCTCACACAGGGCCGACTTACAATCAGGGTCCATACTCTGGTTATCAAGCCCTATACACTGGTTACCAGCAATCGAATCAGGCTGGTTATACACCCTATACCCCCTACAGTCAGAATCCTACTGGACAGAACCCCTGGGGGCAAGGATATTCTCAACCAATGTGGAGTACAGGTACTGGTCCTTATCAAGGGCCATGCATGCCGTCCAATCTGCCATTGCCATTCTTGGCTACCTTGGAATTACCGGATGTTTAGAAATTAACCAATGATCCGATTTTTCACAATCCCTATTGGCCTCCGGTTCCTACCAAAGTACTCGGTGATTGCCCCAAGTTTGAGGGTAAAGCTGGGGAGGACCCCCAAGCTCATGTGATGACTTACCATCTTTGGTGTTCATCCAACTCTTGGGTAGATGATTCAATTCGTCTATGCCTCTTCCAGCGCACTTTGACTGGTGCTGCCGCTAAGTGGTATATTGAATTATCCCGTGGCATCTTTCAAGATTTCAATACGTTAGCCATGGCTTTTCTGACTCACTTTCAGTTACTGATTCACTACGAATACGAGACACACCTCTTGACTTCTTTGAAGCAGGACAAAGCCACCCACATTTTTTATCGCATTCATGAGTGGCGGCGTCGTCGTAGACTGATCAAGTTCCATATACCTGATCAGATACTAACTCATTTGTTCACCACCTCCTTCGTTAACAAAATCACCCAAGATATTGCTATGGGAGCGTGTGTGACTGAAGAACAAGCCATAGCACATGCCCAATATCTGGATCTGGTATACTCTCAGTCTGGCACATTTTATGATATTTTTCCTGATGCTCCATGGTCTGGAACCTCTAAAGCTCCACCTACCCTGGCGGTGGATGGTGTTATTGGTTCCGTGTCTCACAATTTGAAGAAATATTTGAATGGGAAGCAGAATTCCAACTCATCCAAAAATTCTGCTCCTCCCGCCCCTACCGATTTTGGAAAAACTGCGGAGATCAACGCCATTCAGGCCAATCCCATGGAAAAATCCTTCAAGGGGAAAAAGAAGGAAAAAGGAAAATCTAAATCCGACGCCCCAAAGCCAGAGTCCAAACCTTGTACAGAGGACGGTTCCCAACGTAAAACGAAGTAAACCTGCCTCATTTTTGAAGGAGATAATTATACAAAAGATTGTCCATGACGATTTAAAGTTAGTCAACTTCTGAAAGGCTCCAAAGGGACTCCGACAGTTCTTAAAGAACCGTTCTCATCTCAGCAGACCCAGATGGTTGAACAACCTTCACCATCTACACCATTTGGGTCTCAGGTCTTTATGATGAATGATGCTACACCTATCTCTATTGCTACGCATTCAAAATATTACAATGAATCACGTCAGGCACCTGGGAAGGTCGTTGTGGATGGTCCACCTCCCCCACTTGTCTCCGGTTCATTGGAAATTGAGAAGCCTACAGCTGAACCTGTTGTAAGGCCACCTTCCAAAGGTGTTCTACAAAGGTATTCCTACAATCCAAATGCCCGTGCCGCTCAACACTACAGTATTGTTGAGGATCTGGCACAGGCTCCTTCTGCTATGTCTGCATTGGAAGTTCTTCCAAGTTTCCCGTCACAATGGAAAGCTTTGTTGTCTACAATCGGTTGGATCAATCCCACTGATTCTAATATTCTTACCTTTGACTTAAAGAACTTTACCCCCTGACTTCCACATTATATTTCTCTTGTTATTCAAGTCTGTATCAACGGTCTCAACATCCATAGGGCCGTTGTGGATGAAGGTGCTTCTACCTATGTCATGTCCTCCGCTTGCTAGAAGGTCATTGGCTCTCTGGCCCTTTCATCGTATCCTAATGCCCTAAAGGCATTTGATGGTCAGGAATCGAAACCCCTGGGTGTTCTCGAGAGTTTAGCAATTACTTTACAGGGGAAGACAGTCAACGTAGAAGTATAATTAGTTGACGCCAAGCTCAACTACAATATACTTCTCGGCCGCAGTTGGACTGACGCCATGTTATGTGTGCCGTCCCCCTCTTTCGACTTATTAAGTTCCCTCACAAGGGAAAAATCGTTACTGTGGATTAGTTGTCTTTCTTCACCTCTACCTCTGAGAACAATGTTCCTTACATGGATCAGATTCTGAATCCCCCTGACAATTTAGTACCCGGTCTCTTCAAAGACCCCATCCTCATGGGTATTTTTCCCACACCGCCACCACACACCACTCAATTTAATATGATCTCCAGGTCTGACGACCCATGGCTCATCCCTACACCTGTGCAGGTGACTGAGTTTGGAGAATCGATGCCCTTAACTCCGGTAGAGATCAACTACTATGAAATCATCGCCACATCTGATCCTCCCCCTCCTCAGCATGCTCCTTCGAGCATGGCTTTAGACATCTATTCTCAATCCCCCTGGCTCGGCAAGGCTGACTCCCTTGATCCTCTTAAAGATATTTTCCCTTCTGATGAAGCCATTGTTGAAATAATGTCTCTTGAGGACCTGCCTTGGAGCGATGGACATCATCATTCCTCTTTCATGCCTAGCTTGGGGGCAATGTTATATTGTCTAGAGCATTTTTCATCTTAGGTTCCCACTCCACCTCTCCAGACACCCATATTGATACATGAGGTGCTTTCAGAGGGAAACCTGAGCAACATTACTCAAACCATTCCAATCGACATCTCCGTTAAACTAGGGATAGTCGAGAACATACACGTGGGAGTGACTTGTTCTCCTGATGAGATACGAGTCTATACTGATCTTTTTCGAGAATTCAGAGACATGTTCACCTGGTCCTATGAGGAAATGCCCGGGATTGATCCCAACATAGTGGTCCACGAGATTCCTACCTACCTTGGTGTGAAACTCGCACGCCAACGCCTATGCCCGGTGCATCCTTGCAAAGCCACTGCCATTAAAGCAGAAGTTAAAAAACTTCTGAATGCAGGCTTCATTTACCCAATTCCCCTCATAGAATGGGTCTCCAACATTGTCCCTGTAGATAAGAAACAGGGTACTATCAGAGTTTGTGTTGATTACTGAGATATTAATCGAGCATGTCCAAAGGACAACTACCCCACTCCTTTCATAGATCAGATCATTGACGAATGTGATGGGAGTGAGATCTATTCCCTGATGGACGGCTTTTCCGGGTATAATCAAATAAATATTTTACCTGCCGATCAACACAAGACCGCATTCATATGTCCGTGGGGTAATTTTTCTTATAAAAAGCTCCCGTTCAGCTTGAAGAATGTTGGAGCTACTTTCCAGCGTGCTATGTCTTACGCGTTCCACGAAATACGCCATATCGTTCAGCCTTATCTGGACGATTTGCCAGCTCACTCAGCTCAGCGAGAAGACCACCCAGAACACCTCTGCCAGATTTTCCTTTGCTTTCGATGCTATAATATCCAGCTCAATCCTCATAAATGCGTCTTTTGCATGGATTCTGGCCATCTTTTGGGGTTCATAGTCTCCAAGGGCGGGATTTTCCTCGATCCCATAAAGGTCAAGGCCATTGTCAATCTCCCATCACCATCTTCATTATATCAATTGCAGAGTCTGCAGGGAAAAGCTAATTTCCTACGACGCTTTATACCGAACTATGTGGAAGTGGCCAAAGGATTCACGCGTCTTTTAAAGAAGAAAATTCCCTTTCATTGGGATGATATTTCTCAACAATCCTTTGAGAAGCTGAAGTCGTTACTTGTTAATGCTCCGTTGCTTCGCCCTCCAAACTATCATCGTGATTTCACTCTATATTTGGCCGCCTCCTTTAGCACCATAGCTATGGTTCTGGTGCAGGATGATGATAATGGCAACGAACACATTGTTTAATATCTATCACAAAACCTTCTTGACATAGAGACACACTATTCTCATGTCGAGAAGCTGGCATTAGCAGCCATACAAGATGTGCAGCGTTTTCGCCAATACATCCTGCTGTGTACAACAACCTTGGTTTCGGATTGCAACCCCATGACGTATATTCTTTCTCGACAATTAATGGGGGGAAAATACTCCAAATGGATCGCTATCCTTTAGGAGTTCGACCTAGACTTTACTACTGCTAATTCGACCAAATCACTGGTTTTCGCGGATCTTATTTGCTCCCCCCCGACAGACTCCCCACCATCTCATTCTGAAGAACATATTCCAGACGAAACCATCTTCCTTATCAGCACCCGTGACCCATGGTATGGCAATATTATTGTGTATCTTCAGACGTCATCCTTTCGTTTTGAGTTGAACAAAGATGCCCAACGTCGGATTCGGCATCAGTCTCAACCCTACCGCATTGTAGGAGATACATTATACCGGGTTGGAGTAGATTCGGTGCTCCGTTGGTGTTTGAATTTGGAAGAGGCCGAGAGAGTCTTAAATGACTGTCACAATGGCACCTGTGGTGGTCACATGTCTGGATATGACACCACCCAGAAGATTCTGTGTGCGGGTTACTTCTGGCCGTCAATCTTCAAAGACTGTATTGTTGCAGTCTGCAAATGTCACGCATGCCAGGTTTTTCAGTTCAAGATGCACGCGCCACCCCTCCCTCTGCATCCTGTCATTACCTTCGGCCCTTTCACAAAATGGGGCATAGATTTCATGACGTGTAACCCTCATTCGGCCGGGGGGCATGCATATATAATCGTCGTTGTCGACTAATTTACTAAGTGGGCCGAAGTGCTGCCTACACTAGCCGCCGATGGTAAGACAACTACCCAATTTATCTTCAACCATATTATTACATTTTCAGGGTCCCTCAGGCAATTGTTACCGATCATGGTACTCACTTTCGAGATTACATGATGGCCGAGCTGACATCAAGATTGGGCTTATGACACGATAGCTCAACGCCATATTATCCCCAGGCAAATGGTCAGGTTGAAGCTGTGAACAAGGTTTTGGTCATAATGCTTCAACGAACAGTTGGAATTCATAAGTCCAATTGGCACCTCCAATTGTTCTCAGCTCTATGGGCATATCGGACATCAGCAAAGAGTGCGATCGGATTCACACCATTCCAATTGGTGTACGGTCTGAAAGCAAATCTTCCGGTTGAGTGCGAAATTCCTTCCTTAAAGTTGGCTGTAGAAATTTTGCCCGATACTTCTCCTGAAGAAGAGCATCTCTTGTATTTGGAACGGTTGGATGAAACCCGCCACTTGGCTGCTTTAGTTATTGAGGCACAAAAAAAGCGGGTCAAAGCACACTTTGATCAATCTGTCTTTCCACGTTCCTTTGTCGAAGGGGACCTTGTCGTCCTATATGACCAAGCGCACGATAAAATTGGGGCAGGAAAGCTCCAACCCATGTGGCATGGGCCCTACATAGTAAAATGAGTATTGAAGAATGGGGCTTAGGAGCTCATTGATTATGAAGGAGTTACATTAGCACAGCCTAGAAATGGGCTGTACCTTAAGAAATACTATGCTTGAAGTCATTTTTGGTGTGGTGTGTGTACATAGGTGTGTATATTCATTTGTGTGAATGTGTGGTGTGGTGTGCATGTAAGCATCTTTCTAATGATCGGGTCTTCCTGATTGTGCAGATGTCTATTACTCCGTTTGTGGGTTTCGCGGATGGTGCCTCTCACAGTACCAGGGATCTGTCTTCGAAAACCTGGGTAATCTATGATCCTACTGGTGAGTTGGTTGACCTGCAAGGTGTGTGTATGGGTCCTGCTACAAATAATATCGCAGAATATAGTGTTGTATTGGAATTATTAACCGAGGCTGTGGACCTCGGCATTCGTGAATTACTTGTGTATCTAGACTCACAACTTGTAGTATTACAACTTAACGGGCATTATTTAGTAAGAAATCCATCCATTTTACGTCTGTATTTGTGTATTCGTTTGCTGGAGAGAAATTTTGACTATATTACATATCAACACATACCTTGACATATGAATACATTAACAGATGCAGTAGCTAATTTAGTTTTAGATAGACATTTGCGCAATTTATAAACAAAAACATCATCACATGTAGAAAGATCCATACAGAAATAGATATGTATATATATATATATATATATATGTCGAATGTTTACATAGTGTGCATCTCATAAAATCAAAAATATATATGTTCATCTTAATACAGCCGGAGATGACATGTCTCTCAAAAAAAAAAAATTGTGCATGAAAGAAGCCCAAGGTGTCTAATCCACATGGTGCTCATGGTAACATGCTACCGTGCACACTAAGCATCTCAAAAGATGGTGGAGGCGACTAGGCACTCCCACCGTATGTCTCTGATATGCCATCAGGACATCTGCCAGCTGGGCGTAGTCTGGAATCCCCCGGGCGATCCCCTCAAGGTTCTGGATCAACTCTCCCCCCTCGGCACCCTTCGCCTGATGATCAGCTGCGGGCTAAGTTCTTCGTGAAATTGGAGACATACCGGCAGGTCTCTCTAGGCTGACATCTGCATATGTATAAACTGTTGTTAGACCATACATTTATTACCAAAAAAATCATAAAACATGAAAATAAAAAAGAGAGTCCGTACCCAATTCCTCATCCTAGTCATCCCCCTCTGGAAGTGGGAGATCTGGGTCTCCAGTGAAATCGGTCCCGGCATAGGGCCAATCCTCGACCACAATCAGCTGTCGTCGTAACCATCGAAAAAACTCTAGCCTCCAGGACATCTGTTGGCCTCCTCCCGACCTGGGCATGAGTTCTGCCCAGCGAGCCATCCTCGGCTCTCATGGTATCAGCTCAGCAACTATGGCCCCTTGGCCTTGGAAGATAGGTAGTCGTTCCAAGATGAACGATGCCAAAATGGAACCATAGCCAAATTGTTTCAGTTTGGCTTGCTTGCACTTTGTAAGCTGCCTCTTTATGTTTGTTGTCACTTCAGTAGCCCAATCAAACAGTGTTGGACTCATACACTCAGCGGCTAGTAGGAGCTGGGCCTTGGTGGCCTCATGTGGAGCTTCCGATCCTGCAGCTCGTGTGATGGTGTGTAGCACTACTCTCAGTGCTAGATCCTCTATAGTGTGGATTTCCACCTTCCCGCTTCCTGATCCGGTCCGTGCCCTTGGGCACACCCTCACCATTACCTGCTCCATATTTTCCCTAGATGGTCTGCTGCCTGTCAGGATGGGCACATGACCTCTGCGCGACAGTTCGGTTATGAAATATACGTCAGAAACCTCGAGTTCCAGCACTTGGTCCTAAAGTTTAAATACTTCTTCATTTTCGTCCCATATACTGACCAAGTATTGTAGTAGCTCTGGCTGAGCTCTCAAACAGGGCGTCAGGAAGAAATTTTTGAGTCCACAATTATTACGTGCATTTATATAGGCCTCATTCTCCATGGCTAGTTCATCCTCTTCCCCATGCTCCCTCTCCTTCCATTCGATAACCATTATGCTTGAGTAACCTGCATCAACATGATCAAAAGCCTTGATTAGATCTCTGTTATGCTTGGAATTTCATTTAAATCACTTGCAATTCAGAAATTTAAAGCGGAAAATTGAGTTTCGTCGTTGGCGCAGCCCCTTTGTAAGCAAAATACCATTGGCGCGGGTTTGTGCCAGATACCTGCGCCAATGGGCGGAGCCCTAGAATTTTAATTTTTTTCCACAGAAGTCTAATTCGTAATGGAAATCTCTTAAAAAATGGATCAAAATGGATTTCAAGGAAGCACCTATTACCTGGAACAAACGCGGAACTGAATGGTAGCTCGAATCAGTCGCAGTCGCCATCAGAAGTTTGCACACAAAATGGACCATTGTTGCTCTCCAATGAGGTAAATAGTAAATGTAATTTTGTTTTTACCATTTGAGACTTATTTATAACTTTTTGAAATCTAAATAGGTTTTAAAAGTCATTTTTTATTAATATTTTAATACATTTTTTCGAAAATGGATTTTACACTTGCCTTTCTATGCAGCAATAGGTCTTTATGCGACTTAAACGGTGACACGAGTTGTATTTTATACTTTTTCGGACTCGATAAATACACAAAAAAGTCATTTTGGAGTCATCTTTCAGCTCTTTTCTGACTCTCTAAACATGAAAAGATTGTCAAGGCCCTTGTCGTTTCGATCTCGTTAAAGTGGCCACGAAACGACATCTACCCAGTATACGTTTACCCGTTTTTAAGGCTGGGATAGATTATTTACGAAAAAGGAATACCCTAGCCTATTGCGACTAGGAGGTTTTCTAAGACATAGCTTTCTACCTTTTCGGATTTGAGGAACTATTTACGAAAAGGGACCGTGGGAGTTTACTTTTCTGCTGTCTTTTCAGACTCTCTAAATATGAAAAGATGCCGAGTTCTTCCTTTTTCAGACTCGTTAAACCCTGATGACATCGGATTCAGTCGTAATGACGTTATTCGAGTCGCTCCTTCCTAGGGCTCATTAAATGCACTAGGATAGGCTTATACAGTAAGCATATGGTATCCTCTTCAAGCTTGTGTAAAAATAAAGAGGTACTCACCAGAAATGGTGGGGAAAATGGAACCAACATCATTGTCATGTCGGCAGTATGTCGCTCTTGAACATGGCACTTGTCTGCATTCGTGTCGGGTTGGGGATATCTCATCTCGTTTGTTCACTTGCCTCCGAGGGTTTGGGTAATCCTTTTTGACCTCTCACCTGCTCTTTGCCTCGTCGCCATGACCTCTGATCCATTGATGTCAAACACTACCAAACTCACTATCGTGCCGCCATATGTTCAAGAGAATTTGGCATCTGCAAGTACCAACCTTCCTCTGATTCTCATCTAATCTTGATTCACAAAGACATTATGTTCCTCTGTCTCATGTCGATGATGTGGGAAACATTATGGACCACCTTCGATCAAGGTCACTTCCTGTCAACTTCAACTCATTATCCAGGAAGTTGGTCTAGAGACTCCCTTCTGGTACCTTAGAGCCTGCATGCCTCAATGGCGGGTTCTTCGCATTTGACGTGAGGTTTTCATCATTGGTCTCCAATCGAGTGATTCTGTGGGTGTTCGACGTCAGCTCATTGTTCACATGCCGTAGATTGTACCTGTAGTACCTTGAGGACCATTGGCATTAATGGTGGTACCTCTCGCGTCTATTAACAGCTTTCATCATTGGCTGGTAATCAGACGATGTTCTTGCATGTTCGACTTCAGATCATTTATTCGCATGCTTGAACTTGTACTCTGTTTGGGTCAAGATGGAGCGCAAGACCATGGATTCTTATCTGTTATAATCCAGGCTGTGATTTTGTGGATTCTTATGATTAGTTACATGACTCACTGATTAGATGGCTGCGACCATACCTGAGTCTATTTATCAATCCTCACTGGATGGCTGCATCCATGCCCTGGATCTGGATTATTACATACTCTGTTATGGATGGCTATGCCCATGCCACATATATATCATTTATTTGAGATATCAGTTGTACTCCTCTACGCAAGTTTTTCGACGGCGGTGTTTTTAGTTGGACACGTTCTCGTAAAGCATTTCACCCCTCTCTCTCTCTCTCTCGGGCCTCATGCTTTAGGGGGCATCTGTTACATAGCAATTTGTCACCATCCCTGTAATTCCCCATCCCACACAATTTGAGGGCTCATTCCATGACCTGTGAGAAATGACATGACTTGAAAACACCTTCATGACATCCCTCTGAACATGAGCTTTCATTTCCCTGAAGACAACTCCTTGTGAAAAAACCTAAAAACACCCCTTTTTTCATTGGCGTGGGCATCCAGTTCATTACCCGCGCCAATGGGGGAAATCCTTCAAAGAGGGCACGCCAATTGGTGCTTTGTCTCAGATTCGCACTCGCGCCAGCCATTTTAAGGATTGTTTTTTAAAAATAAATGGTGGAAGTTTCATCCTAACCAATTCATAAACTGGTATCTAATTCGAGTTGGGTGGTTTGGCTCTGGATCTCCATGTAGAGGAAGTGGTTTTCTACCTCTCATGGAAGCTTCCTTGAGGATAGGGCCAATCCCATGATTATAGGAATCCCAACTCCTCTTCCTCCATCTATAAAATCTTGCTCATTCCCTTTGCAAGCTAGTCTCCAAGTTCCCAAGAGACTTATGCTGCAAGAGCTTTGATTCATTCCCTTAAGGCCAAATCCAAGCAAGGAGATTATTTTCGAGACATCCGAAGAGAGAGGTTTGTCCTATCCCCAACAGGCTTTTTCAAGATGTGTTTTGCTGGCGACCCTCAGAAGGCGAATTCAGCGTCAGAGCTATGGTTTTATTCTTCTTTGATTGATTAATGATAAGTGACTATTGGTTATGGTTCCACTCTTGTTATTGATTATGATGATGAGTTATGTCTTCTCTGACTGACATATAGTTGCATGTACTGGATTTTACTCTTGCGTTCATTTTGTTTCTTGCATGTGCAGGTGTCCGATCTTGGAGATCATGAGGATTTTGATCTGCCGGAGCTAAGGAACGGGAGCGCTACTTTCTCTGCAAGTGACAGCGTTGGATCCTAGGTAAGCCTTCATCACTAGTTGGTTTATTTTCAATTAGGAACCTGCACTATAGCGTGTGACGATTGTTGCTAGACCCGGTCTGGGCTAGCAGGGATCGCCTCTATCCGCAGAGGGGATTTACCTCCACAACACTACCATATTAGAGTATGATATTGAAATAAAACCTATAAAGATTATAAAGGGACATGGATTGGCCAAGCTTATGACAAAAACAAATTGTCAAGCCCTGGACATTAATGAACTAGATAACGAACAGGAGATGGCGACTCCACAAATCAGCCAGTCCTTCTTAGATTCACCTTGGTATGCTGATATAATTTATGTACTATTAAACCTGCAAGCTCCTCCAGGTTTATCCAGAACAAAGAAAAGGTTTTTAAAGATGACATCTTCAAAGTTTTGTATTTTAGATAATGTTCTTTTTTGGAAAAATCATGAAGGTATTCTATTGTATTGTTTATTAAAAGAAGAAGCTAACAAGGCTCTCCAAGAATTTCATGCAGGAGACTGTGGTGGACACCTTTACTAGAAATCAACTGTAGACAAGATCCTAAGGGCTAGATTTTATTGGCCAACCTTGTTCACTGATGTAAATAAATTTGTCACTGCTTGCCATAAATGTCAAATTTTTGAAGGCAAGAGAAAATTATTACCTTTACCCCTGAAACCAATTTCCACTGAAAAACCCTTCCAACAATGGGGCCTGGACTTCATTGGAGAAATCCATCCTCCCTCTTCTGGCCAACACAAATGGATCCTCACTGCCACGGACTATTTCACCAAATGGATATAAGCAATTCCTTCTAGACAAGCCAATGACACTGTGATCATAGGATTCTTAGAAACCAACATATTATCTAGATTTGGCTATCCTGATAAAATCATAACTGAAAATGCTGCTGCCTTCAAATCCAAGAAGATGATAAGTTTCTATAACAAATACCATATCACCTTAGCCCATTCTACAACTTAATACTCTCAAGGTAATAGACTGGCTGAGTCCTCCAACAAGAGTCTCATTAATATTATTAAAAAATTATTGGAGGAAAACAAGAAACATTGGCACAAGAAACTTACAAATGCACTATGGCAGACAGAATCACCACCAAAAAATCCATTGGGACCAGTCCTTATGAGTTATTCTATGGCATGGAGGCTGTATTTCCTTCATCTTTATGAGTTCCTGTAATGAAATTACTTCAAGAAGCTCAGGTTGAACCTAATGATATTCAAAGGAGGATAAACTAGACCATCAATTTGCAGCAAACCAGAGAGGAAGTATATCAAAGATCCCAAGTATTGCAAGAGAAGCTTAAGAAGATATTTGATAAAATAACCAAGGCAAAATATTTCTACCTTGGAGAAAAAGTGTTATGATGTGATTCCAGAAGACAGGATAAGGGAAAACATGGGAAGTTTGACTTCCTGTGGAAAGGACCTTATATTATCTATGCTTTACAACGAAACAATACATATCATTTAAAAAACTTGGATGGTACAAAAACTGAAGAAGGGCTAGTTAATGGTTGAATGTTGAAACATTACTTTGATCCTACTTATTAATGTATCCTGATTTTAAACATGTACTGATACTATATCCTTTGTAATGTCACAATTTTGATTGGATAGTAACTTGCTGGCGTTGAAGCCCGAAGAGAAGGCCCTAAGCTTCAGAAGTGTCACTGTCATACATACAATAAAGAAATAAGCAGAAGAAGATTCCATAGTTCAGCCAAACTCATTCTTAGGCCAACTAACCTACTGTTCTTGAATTTTCACCAGGAAAAGCCATCCCTAAGTGGAGCCAATGTTATGCTCCTATACCAATAGGTGTCATATATCATGATTGACTTGATGGGCTATGTAATATGTTCATACCTTTCCTTGTTGCAAAGGTTTTCCATATTGTCAAAAAATCAAAAAAATTAAAAAAATGTAAAGAGGGTATACCCTAAAAGAAAAATCAAAGGGTGAAAAGAATAAAATGGCCAAAAAGTGAAAGAAAATGAACCCCACCAAAAGAAAGGCCAAGGAAAGTGTGCAAGTCTAAATGCCACTACTTTTTGCTCTTATGTAATAAACAAATTGTGTGCAACTTGTAACTTATGCCACAATTGGTGAACAGTCAAATAGCTTAAGCTTGGCTAGTTCATCTTTCAATTTTCTGTTTTAGAGATAGAGAATAAAATTTGACCAAACTGTTTAATCTTGGCAGATAAGTAGATAGGTAGAGTAAATAAAAGGAACTCAACAATTTAATCTGAGCCCTTAGATGTAATAAAGTTAGACTCAGATAAATTTCTACATGTAAAAGAAAAGAAAGTGTGATAAGGGTTTGCCAGTCTAAGTGCACCCTAATAAAGAAGAAAAAATGCTTGGTTAAAGTAGGTAGGGTAGGTAGATGATGTTGCAGAATTACATGTGATGGATAATAAATCTAAATATTTTAATATTTACTTTCATCACAAGTTCTAGGTAGACATTACACTCAAGGAATTTCAAGCAAAACAAGGTCAAATGATTAACTTCCCTTCTCATTTTCCCCTAAAAATTTTCACTAATTTCCCCTAAGTACTAAGGAATTTGAAAATTAGAGGGGCTCAGAGCATTTCTCTGACTTCTGGAGGGACCGGACCCTCTGCCCAATAACTTAAAAATAAGCCTAAGTACTTAAAGCCATCCATAATTCATTCATTTACTTCCATAAGTCTTTTCCTAAGTAAAATCCTATTTTAATTAGGAAAATTGCGCAATATCCCATAAAAACCCTTTTTCATTCAAGCCTAAGTTAAATACACAATCCTAATGTTTTATACTTAGCGCTTTTTTATTCATTATCACATATTAACTTTTAAATTATATTATTTAACTCCCCTATAACATCTACCCATTCTCGTATTACTATAACTATATAAAATCCCCAAGTTTTACATATCCCGCCCCTTGGTTAAAATATAACCATAATATAACATTAAATTTAATAAGGATTAATTAACCCCCACAGTTAATTAATAACTTTCTCGACCAATCACGTTGCTCCAAATATAATTAAATAACCTTTGATTGTATTGGACCCACCCTCATTAAACATCCGTCAACTCGCCTCCCTGATAACCGTCTGATCGAACACCACACAAATAATGGTCATCATGCATTTTGCATGGCCCTCCATGATTGAAAAATAACGTGCGATCGCGAAGCAATTTTTTGAACAGTGCCCCGCCATGCGTCGCAAAATCTATGGAATCACTGGCTCCCAGCTAAATACTGCCCATCCCCAAAAGCGGTGCGATATCATACCGCTTACCGCCGCCGCATACGACAAAACTCCATTTCCCGCGCACATCATCCGCCCAAATGACAAAAATCCCCACCAACCTCAACTTTGTTAATAAAACAAACAAAACATCGTTTTCCTTATTCTGTGCTGCAATCAGTGTTCCCATGCAAAGAACGTCAAAGTCAATTTTCGAAGATTTCCAACCACCACCTTGCTAAGAAATTTGCAGCCGTAGTAGTCCAGAACCCGTCAATCATTGCCTACACCTGTTTTCACACCATTCACAGGTATTTATCCAATTTCTGCCGAAACCCTGCAAGTCTTGCTTTTATACTCCAATTCCACAAAAAATGATTAAAATATAGTATAATTCAGTCTTTGTTTTACCACATAAGCTCCCACACCTGTAAATTTGCCCATTTTTCACTGAAAATCTGAGTTCTTTTCTTAATCCACAAGAACCAGAAATGGAAACCCCTGTGGCTTTGACTGTTGCACCCCTAAATGCTCCCCAAAAATATTTAGACTATCTGCCTCTAGCAGATAGGGACTTCCAGATAAAAGACCTCACCTTTAGCGAAAATCCCCTGAAAATCTTTTGCCAATGCAGAGATAATTACCTGAATGGCTCTGATATTTTTGGACTGTGGGAATCCAATCTTCCTATGTATTTTCTACCCTCAGTTCATGTCTTTCCTAAAATAATTTATCACTTCCATGCCAATTATGACCCTAATCAATGAGCAGTTATGTCCCCAAGTCAAACCATTCTTTTTCTAATAACTGCTTAGTCCATCAATGAAATGTTACAATTTCATCCCAGTCAAGCCCTGACTCCCCTTTCCATGGGAGATTTACTTGAAAAATCCACAAAATTATCCCAAGAAGAACTAAATCGCCTTTGTCAAACTTTCATGCTACAAGAACATCAACCCAAAGGCCCCCCTCCTTATGGACATACCTTTTTCACAGAGATGGGCAGAATTAGGAAAAATGCCTGAAGAAGCCAACAAGCTCGTACAATTTTTAAATACCAAGAACAAATATAAGCTTGAAGAGCTGGGCATTCAAGATAGAACAGGGACAATTTTGGAAGTAAAAAAGGTTTTTACTAAAATAACTCTGATGCAAAACTTAGAAAGAAGGTGCCATGATATGCAGAAAGAAATCAATGCTTTTATGAAAAGATTTGATATTTTGCAGAGTAGAGGGTTGCCAAGTCCTTTAGTTTCTCATGATAAACTAATGAGACATAAAAACTATGTTGAGAAATTGAATAAGTATGCATACAACCAGGCAAGTCCATCGACAAGTTCATCAGCAACAAAAGCGTTGCCTATAGGCAAAATTACTTATGACAGTCTGGAAAACTTGTTTTATCTTGAACACGAGGTAAAGCACTTATTTCCAATTCAGCCTACCTTTTTCATATACATGGAAACTAATGAGACCCTGAGAAAGCTTCAAAGAACCAAAATACCAGAAGCACAATGGTGGGAAGACATGTTGGACATTTTGTAAAAATATCCTTCGATGAATTTTGGTTATTTACTACAGTAAGTAATGGTAAAAGGATAAACATAGATCAAGCAGGTTAAAGTGTATCAGTGCAGATAAAGAGTATCAGTAAAAATAGGGTAGCCAGCACAGAATTACCAAAGAATACAGCAACAAGCCAAATCATAGGGCCTGCCTCCAGTACACTCATAAAAATAGGAATAGCACAACATCGGTTTACCTCTTCTCCTATCTACGAGACTATCTGTCTCTATTTTCTTGTAACTTATTCATGAGTCATCCTAAATTATATCTCACTCTGTTAGGAGATATTTTTTATAATTGTTTGTATAAATACTCCCTCAATTAGAGTATTGAGGGGGGGTGGATTCTTAGACTTTGCTGTAATACTGATTATTTTGGAATAAAGTGTTGTTGGACCAATTTTGCATCGCTAGCTGGATAAAGAATTGATGCAAAGGAATTTTCACGGGATTCTTGAGTCAGACACCGGATCAATAAGTCTTCTATATTTTATGTTTTAAAGTTTTTCTTTTTATTATACCATCTATGTTTCATATCTTAATGATAAAAGAAAAAGAATAATTCAAAAAGTGCTTGAGTGCAATCTGTTTTCAATCGTTGTTATTCTTAATGTTTTCCTATGAACTAATATGAACAATGAATTCTTAATTGCTCATGTTTTCTAGTTTATTCATTTTGATTATTTGGTAAATAATTCTTAATTGCTCTTTATTAATAATCATTCAAGTTACCTCTTTCGAATATGTTGAAGGATTCTTAATTTCCCTTCACCCATTTTGAGTCCATTCCATTTATTTTAAATCTTTATTTGTTCCCTATTTGACTACCTTGCCCTAAGAAACCATCCCTTTTTAAGAAACTAAATCCAGTTAAGCCATATTCTTTGACTCCATTAGCCCAATGGCCTAAACTACTCAGTCCTAGCATTCTTCTATTGAATTCCACCACCCAAACAAAATCAAAATCCTTAAAATTTCATAACTAGCCTAATATCTTTCAAAAAAAAAATCTAAAACTTATAGAGAGAGCCCTCTCTGGGTACAGATTGGCTAGATTTTGTACCTAAAAATTTGTTTGTGGTTACCTCGGACCCCTTTCCTCTTCCCAACAACTTCAAGGAAAATATGAGTGATAACACGGACCATGAGGTCTTTATAGTGCAGGGGCACTGGATCGAGTTGACGATCCAGGATATATATTTTATGACTAGTCTCCCACTACCTGGGATGGTAGGGAATACTCAACCAGTGTTACCACGAGGGAAAAACATCATGGAGTTTGTAGAGTGCCATTGTCGACTAGGTCTCCATGTTAAAGGGACATGGATACCCATCAGGGACCTAGAGAGGTTAGAGACCCATGCTGCGGCCACAACGGTGCTGCAGATCCTGGGAAACCAGGAACTCCACCACATCACTGGAGGGTAGATGATTCTTGTGGAGAGTGTGTTGAGTGGGACCTACTATGGGTGGGCCGAGATGATCCTATCGTCATTGAACCGACAGTTGTCGCTATGCAAGCAGTAAGTGAACCATGACTATGCATATGGTATAGTTTTGAGTTTTATGTAACATGCTTGGGAATGTCATATGTATCAGATTTGATGGACTATAAAACATTTTATACGGCAGATATTATGGATAGGCATTGTTTTGATAGTTTTATGTTATTGTCTTGTGTTAAATGTGTGTGCTAAATGCCAATCTAGAACATTGTTTCCAATGCTATCTACATAGTGATTTTTTTCTCTAGGCACATGACTTAATGTAATGATTTTAAATTCATGCATCAAAATCTTCACTCGTAAATATCTTCTAAAAAGGATAGGATTATGAACATGATAGACACCATTCAATTGCATGACAAGAAGCAGGAAATCTAAACTAACATGAAGGTGGAGGATGCTATGGAAGAGGGCATCAGCTAATAAACCTCGCACTCCATCATATTATGCCTAATTATTGGTAGCAGTACCAATGCATACACCGTTTGAGAGAACAAGTGAATGCAAGGGGGTAAAGATGGCCCAACCTACCGAGGCTAGATTCTGAGAGTAGCGACTTTCACCATTGGCTTAACCGATATAAGGTGTGGATAGGAGCTCCATCTAAAAGGTGCCACAAGACAATAAATGGGAGGGTGATGAACAATGCTGGAAACTTGAGCGCAAAGTAGAAATCGAACACACACTGTGAGAGGGAGTGATCTAGGTAGGATGTCTACTACTCACACGTCGATGGTTAAGTGGAGTGTGGGAGCTACTGGAGGTGTATCTTATGCTCAGGCCACGAAATTAACCATAGACATGGATGGTGCCATCCCGCTTATGGGTGGGAAAGATGAAGTTAGGGGTGGACAAGGCTTCCATGATGTCATCATCACAATAGAAGGTGGAGTGGCTGGAGGAAGGGAGACCACATGACATGGCAAAGCTACCTGACTCATCATCATGAGAAGAAAGGTTCACATGTGCATCGTCATGGGGGATGATAGAAGAACAAGCAGATAAGGGATCCAACAATGTTGAGCCCAGGGTAAGCACTGAAGGGAGGTAAAGTGAAACAAAAGGGGAATATTTAGAAGTAGCTTCCACCGAGGGTCTCATGGATGATGATAGGTAGAGGATGGTGGCCACAGGCTTCGTCATCTTGACATCAGGAGCGGGAATGTCAATGGGAGCGGGTAAATCCTCAAGCTAGCCCGCAGCATACTGCGCAAGTACGGGAGAGGCGAATTGGTTTTGTTCAACCTCGTACTCCTGAACTACCTCCAAAGAGGCACAGTAATGCGTAAGGCAGGGAAAATGGTAGGAATAATGGCCATGGAGATCACACAAAGCACAAGGTTGATTGGTGTGAATAGTCTTAGGGTTCTTGGCTGCAATCGAGGAAGAAACAAAGGCTTCAGGGACTGTAGACTTAGGGAACGCAACATTAACCATGGGCTTGATATGGGGCAACTCAGGACAGGCATGGGTGGCATGACCGACGACATCACACAAATCACAAGGCTTTGGAGGTGGAGGAGGAGTAGGGTTATTCAGGGTAGCCTTGTCTTTTGATGCCCTTTTGCAAGCTTTTCCCTTATTACCCGAAATGGTCGTAATAAGAGATGGTTCTTGTTAAGGTGGTTGAGGCACTGTGATAGCGAGAGAAGTCATGGGGACTGGTTGAACCAAGGTCAAAGCAAGATAAGGTTTTGGATGACTAGGCGGGGTAGCGGCTGGGGGATCAAGGTACCAGACGGGAATCCCCAAGGTCAAGTTAGGAAGAGATAGGGTGGCCATGACAGTTACTGAGAACACTCCAGGAGGGGGTTCTAGGAATGGTATATGACCGGAGGGGTAATGGCCAGGCGGGATGGCTCCAATATGGTTAAGGCCTAGAGGAACCATTCTAAGAGGGTAGAGAGGCTCATTGATACTAGCTATAGGTGAAGGGCTAGCAGGAGGGGGTCTAGAAGGTTGAATCAAAAGGCTAGGAGTAGGCTGCGGAGGGCGAAGCTGCTAAATAGCCGAAGAAGGCCACTTGAGGGAAGACCGAGATGATTACATCATGAAAAAAATTGATGAGCTTGGATCAGAGACAGGAGGAGGAAGACCAGGGAATGTATCGAGCAAAGAGGATTCTTTGTAGACTCCGGGTGAGACACTGGTCAAACGATCAACGGTTTTCTTATTGGCCACTGAAGAGATGATGGAATCAGGGGAGGTCTGAGACTTCAGTTCGTAATATGTCAACTGGTCAATGTTGTTTATCTTTCCATTATGAGGGAAGGACATCTTGTGCTGAACCATAGATGGGATAGCAGACATCGCATAAGTGTAGCTACGACCTAATAAAATGTTGTAATCTAAGGGGGCATCTTTAACTTCTATGTCAATGCAAACAGTCTTGCCCGCAAGAGTAATAAGACAATTGAAAAATAAGCCAATGTGCTGGGAGGCATAGCCATACCACACTCTCAGAGTGATCGTGGAAGGATCCAACTCAGTTGATTCGAGTTGCTTCCAAACCGAAGTGGACATCACACAGGTGGATGCCCCCTTATCAATGATACACCAGGAAACGTTGGCATTCTGGATCTTGACTGGGATTTGGAAAGTGACACAAGCAGGGAGAGGAGGATGTTCTGACTGGTCAACATTGAAGACAATCAATTCATCATCTGAAGGGTCTATAATGACCATGGCAGATAGTAGAGTTTTTCATTGCGAAGGGCACGACTGGAAGAGTTCCAACGTTGAGATGGTAGCAGGAGATTGCACCAAATCATCTACTATACTATACGAATGGGCAGCTTTGCCAAAAGAAGTGTTTCAGAGTCATGGTCCCTTAGGGATCTTGGTATGAACCTCCAACTTAGGCTGAGGGATCTACAAAGGACCATTAGGTGTCGAAAGAGGATTTGTAGAACCTGAATAAGGTACCTCGGGGAAAGACGTACCAGGAGCCTTGTTGTACTGACGAGACCGAGTCTAAAGGTTGAGGTCTACAGTTATAGGTTGGTCAGAATTCATCATGAGAATCTGGTAATCGAAGGTACCAGATGGAAGAGGTTGAGTGGCTACTGTCCTTCAGGTGGTTGGGTAGCCACAAATTCTTTGCTGAGGGAAAGGATTAGTAAACACAACCGGCTAACTAGGCGTAGCACTGGGAGGGATGAAAGGGGAGGCTTAATGACCTCGCAATGTTGCTTGAGACTCCCACATCTGCCTCATCAGTGGTGTTAGGCCCCCTATGGAATTCTTGACAAGCAAGCTAGGGGCTAGAATTGTTCTGGAGCCTCCAAGGAATGCCTTTCCCCTGAAAATTCATCCTCCTTGGAGTCTCTCTGTGCTAGGCCTAATATACATCCTCTCTGCTAATCCATTCCTCAAAAGGGGCCCTTTTACCCCTATATCCTGCAAAATTCCCCATCTCAACCTCTGTTTTCCCTTTGTCAAAGTTCCCCCTTCCTATGCTTGAATCCCTCGAAACCCCCTTGGAATCCTTTCCCTGCCCCTATTTTGGCCTTTCCTACCCTTCATTGCTCTATCGTTACCCCTGGCCGGCCTCAAATTGCATTGAAAATGAGTAAAAATCCATACATTTCACATATGAGGCTTTAGCCCCCTTCCATAGGACCGAGCACCAGAACCAACCGCTTTAACCATCAGGCGCTTATCCTCCCAATGAAATTCATCCACCCGAAACATTAAAAGAAAAACTTTGTGAATTATGAAATTCGGGTTTTTAATCCGTTTCTAAGGTTTGCTGCCGGTCCGATCCTTCAACGAATCTCTGCCGTCTGTTAAACATGAAATCAACGACCGTTATTCACTACGGGGGGTCACTCCAAAATATCATGGCCGTACACCTTGGCCCCCCCGTAGTCCATCTCCACCGTCCATTTAAATCCGCAGATCAACGGTTCATAACCAGAGTGCTTAGGGTGAATTTTCCACCGTTGATCTGTTCTAGATCTAACGGCACGGAGCGCGCCTAAAATAGTGGTCCCCACTCCACACGCTATTTTCCAAAACCTACCGGTAAATTCCACACCACCCATCTGCAACAGGCGGTTTCCCCCGGAGAGCCAGCGATTCCACTCAGTAATCGCCGCGTGTCCTCTCTACGAACCTGAAACCGCTTTCATTTCACGCATTAATCTTCGGTTCAAGGTCGTGCAGTGGAATCTATGCGAACCGTTAGATCTTGGAGCCCTCATCCAACGATGCTCATTCATCGAAGTTGCACCCCCCATAACTTGTCTCCTCCGTACGTTTGACCCGTCGTCACCTCTCCCCGCTGCACTGACAGTCGTCGATTTCATTCGCGATCGACGGCTCGCGTCCATCCTCCTTCGTTAAATATTCCACCCTCACCCAGTCCCTCCACGTCAGCTCCACGTGTTCCATCCGTACCTTCTCCCATTCCATCTCGTATATTTGATTCTTTTCATGTTTTTAATGTTTTCTCATTCATTTTTGTTCTTTGTTCCGTCAATTACCTACCAGAGAAAAAATTTCAATTTTTCCTCCGTAATTTCTTCTGCCTTGTCACCAATTACGTTTGTTACCTCCATCCACCTCATCCGTCGGTCACGTCCATGGATTTCTTCACAGTTTTTGTGTTATTGCAGGGATATAAAGAAATAATGGCTGCCATGATCACCTAGTTTCCCATGCAGCGGCTGAGAGATGCAGGAAAGATTTGTACCATGGTACATTTAATGAAAAAGGCCCGGGAAGGTGAAGACAGGTCGTTTATTCAAAGAACAGGGTTCAGGATCTGTTAAAACCTTCCAGAACCATTAAAGGTCTGAGCTACCCTGTCAGAAGCAAAATGAAAAGGCAGAGTCATTCAGTACAAGCAGAAAGATTAAGGCAAGCTAATGAAGATCTCAAGCCCTAAGTCAATGTTTTCAGAGACAAAGCAGCAGATTACAGACCCTGAGGAATCGATCAAAGGATCCTGAGCACAGGCAAAAGGTAATATCATGGTTTTTCATCAGCAGAATGCTTTTTATTCATCAAGTACATGGCGCCCAAACAACTTTTATTATGCACCATGTCCCTGAAGAGTTTTCCACCAGACTACAGCTCAAAAATAGTCAGACATTTATGAGACAGACCTTTCAGCAGTTTATTTTATTTTTTGTTTACGACACGAGTAGTACTTCGACCAAAAATGTCAAGATCATATCCAAAGCAGATCATTCTTTCACAAGGAAGGTGACAGAGATTAAATACATAGTAGGTCAAGCAGAATGGGTTTCGGCCCTGCATTCATTGTTATGTTTAATGATACATTTAATTTTCACCTATTCCTTCAATCGATCTTAGGTTCACCCTTCACTATAAAGCACAGAAGGAAACATTGTAATGGTTGTTGATGAGATACCAGTGAAGTGCAAGTATTATCCTCTTGAGACAACTTCTCTGTGTATATTGTAAGATAGGCTGAGATTTGATGTATTTAGAATGAATGTTCAAGATGTGGGCAATGTTGTACCTGATTGGTTTTGTTTTTAATATGACAAGAATGTTTCTTTGGATCCTGATCTAAAGCAGCTGGTGATGTTTCCTCTTCTCTGTATTTGTGATTGACTTGCTCTCATTGCATGCTACATTTCATTTCATTTCTGCTGGTAGGCAACAGAAGTATAACATAGGATTCACCCTTGTTAGGTGCCCTATGTTTCCCGCTCTCCCTACCTCAATGTTTTCTGCTTATATGTGTATCTGAATGTTGATTTCAATTGATTTAAATAGTGTAGTGGATGATATTTCCTGCTCTCTGATGTATGAATTGATAAAGTCCATGTTTAGATGTTCTTGGTAGGATTTAGCTGGAAGGTTTGGGAACACTGGGGATTAGTGTTAGCCCTGTCCACTAGGATCTTTGCACGACCAGCTAGCCTTTCTAAGATCCCTTGTAATTGCCTCTAATTTTGTCCAAGCAGGCCTGGAGTTAGATGACCTCTAGTCTGATCTATAGACAGAATTAGATGGTTCTCCTCCTTTCATTTTCAGTCCTTAATGTTCCATTCCATATTCTATCCTTTAAGATCTAGATGATTTAGATGAATTGCCCAAGTGAAAGCTTGCACATTGAACACAAGTAAACCCTTTCTTGACTCCATCGCCCAACGGTCTTGATGTTCTCTGAGTTATCTACCTTTTCCTAGCTTCCCTTTTGCTCATCCTTGTCTTGTATTGGACACTTCTTTCCTGATTCCCAACAACCAAACTCAATCAAACAAACAAACCCTGAGCCCCATAACTAGCCTAACATTGAAACATTGAGCCTAAAAGACATATGCTTTGGAAAATATAGAGAGATCCCTCTCTAGACCTAGGAGGGCTAGATCCTAAGGTCTAAAAGTGGTTCTGATGTTGTCTCATCTTTTGGTCTTGCCAATCTGGCCAAAACATGGGAACCCCAACATAATGGCGACTCCACTGGGGAGTTTCTGAATAATCTCCATCCTCACACTTCACAAACCTCAGAAAGCCTTCAATCTCTGGTCAGGTTGGTAGTAAAACACTTATCCTTCCCTTTCCACTTACCTCTTGTGTGTTTTACCCCATACTCTTAGACAGAGCCTGGAAAGGGCCAGGTAGCCTCTAGATCTCATCCTCTTTTATGAGGTGACATATCTGGTAAATGCCCTCCCATTCAATCTCTGGTTAGAGTTTGTTGTGTTTTGTGGGATATTCTTGAAAAGGGATATTTCATCATCACTGTGGTGGACAATGTACCCCCTAGACATACCTTAAACCTTCCACCTAGTGACTCCAACGTTCCTCCACGTTAAAAGACTCCACTGGTGATCAGTAGGCCTGCTGGTCATCTTGGTTTCACCTCAGAATCCACTGGGAGACCAGACCCGAAACATAATGAAGACTCCACTGGGAGACCAGCCCTGAGACAACATCAACCACAACAAGAATAAGAAGCAGGGTTAAGCTGCTTAGCTAGAAATAACATGCTGGCTCACATAACCATTCATACAAGAGCTTGCCCTGATCCAAACCCACCTGAAATAGTTGATGATCCCAAGAGGATCCTCAAGAGATCTCTTGCACCTAAAATACCAACTATTTCCAGTCACATTCATAGAGCTAATTCTACACCTGAAAATCTTACAGCTCTATTAGAAACTTTCCTCGACCTAGACACTGAAAACAGATTACCTAGAACTCAGTCATTCAGTGTTTCAGACCAGCCATACCCTAGGGACACAGAAACTCCCCCATCTACACCCCCTGACATTCACTTCATTCAAAACTTGGGGCTGTCCCACCCTAGGTCTAGTTTGCAAGCCTTTGCTGGTCTTAATATCCCTATCATCCATATACCAGTTGCTCAGGTTAATATTTTACCTCATCAGAACATCACAATGGCAGCCTGGTATGCACCTCTAGTTCTACCTCAGCCTCTTATCCCCCTGCCAAATGACTATCAAACAAAAATCCCTCACTTCACTACCAAAGAGTCCATCACAGCTCAGGCACATGTAGATAAAATGGAAGACTCTTTGACTATATGGAAATTGATGATGAAACAGTCAAAATGAGAATCTTTGCTCAAAGCCTGGGGGGTGATGTAAAGAAATGGTTTAAAAATATGCCTCCTAATAGCATCCAAGACCTTCCTGATCTATATCAGACATTCATAAACAAATGGGAGACTAGGGAAAACCCTCGCCGGCTCCTAGTTGAATACCTGAGCCTTAAGAGGAATTCGGGAGAGAGTGTACATGATTACACAACAAGACTCAATAGCATTTATAATGCTCTCCCCCCACATATGAAACCTCCACAAGGCATGGCCCTAGAAAAATATCCTGAAGGCTTTGATGCTGACATGGCCTATGAGCTTAGAGATAAAGAATATGCCACACTAGAGGACATGCAAAAAGGAGCAGTTAACATAGAGGCAAACCTGATTGAAAAGAGAGCAAGACTGAGAGCAGAGAAGAGGGTAACATATAGGGATGACAACGTAGCTTCCACCTCTGATCCAAACTATGATATATTATCTAAAAATGTGGATAAGCTGCAAAAAATGATGGAGAGAATGGTTGTCACAGTTAGTAACCAAAACAGAAATCAAAACCAGAACCAGAACTTTAGAAGAAACAACAATGCCACTCCCAATAGACAGAAAGAATCAGATCAACAAGTTATTCCCCCTTTCCAAAACTTTCTAGATGAGGATGAGGGAATCATAGAAGAGTCTGAAGGGAATGCAAATAACATATTTGAAACAGAAGACTCAATCCTAAATTATGATTCAGAAGAAGACCAGCCCTCCACCACTGGTGGTGATGAAGAGTGGTTTGAGTCTGAGGATTATAGATTAGGATTTGAAAATTCCATGTTGCAAGTCAGGGAAAAATATGAAATTAGGAGCAAGAAAAACCAAGATACTCCCAAAGCCAAGACTCCTGAGATTACAATCAAGAAAAAGCTTGACAAAACTTCTAAAGCAACTGCTGAGAATTCCAAATTAGCAGCTGAAGGTTCTGGAAAAGACAAAAGAAAAATACAACCAAAACACTGAAAAACAAGGTCAATCAACTAGCAGTACTAGAACCATAGTTAGAGCTCCTGATACAACAATTCCCAACCCTGTACATAGTGAAAAATCACAAACTGATTCAGCTACTAAGGTAGTAACAAAAAAGACAGAGTTGAACATTCCAAAGACCCAGTCCACTTTCAATCTAGAGAGTGAGATTGCGAAAATTAAAATCTTTGTACCATTATCTGAGTTGGCCACTCAGGATATATATAAAGGCCAGATTTTTAAAGCATTAAATCTGAGTGTAAATAGTGACACTGTAAATCAAAGTGATGATCAACCCGCCCTGCTATTTGGTCCAAAGATTGAGGGAAAGTTCTAGGAAGGGGTAGTTCCACCTTTTTATATCAGTCTCAACATTCTTGACAAGATCTTGCACAATGCAATGCATGATTCTGGAGCGTCTCAAAACTTAATGCCCAAGGTAGTGATGGAGAGGCTAGGCCTAGAAATTACCAGACCCTACAAAGACTTATATTCATTTGACTCTAGCAGAGTAAAATGCCTAGGCCTCATCAAAGACTTATGTGTGAGTTTAACCCAGATTCCTGCTAAATGTATGGTCATGGATGTTGTGGTGGCAGATGTGCCACCAAACTATGGCATGCTATTGTCAATATCATGGGCAGCCAAACTGCAAGGGATAATGCAGATGGATGGCTCATATGCCACTATCCCTATATTTGGCCAACTTAGAAGACTGTATAGAGAGTCTCAGATAAAAAATTTAGTCAGTAGCCTCGAGAAACCTGAAAACTCACTACTATACTCTGTACATACAGATCTGGACTCTTTCATTCTCTACAATGACCAACCCTTAGAAGAGCCAAGATCAGATAACGGAGACACAAACATAGAGCTCACGGATTTCAACATAATGGCTACTCTAGAAGAATACGATGAAAAATACCATGGGTAAAATGTAGAAAACGTAACTCTGAGTAAACCAGAAACAAAATAAAAACACAGTCAGCTGATCAGTCACCCTATTCGAACTGATACCCTACATGAAAAACAAAATAACCCCTCTCCTAGTACAGACCTTACAACTCAACATAATGGCAAACCCAACTGTAGGGGAGGGGATGAAAACAAATTAAACAAAGAACTCCTGTGGGAAATGAATTTCGATGGGTCCTGTACTAGGCAAAATGCTGGAGCAGGGGTATGGATACGTAACACAGGAAATGACCACACAGAGAGCCACGCTATGAATCTGCATTTTAAATGCACGAATAACATTGCAGAATATGAGGCTCTCATGTTGGGCTTGAATCTGTTGAAGAAATTAGGAGCCCATAGGATAGCTGTACAAGGAGACTCAGAGTTAGTTATAAAACAGGTGAATGGTGAGTATTCAACAAAACATCCCAGACTAAGAGCATATCGGAATGACACTCTGGATCTGTTGAAAACATTCGTTGAATATAAATTAGTGTTCATTCCTAGGGGGGAAAACACAGTTGCAAATGGACTAGCTTACCTAGCTAGCTCATACCCTAAGGCCCCAGTTGACCAAAAAATTATCATTCAGACCAAATTCAGGCCTGCAGTGCCAGATAATGAAAAATATTGGCAGGTTTTTGAAGGAGACAAACAGATTGAGGAATTCCTGATAGGCAGAAATGAGTTTGAATTTTCTGATTCAGACTCCAAATCTAATAGATTCTGCCTAGATGAAGATTCCTCGGATGAGGAAGAAACACCATGTAACATAGAAACTCCTTGTAACATAGCAATAAATATTTTTTCTGATAAAACTGGAAATTTTAACGAAAATAGTGAAAACGCAGAAAACGAAGAGGTTGAGATATTGCAGGCCAAAGACAAGAACATACCTAGAGGCCTGACACCCTTAGAGGATCTTTTTGACTTTGACGATGTAGCTAAAAGGCCTACTATTGAACATGCAGATTCAGATATCGAAGAATGTAACATAGGCACTGAAGATAGACCCAAAATGATTAAATTGGCTAAGTCTATACCTGCAAACATGAAGAAGAAGTACATTGACCTTTTTAGGGAATTCATTGATGTGTTTGCATGGAGTTATGAAGACTTAAAGGCCTATGACATCAATATCATTCAACACAAAATACCCTTGAAAGAAAATCAGAAGCCTTTCAGACAAAAACTTCAAAGAATAAATCCAAAACAATTGCCTGCAGTAGAAAAAGAGATTAAGAAAATGTATGATGCAGGCATAATTGTTCCTGTGAGGTTTTCTGATTGGGTGTCAAACTTAGTGGCTTTGAGAAAGAAGACAGGGGAGATTAGACTATGCATAGATTTCAGAAACCTCAATAGGGCCTCCCTGAAAGATAACTACCATTTGCCTAGAATGGAACATATCCTACAGAAGGTAGTGGGCTCTAAGAGAATCTCCCTGCTCGATGGATTTTCGGGTTATAATCAGGTGTTATTACTCCCCGCAGATCAACTAAAAACAACTTTTACCATTCCCTGGGGCACCTTCATGTACTTGAAAATGCCTTTTGGATTGATGAATGCTGGAGCTACCTTCCAGAGAGCAATGGGTATTGCTTTCTCAGATGAGATTGGACACTTTATAGTTATCTACTTGGATGACTTGAATGTATTTTCTAAAACTAAAGAAGAACACTTAAAACATCTAAGGAAAGTCTTTGAAAAATGTAGAAGGTATGGTCTGTCCCTAAATCCTAAGAAAATTGTGTTTGGGCTGCAGGAAGGTAAACTCCTAGGCCACATTATATCTGGGAAAGGGATCAGGATAGACCCACAGCGAGTTGAGGGAATACTTCAAATATCACATCCAAGAAACATCAAAGAGCTGCAGTCCTTTATAGGGAAGATCAATTTCCTTAGAAGATTTATCCCCAATCTTTCTTAACATCTTAGGAAAATGACCAACATGCTGAAGAAAGGTGCAGGAATTAAGTGGACTTTTGAAGCCAAAAAATATTTTGAGTCAGTAAAACTTGCACTCACTCAGGGCCCTGTCCTTATCAGTCCTGACTTCTCAAAAGATTTTATAATCTTCTCATTTGCTTCCCAGCACACAATAACTGCAGTTTTGCTGCAGAAAAAATCAGAGGGTAATGAATAGCCTATAGCCTTCTTCAGTAAAGCCTTGAGGGATGCACCCTTAAAGTACAATATCATGGAAAAGCAGGCCTATGCTCTGATCAAGGCCTTAAAAGACTTTAGGGTGTAAATTTTACATTCTCACACCATTGCCTATGTGCCAAACATCATTTTCAAAGATATTTTGTCCCAAGACCCTGATGGGAAAAGGGGAAAATGGATTGCTACAATTCTAGAATATGATCTCGAAATTAAACCCACCAAGCTGATAAAAGGTCAAGGCCTGGCCCAATTAATGGCCGAATCAAATCTGCAGGCTTTGGATATTAACATGATGAATGCCTTGGATGAGCAGGAAAACCTGTTCGACCCCACTATAAAAGAGAAATTCCAAAACTCCCCATGGTATTCCGATATCCTTTATGTCCTCACCAATCTCAATGCTCCCCCAGAACATTCAAAAACAAAGGCCAGATTCACAAAAATCAAAGCCAAAAACTACTGTATCTTGAATGAAAACTTGTACTGGAAAGATCCAAATGGCCTATTGCTGAAATGTCTGTCTGAAACTGAAGCTGAAAACATCAAACAAGAGTTTCATGCTGGAGAGTGTGGAGGCCACTTGAGTTGGAAATCCACAACAAATAAAATACTTAGGGCTGGTTATTATTGGCCTACACTGTTCAATGATGTCCATAAAATGATAACCACTTGCCATAAATGTTAGATCTTTGAAGGTAAAAGAAAACTTCTTCCCCTCCCTTTACAACCCATTACTGTTGAAGGTCCTTTCATACAATGGGGTCTAAATTTTATAGGGGAAATTCATCCAGCCTCCTCAGAACAACATAAATGGATCCTGACAGCCACCGACTATTTCACTAAGTGGATAGAGGCCATCCCCACTAGGAGTGCCATAGACTCTGTTATTATTAGGTTCCTAGAAGGCCATATCCTCTCTCGGTTTGGTTGCCCAAGGAAAAAAATCACCGATAATGTTGCTGCTTTTGGATCCAAAAGCATGGTGGATTTCTGTCATAGGTACAATATCACGCTTGGTCATTCAACTGCCTATTACCTGGTGGATTTCTGTCACAGGTACAATATCACGCTTGGTCATTCAACTGCCTATTACCCCCAAGGTAATGGCTTGGCTGAATCATCAAATAAAGGCCTGGTGGCAATCATCAAGAAGCTATTAGAGGAGAACAAAAAATCTTGGCACAACAAGTTGGTACATGCCTTGTGGGCTGATAGGCTTACTACTAAAAAATCCATTAGCATGTCACCATTCCAACTTGTTTATGGTACAGAAGTAGTATTTCCTACTAGCCTCGGGATACCGGTGGTAAAGCTTGTTCAAGAGATTCAATCAGAAGAGGACAGCATGATAAGAAGAATTAATGAAACAATCCATCTTCAGCAGACAAGGGAGCAAGTTTATAACAGAGCTGTCAGAATCCAAGAAAACATAAAGAGATAGTTTGACAAAAGAACCAAAGCTTCAGATTTCAAAATTGGTGACAAGGTTCTGAAATGGGACTCAAGAAGAGAGGACAAAGGTAAACATGGCAAATTTGACAGCCTGTGGCAGGGTCCTTACATTATTCAAGCTACTGTAGGTCCTAATGCATTTTTTCTGCAAGAACATGATGGCACAAAATTTTTTGGGGGTCCTGTCAATGGCAGGATTCTCAAGCACTACTTTTATTGATTTTCATTTCCAATTTCATTTCCATTGTACATACCATTGCAGCTGTTATTCCCCAGAAAAACAGAAAAATGTTCCAAAAAACAGAATGAAAGATGGAGGTTCAGATATGCTCAAAACATGAACCTTTAAAATGTAAAGGAATAGCCTCAAACGTGATCAAAATCTGAGCCAAAAGGAAGCAGAATAGCTGATCCTAATATGCTCAAAATCTGGATCAGCAGTGAAAGAGAAACCGGCTCTAATATGCCCAAAACCAGAGCTGAAGCAAAGAAAAGAGGTGACTCAAATATGGTCAAAACCTGAGTCACAAGAAAGAAAGAAGGATGTTTCACAGTTGTAGAATTCCATGCCTTCACAGTTTTGTTTTCTGCAAGTTTCTGCCCAGCAAGTCAGACAGTCTAATCCTGGCTTGGCTGTGTTTAAATTTCCTGTCTTAGAATGTAGGTGAAGAAACCTGTTGGACAGTTTAATCCCAACAGGTAGTAGATTAGGTAGAGAAATAGATGAGGTCAACAGTCTAATCTGGCCTCATGGAGCAATAAGGGTAGATTTAGAATAGGTTTGTTTTTGTTTTGCAAAATAAATGTAAAGGGTTTGCTAGCTCAAATGCACCTAAGGGAAAATGTAGAACTGTAGCTTGGGTAGGTAGATTGGTTGGGAAATATTTTTGCTGATGTTTCTATCATATTGTGGTAGCTAAAATTGAAGAAGAAAGATGGCATTATGACAGCAGGAAACTGGCCTATTCCAAAGATCATCTCTGGTTTCTTGACTCCTCCAAGGAGCAGCCATCCCCATGTGGAGCCACTGTTAGCCCCCCTATGGAATTCTTGACAAGCAAGTTGGGGGCTAGAATTTTTCTGGAGCCTCCAAGGAATGCCTTTCCCCTGAAAATTCATCCTCCTTGGAGTCTCTCTGTGCTAGGCCTAATATACATCCTCTCTGCTGATCCATTCCTCAAAAGGGGCCTTTTTACCCCTATATCCTGCAAACTTCCCCATCTCAACCTCTGTTTTCCCTTTGTAAAAGTTCCCCCTTCCTATGCTTGAATCCCTCGAAACCCCCTTGAAATCCTTTCCCTGCCCCTATTTTGGCCTTTCCTACCCTTCATTGCTCTATTGTTACCCCTGGCCGGCCTCAAATTGCATTGAAAATGAGTAAAAATCCATACATTTAACATATGAGGCCTTATCCCCCTTCCCCCCATTAGCCTCCACGCCCCTTCCATAGGACCGAGCGCCAGAACCAACCGCTTTAACCATCATGTGCTTATCCTCCCAATGAAATTCATCCACCCGAAACATTAAAAGAAAAACCTTTTTGAATTATGAAATTCGGGTTTTTAATCCGTTTCTAAGGTTTGCCGCCGGTCCGATCCTTCAACGAATCTCTGTCGTCCGTTAAACACGAAATCAACGACCGTTATTCACTACAGGGGCTCGCTTCAAAATCTCATGGCCTTACACCTTGCCCCCCCCGTAGTCCATCTCCACTATCCATTTAAATCCGCAGATCAACGGTTCATAACCAGAGCGCTTCGGGCACATTTTCCACTGTTGATCTATTCTAGATCTAACGGCGTGGAGCACGCCCGAAATAGTGGTCCCCACTCCACGCACTGTTTTCCAAAACCTACCAGTAAATTCCGCACCACCCATCTGCAACAGGCGGTTTCCCCCAGAGAGCCAGCGATTCCACTCAGTAATCGTCGCGTGTCCTCTGTACGAACCTGAAACTGCTTTCATTTCGCACATTAAACTTCGGTTCAAGGTCGTGTAGCAGAATCTATGCGAACCGTTAGATCTTGGAGCCCTCATCCAACGGCGCTCATTCATCGAAGTTGCACCCCCCATAACTTGTCTCCTCTGTACGTTTGACCCGTCGTCACCTCTCCACGCTGCACTGACAGTCATCGATTTCATTCGTGATCGACGACCCGCGTCCATCCTCCTTCGTTGAATATTCCACCCTCACCCGGTCCCTCCACGTTAGCTCCACGTGTTCCATCCATACCTTCTCCCATTCCATCACGTATATTTGATTGTTTTCGTGTTTTTAATGTTTTCTCATTCGTTTTCGTTCTGTGTTCCGTCAATTACCTACCAGAGAAAAATTTCATTGTTTCCTCCGTAATTTCTTCCGTCTTGTCACCAATTGCGTTCATTACCTCCATCCACCTCATCTGTCGGTCACGTCCATGGATTTCTTCACATTTTGCGTGTTCTTGCAGGGATATAAAGAAAGAATGGCCACCATGATCGCCCAGTTTCCCATGTAGTGGCCGAGAGATGCAGGAAAGTTTTGTACCGTGGTACATTTAATGAAAAAGGCTCGGGAAGGTGAAGACAGGTCGTTTGTTCAAAGAACAGGGTTTAGGATCTGTGAAAATGATGCAGGGCTAGCCTACATTCCCAGAATCTTCATATTTCTATGCTTATAAACATACTTGCTCAGTAATGCCCAGCTCAAAATCTCAATCTCTGGCAAATTCACACTTTACCATTTATGCGGAAGCTTTCTTTCACATTTATGGTTATAAAACCATTTCACCATAATCATGTCTCAAGCATCAAATTTTTTATCAATCAATCTTCAAATGCTTCATTAAACCATACCCATGCCTTAATTCCCTCATTCATTTAATCATTAACATTCACATGTGTTTATACACATCATCCCAAAACTACAATCTTGTACATGCGCATTCTAAGATAGGGTTTCATTTCTCAATCAAAAATCACCAAACAAATGCGCCCTTGAACTTAACATTGTTTATTCAAACCCCAATTGTATGGAATTATTAATTCCATTGTCAACCATCCTCCACAGTTTATTTTAATGTCAATTAAACTTTCGTTTTACACACAATTTATGCCCATTCAACCAAGGATTTCAATAAAACACAATAATTCGAATTCTCACCCAATCTAAAATATCATTCAGATATGCAATCTCAAGTCACTTCAATTATCATACATAAATTCAATCTTAACAAACTCAAACCAGACTTTAAAACTCAAACCTAGCAACTTAACTTACCTCTGTTTAGGTTTCCTCTTACCATGATTCTACTCTTCAACTCCTTAGTACGCACTTTTCATCACTGCAGATCAATCCTGCATTTACTGTATGTCATGTACGCTATTTCCAAGTTTTGAAATCAACTTTTTAAATCGCTTCAAGAACTCTGTTCATCCAACAATTTTCAACTGTAGTAATCCAGCAATATAACAACTCAAGAAAAACCACGATTTCTGGGCATATTAGCACTATCTTCAACGCATTAAACTAATAGTGATTTCTGCAATCAATTCACTATCGAAGCTATAGGCTTCTAACACCATTTACATTTTAATCAAACCAAACCCAAAGGAACATCGTTGTGTTCACATTCACTGACTACCGCTTTCATCATCTGATTAGATTCGAACTGGTTTGTCTCAATACCGGCGCTTCTGATTGATCCGCCCTGACACTGCACGTAGACTTGGAAAAGTATCACAATTCTGTTTCAATTTGCAGCAATTACACAAAGAACGTACCTTCAATCGATTGGTAAACAACCACTTCTTCAATCAGTTGTTTTTCTCCATTTCTTTCAATGCCATCGATATATAATGCAGTTACCATTTAAAAGTTGCGGTTCCACAATTTAAAATACAACTGCTGGATATAATCCAATGGATTCTGTTAGTATGAATCCTTTGTCGAAGTGTACGAAAAAGGACCACTTTAGCTACACATAACTAATAGCCCTAACAACAAAAGTGGCTGCCAATATCTTCAGATCTGCGATTAGTTAGACAAGAAAATAGCTGCAAAACACCGGATCTATGTATGGAAAGACATTAAGCAGTAAAATAAAGGGTTTGCTCCATGCATCCAACAGACAAGACAAGAACACAATTTTTTGAAAGAATTTGTATATTACGGGGCACCTGGGAGGAAAACAAGAAGGTGTATCCAGCTCTCCTCAATGGGATGGGTTCTTTGTAGTCCTCAGCACTTCAGATCTAAGCTTTCTCTCTCTTGTAGGTGTAGAAAACCCAATGCAAAAAGTAGAGCTCAAAGGGAGCAAAATGGCAGAAAATGGTGACCAAGTGTATAGATCCAGAGTGATCTAATAGGCAACAAAAGGTGAAGAATGATGGAGAAAACCCTCCTATTTATAACAAAATATTGGGTCATTCTAGATCTTGGTGCATGATTAAAATAATGTTAACCAAATCTAGATCCACCTTTTATGGAATACTTTATTATATTTGTTGGAGAGAAAGGGTCTTTGACTTGGGTCAAATCCCTTGATTAGTCAAAAATAAATAAATAAATGATTTATTTATCTTTTTAAGGAAGTGGTTGGAAGATAATCAAATAAATAATGATTTATTTAATTATTTGTGGGTGATTTGGTCATATTTAACAAGGAATATTATCTAAATAAGATTTAAATAATTATTCTTAGAAAATAATAAGATAAATAAAGGTTTATCTAATTAATTTCTTTGTTTTTGGGTTAAACATGACTGGGAATAATAATTAAATTATGGTTTAATTAATTATTCCATGAGAAAAATCAAACAAATATAGGTTTGTTTAATATTTCCTTTTGGGGTTTCCTGTTTTAACATAGTGAAGGCAATTTTACTTAGGGTAAAATTGGTCTTACATGGTGTACTTGGGTCCATCTAATGATAATAGGTTAGATGACAAAAAAATGGTGTAAATTCAACAGCATGTGCATCTTCTATAAGTCGATTTACGCAATGGTAGTCGGCAACTTTATCCAAACCATGCACGACATTGATTTAATCATATTTAACAATCCCATAGAGCGTATATCAAACCTCGTATTGATGATTTACAATGTATTGCTTACACTATGCCATAGTAGGAAATCCATCAATATCGATTTCCACCTTGAATTACCGAGTTTTTCTCCATAATAACCGATCCTTGAGCGAGTTCTACCTACGAATTCCACACCTTTTGGAACTCAAATGCATTACAGGGGACCTAGTTATGCATCCATTTTACACTCAATGATTATGCATGGTGGTTTCCACACAAAATCAATGTAATTTCAAGCCCATCGATCATTTCTTGATTAATTCAACAATGAGATGAACTTCAAAAATCAAATAAACAGTTTCTCAATCAATCAACCAATGTATGTATAATCTGAAACAAAACAATGACTTACAAACTTTTGTTGGTCAGATATTCCAGTTCTGTAGCCCTTTACAATAGCCCGAAGGCTTACAGCCTTGGCTGTTCAAGCCTGCTCTCAATCACACACTCACTTTCTCCCTTCATGCCTTTGAGGCTTGATGAATTTATATAATTTTAAAAATGATCTAATTTAATGCTCAATCCCCTTAATATCTCAATACCACTAAAATATCTCAACAAATCCTATTATCTAGAATCTTATCCCTTTATATCCTTAACTAACCAAATTCTCTCATATCCTTTTAATTAATAAAAGGATATTTACAAAATCCTCACTTTCTCCTATTTTATTTGAAATAACAAATTAATGAATAAAATATTAAAAATTATCACACCCCCTTTTCTAACATATTTACAAATAAAAAATGTCCTTGATGCTCCTGCATCAGACTCCCAACGTTAAAATTAATCATGATCGCCTAATCATGTGTTTGGATCTATGTATGCCTGGATCCCATATCTTGTGCTGCAACTGTCCACTTGTCGCTGCTTCTTTCTAATGTTCTTCTCTGGGTCTCCACACTTTATGCTGCATCGCCCCACTGGCTGTACTCTCACAATCTTCTAATGTCTTTATTTTAATGCTTCTCCTTTGTTTTACTCCTGCTGGTCTCTTCCGAGATTCTTTCATCATCATCCGTCTCATCAGTTCAATTTCTTTGTCTAACAGATTTTCTCCAGCATCTTCAATAAAACCTGTACTCACAAAACAATTGTTAGAATAAAAACCATAAGGCTTCAGTGCCTCTTCTGCTGCTATCAATGTTGTCTCAGCTGTCACCATAAATGTTGCTTCAACTGCCACCATAAATTTTGCGGCCTCCCAAACTTCATATCCCTCTGCAACATTCCTTTGCTCATCATCTGCAATTTCATCTGCAACTTCTTTCTCTGGTTCAAATGTCTCCAGCAAACATTTCAGCCCTTTCTCCTCAAGTATTTCATCAACATGCTGTAAATTAGTTTCAGCATAACCTTCATTTTCCCCTTCGACAATCTTCAGTAATTGTCCATCAACATCTTGATTGATTCTGGAAATCAAATCAAGTCCTTCAACCACTGCAGCCTCATCCTCAATCACTGTAGCAGTTTCAAAGTTTTTTCCACCAGTATTCTCTTCGTCATACAGAAAAGCCAACTCTTTCTTGTCACCCATGGTAACAAGCCTCTGCTTATGAGACATGACTGTCTCATCTTCTTCCTGCAACAGTTCTCCTCCTTCCAAGACAATTCCAAATGATGGACTGTCCTCTACATTACCTGTAAACACAATCAAGTTGTCAGCATTAAAATCACAAGACCCAATGGTCTTACTGGTTGATTCAGTCACCAAGTTTCCTCTCTACAGTTCCAAGTCTTCTTCAGGACTCAGAAAATATTCACTGGCTTTTTCCTCAGCTTTCTCTGGCAACACTTCAGTATGTTGCTTTGAGTTCCTTCCCAACTTCTCTATCAGCATATCAGTATGCTGATTTGCATTCACCATGAGATTGTTAGCTAGTCTCGCCTTCTTACCATCTATTTTCAAGATGTCTTTCTGCTCTCGTTCACTGTACTGAACTCTTTCATCTGCTGCAATCTTTCTATCATACTCTGAATTTATCAACAAGTATTCCAACAATGCAATTTATCTGTAGCATTGCTGAAGCATATCATCATCACCTGCATTCATACATAAAATTTCAGTTTGAATTTCAAAATGTTCAACAGTATCAGCTGTTATTTCCCTTATCTGTGCTTTAGACTGATTCTCTTCTTCAGCATCCACAAGAATTTTCTCTTGTACTGTAACAGAAAAAGCATCACTGCTTTCTTTTTCAGAGTACTTATCATTTTCTGCTTCCTCTGTCTTCATTTCCTCCTGAGATCTTACTATCTCAGCATCAATTTGAATAGCCTTTAGATTCAACTCTTCTTGAACAAACTCTAAAGCTTTCTCATCTCCCTGTACTGTACCTGCAAAAATACACAACTCATTAGTTTTAAAACCACAAGACTTTTCAGTCTTGACTGCTTCCTCAAGCACTCCCCTCTGAACAATTATGCATGTGGAATCTTCAAATTCCAACTTTGGTTCAAGAACTCTAAGTTCCCTTTTCAATAAGGCAATCACAATTTGCCTCAACTTCACCTGCAATTGTCGCCAAATCACTCTCTTTCCCTTCAGTGGAAAGATCCATTTTCTATTTTGGTTTTCCTTCTCTTGCAGCCATTCTTCTAGTACCGACAATTGTACCTTCATTACTGCAATCTCTCTTTCTCGGACTTCATCAGTCATCTCACCTCTATGGCATTCCTCTGAACCTCTTCTCTAATCCTCCATGTTCATCTTCTCCATGAGTTGCACTAGCCTCTGCAACATCAATCTCTCCTGCTGCCGCCGCTTACCTCACCAAGCTCTCCTCACTCAGTCTTTTGGTAAGTACTGGTTCACTGCCTCTGGAACCTTTTTGAGCACTCTCCTCTGCTCACTCTCTAGGCTATCTCTTCAACTCACCTTCTTCTTCAGGAAACTGCAATTGTCCTCCCTATCCAGCCTTTAGCTGAATGTCAAGTTCACTGCCATTATCTTCTCTGCAACCATAAACTTCAATCATAAATTTTAAATCAGAAAAATCATCTCACCTTTAAGATCTTGCATGATCTTGTCCTCCTTTCACTTCTGCCATCCTCTTCATTGCATTTGTGTAGTTTTCATATCAAATTTAAAAATCTGATCTTCCTTTTCATCATTCATCACACATTCAAAAATACATTTCAGTTCTTCAACAAAACCTTCTTGCATTCAATCAGAAACAAAAACAAACATTCTTCAATTTCAACAGAGCCAAGCTCTGATACCAAAAATGATGTAGGGCTAGCCTGCATTCCCAGAATCTTCATCTTTCTATGCTTATAAACATACTTGCTCAGTAATGCCCAGCTCAAAATATCAATCTCTGGCAAATTCACACTTTACCATTTATGCGGAAGCTTTCTTTCACATTTATGGTTATAAAACCATTTCACCATAATCATGTCTCAAGCATCAAATTGTTTATCAATCAATCTTAAAATGCTTCATTAAACCATACCCATGCCTTAATTCCCTCATTCATTTAATCATTAACATTCACATGTGTTTATACACATCATCCCAAAACTACAATCTTGTACATGCGCCTTCTAAGATAGGGTTTCATTTCTCAATCAAAAGTCACCAAACAAATGCGCCCTTGAACTTAACATTGTTTATTCAAACCCCAATTGTATGGAATTATTCATTCCATTTTCAACCATCCTCCACAGTTTATTTGAATGTCCATTAACCTTTCGTTTTACACACAATTTATGCCCATTCAACCAAGGATTTCAATAAAACAAAATAATTCGAATTCTCACCCAATCTGAAATCTCATTCAGATATGCAATCTCAAGTCACTTCAATTATCATACATAAATTCAATCTTAACAAACTCAAACCAGACTTTAAAACTCGAACCTAGCAACTTAACTTACCTCTGTTCAGGTTTCCTCTTACCATGATTCTGCTCTTCAACTCCTTAGTACGCACTTTTCATCACTGCAGATCAATCCTGCATTTACTGTATGTCATGTACGCTATTTCCAAGTTTCGAAATCAAATTTTTAAATCGCTTCAAGAACTCTTTTCATCCAACAATTTTCAACTGTAGTAATCCAGCAATATAACAACTCAAGAAAAACCATGATTTCTGGGCATATTAGCAGTGTCTTCAACGCATTAAACTAATAATGATTTCCGCAATCAATTCACTATCGAATCTACAGGCTTCCGACGCCATTTACATTTTAATCAAACCAAACCCAAAGGAAGAGCGCTGTGTTCACATTCACTGACTACCGCTTTCATCATCTGATTAGATTCGAACTGGTTTGTCTCAATACCGGTGATTCTGATTGATCCGCCCTGACGCTGCACGTAGACTTGGAAAAGTATCACAATTCTGTTTCAATTTTCAGCAATTACACAAAGAACGTAGCTTCAATCGATTGGTAAACAACTAATTTAAACAACCACTGCTTCGATCAGCGGTTTTTCTCCATTTCTTTCAATGCCATCGATATATAATGCAGTTACCATTTAAAAGCTGCGGTTCCATAATTTAAAATACAACTGCTGGATATAATCCAATGGATTCAACAACATGTCATCTTCTAGCCGATCGATTTCTGTAATATCGATCCACAGAACAACACATCCAAACCATGTAGCGCTTCAATGATTTACAATGTATTTAACAATCCACAGAATAGAACATCCAAACTATGCAGCGCTTCAATGATTTACAATGTATTTAACACACTATGCCATAGTGAAATCCATCCAATATCGATTTCCCTGAATTACACGAGTTTTTCTCCATAACCAATAAGTCTGACAGAACAGAGTTCTACCTACAGAATTCCACACCAAGCTGCAGACTCAAATGCATTACAATACACCCTTTATGCATCCATTCTACGCTCAATGATTATGCATGGTGGTTTTCACACAAAATCAATGTAAATTCAAGCCCATCGATCATTTCTTCATTAATTCAATAATGCCATGAACTTCAGAAATCAGATAAACAGTTTCTCATTCAATCAACCAATGTATGTATAATCTGAAACAAAACAATGACTTACAAACTTTTGTTGGCCAGATATTCCAGATCTGTGGCCCTTTACAATTGCCCGAAGGCTCTCAAGGAGAAACCCTTTCTCACTTCTCACACTCACTCACAATCTCCCCTCATGCCTTTGAGGCTTGATGAATTTATACAATTTTAAAAATGATCTAATTTAATGCTCAATCCCCTTAATATCTCAATACCACTAAAATATCTCAACAAATCCTATTATCTAGAATCTTATTTATCCTTTATATCCTTAACTAGCCAATTCTCTCATATCCTTTTAATTAATAAAAGGATATTTACAAAATCCTCACTTTCTCCTATTTTATTTAAAATAACAAATTAATGAATAAAATATTAAAAATTATCACACCCCCTTTTCTAACATATTTACAAATAAAAAATGTCCTTGATGCTCCTGCATCAAAAAACCTTCCAGCACCATTAAAGGCCCGAGCTACCCTGTCAGAAGCAAAATGAAAAGGAAAAGTCATTCAGTACAAGCAAAAAGATTAAGGCAAGCTAATGAAGATCTCGAGCCCTAAGTCAATGTTTTCAGAGACAAAGCAGCAGATTACAGACCCCGAGGAATCGATCAAAGGATCCTGTGCACAGGAAAAAGGTAATATCATGGTTTTTCATCAGCAGAATTCTTTTTATTCATCAAGTACATGGCGCCCAAATAGTTTTTATTATGCACCATGTCCCTGAAGAGTTTTCCACCAGACTACAGCTCAAAAACAGTCAGACATTTATGAGACAGACCTTTCAGCGGTTTATTTTATTTTTCGTTTACGACACGAGGAGTACTTCGACCAAAAATGTCAAGATCATATCCAAAGCAGATCATTCTTTCACAAGGAAGGTGACAGAGATTAAATACATAGCAGGTCAAGCAGAATGGGTTTCGGCCCTGCTTTCATTGTTATGTTTAATGATACATTTAATTTTCACCTATTCCTTCAATCGATCTTAGGTTCATCCTTCACTATAAAGCACAGAAGGAAACATTGTAATGGTTGTTGATGAGATACCAGTGAAGCGCAAGTATTATCTTCTTCAGACAAGTTCTCTGTGTATATTGTAAGATAGGTTGAGATTTGATGTATTCAGAATGAATGTTGAAGCTGTGGGCAATGTTGTACCTGATTGGTTTTGTTTTTAATATGACAAGCATGTTTCTTTGGATCCTGATCTAAAGCAGCTGGTGATGTTTCCTCTTCTCTGTATTTGTGATTGAGCTGCTCTCATTTCATGCTACATTTCATTTCATTTCTGCTGGTAGGCAACAGAAGTATAACATAGGATTCACCCTTGTTAGGTGCCCTATGTTTCCTGCTCTCCCTACCTCAATTTTTTCTGCTTATATGTGTATCTTAATGTTGCTTTCAATTTATTTAACCAGTGTAGTGGATGATATTTCTTGCTCTCTGATGTATGAATTGATGAAGTCCATGTTTAGAAGTTCTTGGTAGGATTTAGCTGGAAGGTTTGGGAACACTGGGGATTAGTGTTAGCCCTGTCCACTAGGATCTTTGCACAACTAGCTAGCCTTTCTAAGATCCCTTGTAAGTTCCTCTAATTTTGTCCAAGCAGGCCTGGAGTTAGATGACCTCTGTTCTGATCTATAGACAGAATTAGATGGTTCTCCTCCTTTCATTTTTAGTCCTTAATGTTCCATTCCATCTTCTATCCTTTAAGATCCAGATGATTTAGATGACTTGCCCAACTGAAAGCTTGAACATTGAACACAAATAAACCCTTTCTTGACTCCATCGTCCAATGGTCTTGATGTTCTTTGAGTTATCTACCTTTGCCTAGCTTCCCTTTTGCTCATCCTTGTCTTGTATTGGACACTTATTTCCTTATTCCCAACAACCAAACTCAATCAAACAAACAAACCTTGAGCCCCATAACTAGCCTAACATTGAAACATTGAGCCTGAAAGACATATGCTTTGGCAAATATAGAGAGATCCCTCTCTGGACCTAGGAGGGCTAGATCCTAAGGTCTGAAAGTGGTTCTGATGTTGTCTCATCTTTTGGTCTTACCAATCTGGCCAAAACATGGGAACCCCAACAAGTGGTAAAAGAGGACAATCGTGCGTGTAATTACCATAAACACCACAACAGGAACAAGGTTTTTTCATGTGAACAGGCTTGTCCTGCTTGGGCTGAGTGCCCTGTTGCTAGTTAGCAATGTTAGGTGCATTATTTTGAGTATTAGTTGCAGGATTACCGGAGGTAGATTGATTTTGAGTGCCTTTCCTCTTATTTTTGGACGAAGGAGGATTATTCGTGCCATGCTATGCATACACCTGCCCCTGAGGGGGCGGTGGCTGCTGTTGCGGGGGTTGAGAAGGCAAGGGAGGGGCAAGTGCTAATGCTGGAGGAGCTAGAGCACCAGGCTGTGGATATGGATAATAATGAGGTTCTGTAACATTGTGGTAAATAGGATATTGGGCAAAAGGAGGAGGCATGCCGTATCCTAGATACATGCTACCGAGAGGGGGAAAAGTTCATGAGGTGATAGCCCCCCCTGAGGAAAACCATAGCCCATGGGAGGCTGAGTGTATGGATGAGAGAGAGCTCCAACGATACCTTCGACGGCATGAGATTCCCCCAGTGTGCTGGCACCACCGAGTTTAGGAAGATCAGGTAGAACGATATAAACATAACCTAACTGAGCGTAGATCAGGTCATATTTTAACGCAATTTGGAGAGCGACTTCTTCGGTTTGAGAGAAATGCAATGTGACATCCTTACCAATAGCGGGAAAGAGAGATCTAAGGAACCAGTCCATGTAGACACGGTATTTGAAGGTAGGGGCTCAACATATGCTCTTTCTTCTCTGCCATTCCTGGACATGATCAGATAGGCGGGTCACAGACGATTTACAGAAAGAAGTCAAAAGTTCGATACCAGTGTCATAATGAAGGGGAAGCTAGAAATTAAACAAAAAATCTCGGGCAAGAGTCACAAAGGTGGTATGAGAGGATGAGGCCTAATCAACATACCACTTAGAAGCTTCACGAGTAAGCATATGTTGGAACAACCGAAGAAGGACAGAGTCATCGGTAATGGAGTTAGACGAACACCACAAGTCGAAAGATCGAACGTGATTTGTAGGATCTTCTCTAGCAAGGCCTTCAAACTTGGGGATGTCGAAAGGGAGCTTAGTTGACATAGAAAGCCAACTAGCATCATGGTGTATAGGGTCATTGATAAACTGGTTAAAATCAGGAAGACTAAGGCCTGCCATATAGGGGAGCAAGGGAGTAGCCGAGGTAGTTCCTGTTGCGGTCCCACTAGTAGTATTCCCAGCATTAGGGCCAGGGCTACCACCAGCATTAGGTCATGAACCTGACATGGTGAAGGTGACAGGGGGAGAACCAAAGGCGGAACCTAAAGGGGAACCCAATGAACTAGAAGAGGAGTCAGAGTGCGGACTCGGTGGAGGACTAACTTGAATCCTACGCAGAGGAGTAAGTATTCCTACCAGAAACTGAGGATGAAAGCCAAGAAGCCTCTAGGATAAATGCCTTGGTGGTGCAATAATGACGTAAAAAACAAGGCATAAAGGGAAGAGAGACCAACAAGGGCGGAGAGGTGCAGGATCAACTGATTACAATGTCGAAACAAGGGCAGAGAGGTGCAGGATCGATTGATTTCAATGTTTTAAAATCTTTGCTTGGTGGTGTTAGCCAAGCTCTTCTTCGCTTAGGGTGTGTGTAAAGTGTGTAAATTTTAATTTTTAAACCTAGACGTTTGTAGAGAAAAATAAAAAGTGTGTTGTATAACTATAAATAAACCTGCAGATAATAGTATATGAAACTGAAATAACAGAAAATAAACAGCGAATAATGAAATAATCTAAACCCAAGGAGGCAGGCCTCTAAACAAGTAGCCTGTAGGTGGGAAAAAATCTAGTCAATACACACCAAAATAGCCAATATATCTAAGTTTGGGAGGGACAAGGATCTAAAGGTCAGATCTAGTGGAAATAGGTGGAGAAAATAAATGAAAAAAATCAGAGGAAAAATTGTTGTAAATGAGGTGGCGAAAGGCTATAACCTGGAGGGAACTAGAGGGGAACCTAGAGGAAAACCAAAAAAAAACTAAAAGGAGTTGATTTGGATGGAAAAATATCCAATCTAAAGTGGATCTGAAGGTAAGCTATCAGATTTGAAAAAAGGTTGAACACTCTAAAATTTCAGACAACCTGCAGTAGCAAAAACTCTTCCACAAAAGGTGGAGGGTACTGAAGCCCTAGAGGGCTAGGTTCCCACTTATATGAGTAAAAAGGAATAGGTACAGGTCAAAAATGGGTAGATACGAAAGTCAGACAACCCTGGACAGTGGCATAGACAAACCTAGAAAAATTTTAGAAAAACTCTCGCAAAAAGTCTAGGTTGCAGTTTCTGACCTGATTTCTGGAGAGGTCACAGTTTAAGCCTGTTTTCTGTGCCCTGGAGGTTAAAGTCATGGGTTTTGGCCCAAAAATTGTGACCTTCACTTCCGGCACTGTCGAGAGTAGGTTTCATCAGAATGTGTCGTCTCAGCTACGGCTGATGTCTATCACCTACGCAATAGGTATGAAAACACACGAAAGTTAGAATTTTTAATGTTTTAGGGTTTTATAGGTTAAAAAAACATCAAGAAAAGAAAAAAAATAAGCTGAAGAGAAATCCTAGGGTTTGAAGCTACTAGATATGCAGGGATCTAAAAAAAAACAACGGTCATAATCGTAAACCCCTATGGACTCGCTAGTGGTTAGTATGAATCTTAATCGCAAGTGTACGAAAAAGGCACACTTTAGATGTGCATAACAAACAACCCTAACAACAAAGATGGCTGCCAATATCTTTAGATCTGGAATTAGTTGACCATGGTAAATGCTGAAAAAATATAGATCTATGCATCAAAATACATTGTGTAGTAAATAAAAACAAGAGTTTCTCCATGCATCCAATAGACAAGACAAGAATATGTTGAATGAATTTTGCATTAATGGCACCTGGGAGGAAAACATAGAAGGATGTTACCAGTTCTCCTCAATGGGATGGGTTCTTGTAAGTACTCAACACTTCAAATCTAAAATCTCTCTCTCTTGATGGTGTAGAAAACCCAAACAAAAATGGAACTCAAAGGGAGCTCACAAGAAAAAAGATAGAAAAATATGACAATGATGGTGGATCAAAGTCAGACCAAAATTATAGATCTAGAGTGATCTTTAGGAAAAAAAAGAAAGTGAGTGAATGGAAAAGCCCTTCTATTTATAACAAAATATTGAGTTAGTCTAGATATTGGTGCATAATTAAAATTGATGCAGGAGCATTCAGGCCTAGTCAACAATGTGATAGCATGATCACATGTTGTGACTAACAAGGGGTTGGAAGAAAATAATTAAATATATGAGAGTTTTATTTATTGTTAAATATGAGGATAGGGTTTATGTGGCTGAGTGATCCTCCCTGTGTGGAGAGCAGGCCAAATAGTTAGATTTACTTGGCTAAAATAGCGTTTAAAAGCTTGATTTAGCGTTGGTTGAGAAAAGAGTGGGTTTGAAGAGATTTTTTAGGAGAGGTTGAGAGATTTCTGGTTCAGAATCAGAATTGGTTCATGAAACCATGTATTTCTATCAATTTTGTTTTCCTTATATAATTCAAGAGAGTGAGGATAGAGGGAGTAGAGTGCGTGAAGTCAGTCTTTAGCAGTTGAAGGGCCATCAAATGAAGATCTGGCCAAAGCGAGAGGAAGTTTGTAAGTGGTTTGCGTAATTAATGAAGAATTGATTTTTGTGTTAATTTCCATTGTGTGATTATGGAAATTTGTTGTTTCTAAATTGTATGAAATTAAATGAGTCGAATTTTGTGGGGGTTCAAGTCGTGGATTTCGGGGATTTCAGGCATATGAGGTAATCGGTAAAGAATATTAAAGAGGATTCTTGCGGGTGATTAGTAAAGAAGAATGCACGAAAGAAATACACCTTGATACCTACACCTACTAGCTCTTTAGGTTTTCCACTCATAGTTTGAAACACAGCAATTAAAAATTTGTGAAATTTGAATCATCCTCTTAAGCTATATAAGGTGCTTCCCTTAACGAGAATGAACTATTGATTGAGAAGGAAAAATCAATCCAATTGGTAATATTAATGATCGAGTTAAACAAAAGCAGCCTTTGAGCAGGACAATAGGATACGAGTCATTAAGCAGCCTTTGTGTGTGCCATATCGGATTCCTCTCTACTAGAAATGCGGAATAGCCATATCTCAAATCTCTAATGATCGAGAAATCTTGCATTTCCTTATGAAGGTTTGAATGATAATGCCACCAAAGGTTGTACCTAATATGGATATCTTTGTTTGCAAACATTCCTAGTGTCTTTAGGTGCCGTACATGGTTTTGATAGTTGTAATCATGAGTGATAGGGGTGAAGCATCCTCTTTGGCCATTTAAAATTACTGACATTTATCGAAATTGAAGCCCCGACTGTAAAGAAGAAATCAATCCAAGTGTTAATTTTAATGCCCTAGCTACCCATGAGCCACATCTTGTGGAGATTTCCGATCATATATGTAGATAGATCGATAGATGTTAGTGTGATAAGCTTCTTGCATTTTATTGAGTGAAGGAACGAATGCGAGGGATGTGATTACATGGTAGGCAGTCATTGTGCCTAGTATCTACGGGACTTTCTGGAATGTCTGAAACTTGTTTGCTATCGAATTTGTCGGTGGATGCACCTTTTTGGAATGAAATCCGGAACTTGTCATCCACCGAAGGAATAAGATTAGGTGGACGTTGAGATGAAGAATCATGGTCAAAAATGAATAAGGAGAGAACAATTAAATTAGTGGCCGGATGTGTTGAGTGGGGTTGTTGTTTGGACCAACACACATTTGCGAGGCATTCATCCTACGTGGTTATTCGAAAAATTACCTCAAGCGAGTATTGTCGAGGACTTCATTGGAAGACCTCCATATTCAAAAAGCTATGATCGGCACTGGATAAGCATTGTCGTGATAACGTGGTTGTGATTATGAATTTTCTGGATTAAATGTCCATATATACGCGGATAAGAAGGTATATATTTATTTTGAGGGTGTATTGTCTTATGTTATGTTTTTCCGGTAGTGTGTTAACATTTGTTTGAAAAATTCCTCACAGGTTGATTCAATAAAAATCAAGGCTGGTGTTGAAACTTTAAGATTTGAGGCACACCTATCCATATCCTGTTGTGGTGACCGTCGACATTGTTAGGGTCAGTGATTTGGCCGATTAGCTGAGCCAAATGATGATGTAACATTGGCAAGCTTTGGAGCCGGGGACCTAGCCTTCCTGGACTGAGAGGGCTCTCTGCATATATGTAAAAGATATCGGGTGTGTTTGTTTATGGTGTTGATATTAGGCTAGTTGTGAAGTGAGTTTTTGTGTTTTTTAAGTTTTGTGAGGGATCATGATCAAATACATAATTGGATAACAAGATATGAATGATTTAGTTTTGTCAGGTTAAGCAGACCAGAAGCTATATAATTGATGATGTAAACTCTTTTGTAGGGCCGATTTGGATTCACGGTAGAAGGGATCTTTGGGCAGAATGGAGTAAATGGACATCAAGCTTGTGAAAGACGAGGGATTTCAAGTGTAACTAGTTTATAGCAGACATAAACATGTTATAGCAAGCCATTAATCATGCTAAATGTAACTATGAGCTAATTAATACATAGAAATCAAACATTCCAGCCATACATAGAGGTATAAGACCCTCTAACTTCGGGAAATGGCTATCAGACTTTGGGGAAAACACATAAGACAAACTAACAACTCATAAACTACGCCGAAACGCCTAAACATAGTCTCTAAGTCATTGGGCACTTTGACAAACAAGTTTTCATAGTTTTAGGCAAAGGGCTAGATCGAGACTAGGCCTCCTTGGTTCAACAAGATGATCAACAAATCAGTCAAAGAGAAAGTTTTATGGACAGAACTATGGACAGCTTATAGGTAGGCAGGGCACACCATACATCCTACTCAACATGCATAGAACTTGTAAATAAAACTAGAAAACATTATCCTTAGGTTACTAAAGAGCAGTTAAGAATTCTTTAGCATAACAAAGGAAGAAGAAAACATCAAGCTATGAAGATTCAGGAATTTTGAGGTGCCTCCATGGGAATATCTCAAAACTAATCTCTACTGATCTATAGCAGCAAGAAGCATGTATTATGGATGAAAACTAGAAGACAAAAACATAGCAAGAAACACTATACCATTCTACCATGTCATGGAATCCATCACCAATCCTTCATCATTCCTCAAAAGGATCCAAGAGGCAGTCCAAAAATCATAACACAAATGTATTCTTCAAAGCTCATATGACCAATGTATTAATTCTTCTCTCAAGTTCAGCCTCTGATTTACAATGAAACCCATGGAATAAATAGGCTTGAGGGAGGAAAACCTCATGGAGCAACTAGCTATCCCATTGGCCAAGTCAAAATATCTAAACTTGTCCTCGAGGCTTTGCAAAGCCCAAGGCACAAAATATCCCATAAAATATCTAAAAAACTGCTAAAAATGGAAATTATATTGACTTTACATCATTTCCCAAGGATAAAAATAGCTTAACGCACATTTGGGAAAAGCAGATTTTTGAGGTTCAAAAATTACAAAAATACTTCATATTTATGCCTGAAAAAGGTCCCCTGACTTGCTAAAGGCAATTGGCAGCCTTCCCGATGTCGAAACGACGCTCATGATAGCTCGTTGGAAAGCTCTCTGTGTCTACTTTCTGGTGCAACTGAAATCATCTCAATCTGATGCCTAGAAGTTCCCCAAAACTGTGCCTGTGTGCAAAAACCTAGAAAATAGCAGACTGCTAATATGGCGGGCAGAATATGCAAAAAGAGGGCATTTTTCGCCAATTTCAGGGGGCGAATGATCTCCAAATGCTCTGAAAATCACTGGAGACCTGCTCATGGAATTATGGCATCCATCGGTATCATCCTCCTCCCTTGAAAACTCATCAAACTGAAATGGCGAATTTATGAGTTTTCGGCCAAAAACCCAAAAAATGCCAAAAAACAAAAAGTTGCCGAAAAAGGCCCAAAATTGGCATGCATGACCCTCAAGGGTCCATAGCAACATGCTCCAAAGTTGAGGCCAAAATATCAAGGGCTGATATGCTTTTCCCTTCTTTTCGTGCTAGGCGCTTCCCCTTTACCTTCTTCAATTTCTCTTGTGCTGCCTTTAGTTTGCGCCGGGCAAACTGATTCAGCTTTTGGAAGTGGTGTGTCCTTTTCCTCTGCAGCTCTAAATCTCTATTTTCCCTCTCAAGCTTCATTTCCAAATGTTTGTTAGCTCTTTCAAGCCAAGCCTCTTTGTTTTCCTCAATTTCCTGTTCAAGGAGTGCAGTGAGAGGAAAGGCTTGGAGCTGGGCTTGCTCTTCTGCTCTCTGCTTTTCCAAGGCTCTTTTAAGCCCGATGGTCCTAGGCCTCTTCCGCCTAGGCTGGTCTTCCTCCTCTTCATCATCAAACGCACCAATGAGCTCTTCAATTCTTTCTTGCGCCTTTTCTTCCTCTTTCTTATACTTAATCGCCCGTGCCTCATGAACAGCTGTGTGCACATTCATTTGTTTGTTTTCAATCTCCAAGAAATGATTGAAATTCCTTGCCCTTTGAAGATCTTGTTCTAATGCCTCAATTTTCCCTTCCTTATGGATTAAGAGATTTTCAAGAAGGCGGGCCTCATTGTCACTATCATCACTTTGGATAGGGATAATAGCTAATTCACCTCCATGCTTTGTACTTTCCCCAACTTTGCTTTTACCTTTGAAAGCCAATCTGGCGCTTTTCCTCCTTGGCATGCTAGAAGGTGTCTTTTTGGGCAATTTCCTCTTGCTAGGAACAATCTTTGTCACTGTTAAGGTGGCAGCCTTAGCTTGCTATTCTTCATCAATGTCTTGTCCAATTTGTGGCTCAAGAGGTGTTTCAATTTCCTGCCCAACTTGTTGTTCTTCATCTTGCACTTGCTGCTGTTCCTCATCATCTAACTGTTGTTCATCAATGTGTACCTGTTGCTGTTCATCTTGGACCTGCTGTCCTTCACTTTCTATTTGTTGCTGTCCCTCAATTTGTATCTGCTGCCCTTCACTTTCTGTTTGCTGCTGTTCCTCATCATGGACCTGCTGTCCTTCATCATCTGTCTGCTGCTGTCCCTCATCTCTAATCTGCTGCTGTCTACTACCCTCTCCTTCCTCCTGTTGACTTGGCTGCCCAGTAGTCATTCTGAGCCTCCTAGGAGTAGGCCTACTAGACAAAGGTACCGGGCGATGGATAGGCTGAGTGGGAGACACATGAATAGGAGGAACAATAGAGAAGTCTGGATGGCTGATGAATAAGTCCCATGGAACCTCTTTCTTCTCTAGCTGGTATAGGAAGATAATCTTGATCAAAGAATGATGAAAAAGAGAAGGGATTTGCTGAGGTGGGGCTTTCTTTTGGACAGTAGATGCCATTTTCTCTATGCTCTTGAACAAAAAGTAAGGGAGGTTTAGTTGCCTGCTTCTAGTAAAGTGCATCAATAAACGGACATGATAGGCATAAATTCGATCAAACCTCCCTTCACAAGTGAAATATTTCATTATGGCTTTCATAAGCGGAGCATAGCTGTCAAGGAGATATGAAAAAGGGAAGATAGCAGTGACAACCTCTCTTTGTTTAGGCTTGATGAAAGGTTTGTAATCCTTTAAGTCAAGATGAGCTTGTTTAAACCATTTTTCGCCATGATACGGGATCTTGGTGGCCTTGGACACATACCTTGGAGAAATTTTGAAATCAAGACCCGCCACTTGGAAGTGTTTTTCTTTGAATCTCAGGGCGCACAAGTGAGTTAATGGCGAAAAACTCCTGACTTCTTCTATCTTCTGGCAGAAATCAAGGCAGCCTACTTCATGGAAGTTGAAAAGTACAGATGGATGAGCATTAATCTCTTCTGTAGAGATGGGCTCATATCTTTTATGTGGACCGCGCCTGTGGTCTTGCCTTGGAGGCATTCTGACCTGAAAATGCTTTGGAAGAGGCAAACTGCCTTCACTGTATGTAAAATGCCCTGCTGGATTGAAACTGTGTCAATATGCTGCTTTGACAGAGAAACAATGTGAGGTGGATGGTTTGCAACAAGTGTCTTTGTAATACACAACCTCCTGTTCTCTTAAAACTAGCCTTCTACCTTTGAGTGTACCTCAGCCAGGCAAAATTTTCAATAGGGTACCATATAACAAAGATGAGACAGTCTGCTGTGTAGATTTCCTGTATACAGTGTTAAGAGATCATTCTTCTTGTGAGTTTGTTAGAGGCTAATCAACATACTTGTATTTGTGTCTCCAAGACAAAACTCAAATATTAAAACCCTGCTCTTCAGAAAGTGGCCCTACTCACCCTTAGAATATCTCTGTCAACAGATTTCTATAGAAGAGACCATACAGTGAAAGAAAAAGGAGGCCTAGGTTAGGTGAATTATCAGTGCACAGTGTTTAGGAAAAACACCCTTTACTTGTGAATTTAAGAGATCAACCACCACATCTATATCTCTATCTCCAATGTTAAATTCAACCATTAACAACCTGCTCTTCGGAAAGTGGCCTTCCACCCTGAGAATATCTCAGTCAAGAAGTTCTCAGTAGGAAATAATACAGTGAAAAAAAGAAGGGCAGACTTGTATGGAGGCAGGATGTATACAATGTCAAAGTTTCCCTGCTTGGTGATCTTTGAAAGTTAATCAACACATCTTGTATCTTGGATCAACATTGTATTTTCCAATTATCCAAACCTGCCTTGTCTAAGTGTGCCAACAGTCAACCAATCTTGCATGTGTGAAAACAACTCTTTATGCAATTAAATAGTCACTGGCATAATCCTCTTTAGAGGTTTCCTTGGAGGTTGCAATCAAAGATCTTGCATCAACAAACTCTCTTTAAGCCAAACACTGTTTCTTTGTAAGAAAAACCTCTGTCCTTTGATGCTTGTGACAGTATAGGATCCCTGTTCCTTAAAACCTTAGCACAACTCTTGTTGCTTTATGTGGCTCGAGTCTGTGTTCTCACTCTACACTTCGCAGAAAGAACGGCCGTATTTTTCCTCCGGTGGCCCCGTTTGGCTCGTTGTCAGGTCGGGCGGGTGCCGTGTACAGGCGCGTCGCTCGTTTGTACAGGCGCGTCGCGCCAACACTGACCGCCTTTATAAAATCGCCCCCAGGCGCGTCGCTCGTCCTTTAACAGTGCAAAACTCTGCAAATCGACCCGATTTTCTTGTTTCAATGTTGGGGAGGCATGGAGCTCTGTTTGAATTTTGAAAATGAAACTTTCACTCTCCTATTTCACCCTTATGTCATTTCAAATATTTTCAACGGCCACCTTGGTTTTTGAATGTAAAGTGAAGATTATGTTTGGCTGTTGCAAGATTTCCACAATTCTTTTGATACTTTTCCCTAATAACCTTGGTGCACTTGCAACTTGGGTTTACAATCAATATATGCGTTGGAGGTTTTTTTATACTTTTTAACCGTGTCAATCATGAACCAACACCTTTGTAATAAACAAAAATAGCTTGAAGGTCAGAACTCTGTTTTGCTTGTGCACAAGTTTTCAAAGGGTGATTTTTTGCCAGTTTTGTTCTTTGGGTGATAACTTTAACACCAAACTTCAATTTTGAAAAATAACTCAATAACTTTCATCATCTAACTGCCACGGTTTTCAATGATGTTGGTGATATTTATGAAGTAATGTAACCCTCCTTTAAAACTGTCAGGAAAATACCTGAAAACCGCCTTGTTTCTGAAAGGGTAAGTTTTGCATTGTCAACTCGGTTTGACAGCCTCGGTGTTTGCATGCCCCTTCAACCCTTTTCCTACTGTAGATGTCAAACTTGCTGGTCTTCTCGGATTTGATCATGGTCATCTGTTTTGAAAAAAGGCGCCTCCTTTCAACATACTTCTTTGCTTGTATCATTTATGAGATTTCTGTCCCTTTTTAAATAATGAGAAAACTGCATTTGTTTTAAAAACTCCCAAACACTGACACTCCATCAAAACCACTTCTTTGTCTATTCATAACTGGTATTTCTTATTTACAGTGTTTGAAAAACAATTGCCATTTGCTTTGACTAGTGCATTGGTCTTTTTGTAAGGGAAACATTTCAAAGCTCAACTCTGACCCCTGCTTTGACACTTTAGGTGAGATTTTAACAAAGAAAAATCATCCAAAATTTGTCAAAAGGCATTGAAAGCTGTTTTATTACTTAACAGGAGATGGCCTATGCTCTTCCAATTTGTATGATAATTTTTGCTTCCAGACGATTTATGAGCTCCCTCTTTGATTGTAAGTGCCATATTTTGGCTGCATCCATTCAAACTATATTTCTCTGTTTACTTAAGAGGAGTTCCCTTTAAACTTCTTGGCATGTGACAGTGAGGTGACTGTGTGGCCTCTTCCCTTTGACCTGTGTAATGACTGCTATTTTCCTTCTTTGTATCCTTCCACTGCACCTTTTGACTAATCAGTCTTTAACAACATCTAATGCTTTGGCCATCTTCTCATAAATGGAGGAGGCTCTTCATCAGGCAAAGTATCTGAAGGTTGTTTGACAAATCTGTTTGACACAGATTTTCCCTGGATGTGATGGTAAGCAAACCACTTGAAAAACATAAATACTAGCACCTCTTCTTGCAATCATCACTGTGCTTCAGAAAAACCCTAGCTAAAGTGTCACTGTCTTCCTGCACTGCTCTGAGGGTGACTGAAATGTCATCATTTGCTTTAGTCAACTCATGACAAATTTTTGAAAGACAGTCTCTGTGACTATGGAGGTCAGCTCCCTTTGAAAAACAAACAACTTTCCTTCTGCCTATGTAATGACATGTTTTGTCAGCACCTCTTCAATTTGATCTTGTGGACAAGCAGGCTGCTTATGATTGGAACTTTTACTAATGACATGCCTTTCTAAAGTTCAACAATTCACATGATTTGAAAGCTTCGATGACCTCCTTTATCAGACCAGACTCTTTTTTCCTTTGAGCTAGCATATTTCAAACTCTATCCCTGTTATGATCATCACTCACATTCATAAAACCTGGAGATATTGTTTCACTGTTCAGTAAAAGGCAAACCTGGACTTTTGCAACCTTCAAAGTCAATACTGGCCAGCGCCCTCTTCTTGTGGATGAAGGAGGTGCCCTAACCTTGTGCTTGTAAATAAAGGAGGTTCTAGGCCATGACATTTTACCAGTTTGCTGTGACAGTGGTGTCTTTCTCTTACTGTGATTTTCATGCTGGAAAGAGCTGTAAGGTCTTGATGAGTGACTCTTTGTTTTGCAGCTTCATCTCAGGCTCATGCTACATTTAGAAGCAGCTGTTCCTCTAACTGTAGATTCAAGCATTTACTCCTGAGATGAAGTTGTATTTCCTGTTCTTTGCAGAATCCATAAAACACTGTGAAACACCTACTAATCAGCTTGAGACTGTGGTTCATGCAGTGCTGAGACCTAGGGGTATAAGTGGCGCGACTTAGAGTTGTTTGTCAATTTCATTTGCAGAGTGAAAGGTCAGTCATGGTGGGTTTTGTAGCAGATGGAGGCTTTTTTGGCTTTTTGATGGTTGCCAAGGGTAAAATGTCTTAAAGCGCCACTTCTTAACATAGGGGAGACTTTTGCAACAAACTTGGACTTTTCCTTTTGGAGCTGATGGGCAGACCAGTAGGGCTGAAGCTAGAAAAAATAGTGATAATGGATTTTGACTTTGACATGGGCGGACTGATAAGTAAAAGGGCGAAAAAAAGTTTTATGAGGGTTTTCTAGATGACAGATTGACATATGGAATTCAGCTTCTAGAAAACTCAGCTATAGATATAGTCATCACTAACATGTAAAAATACTGATGGCTAACAACTTATACAGTAACAGAGTTTGAACAAGAAAACCAACCTGTAGCTTTCAATAATAATATTCTTGGAAAGTACTCATCCGAATGATTCTTTGGAAATTTTAACGCTCAACAATCACCTTTCCCTAAAAATAGCTTCACTTCACAAGTTGAAAACTTCTCACATACCGATACTTCAAGATGTTTTAATATTGACAATCAATCTGTAAATAAATCTGTAGATAAATCTTTATTTTGGTCTTTGTACTTTGATGGATCAAATTCCAATGATGGTGCAGGAGAAGGATGTATTTTAATTAGTCCAGAAGGGGAAAAAACTATGTTGTCATGTAGACTAGAATTTGAGTGTACAAATAACACTACAGAATATGAAGCTTTGATTCAAGGAATTTACAAAGCAATAGGCTTGAATGTTAAATATTTGAAGGTATATGGTGATTCTGAAATTGTCATAAGGAAAGTTAGGAATACTATTCATTGTATTTCAAGCCATCTTAAACATTACCAAGCCCTTGTTCAAAATATTACAACTCACTTTCTAGCATTCAATATTTCCTCTATTCCTAGATCTCAGAATGCAGCAGCTGATTTATTAGCTAATGTTTCTTCTAAACTCCTTCCAGCCAAGGATTATAGTCCATATAGGTTTTCAGTTGAATTGATTTTTCGACCATCTATCCCTGACAATGTCACCAATTGGCGAGTGTTTAATCATGATGAAGACATCCTAAACTTCTTAAATTTGGAGAAATATTATGATGATCAAATAGTTGATGAAAGTGATCATGATCTCCAAATAAAATAAAAAAACAGTGAAAATGCCATCCCGAAATCTATGGTTAAGCTTGAAGACCTCTATGATATCAAAGATAGATTCAAAAAGGTCACTAATGCCAAACTTCAAAGTTCTAATTTAAAGTTTGAATTAGTAAACCTTGGCACTGAATCTAAACCACAAAATGTCAATCTAGGACTCGAGCTAACACCAAAAGAAAGGTTTTCTTTCATCAAAATTCTAAACAAATACAAAAGTGTTTTTTCTTGGAATTATGAAGATTTAAGAACGTACAATACTTCTATCATTCAACATACAATTCCGATGATCTCCGATGAGAAACCAGTGCAACAAAATTTAAGGAAAATTCATCCCAGCTTGGAAAGTCAAATTAAAACAGAGTTGAATAAACTCTTGAAAGCTAAAATTATTTTCGCTGTTAGACATTCGAAAAGTCTCAAATCCTGCACTTAGTTGTTATACTAAATCTACCTCAGTTAAGGAAGGCAGAGTTCAAGGTAACATCAAACCACGCTTAATCTGGTAGCTAGCCCTACCAGATTGGGAGAGGGCTCTCTCCTTGTCAATCTCGCAAAAAATGATCAGTGAGGCTTGAGATGACTTGAATAAAGGCTGATTTTAGGCTAGGTATATATGTAAAAGAGTTTGATTTGATTTTGAGGGTGTTTGTTGGATCAAAGGGAAGGGCAGATTTTGGGTCTGGGAAATGATCAGTTTTGCAGAGAGCTGAATGGGGCAAGAAAGGAAATTGTTTTGATGCTTCAAATTTGAATGAAATGGATAGCTCAGACCGGTGAGGAGTTGAAGAGGGCAAGAGGCTTTCAGGAATCCTCTTCAAACAGTTTGAAAACATAGAAAATTAAACAAAACTCAAGGTAGAGCACTGCAAATCTAATGAATTCCACCTTTATTACTTGTTTGTTTAACTTAAGAAGAAATGAGAAGGAAGATGATACACATGAAACATCAGTAAACTTACAATCACAGAGAGAAACACACCATCAAAACATAGAGCCACATGGATCCCAAAAAGTGCTGCAAACCCTGGTCTATTCCTTTGCCAAAATGCAGAGATGAAATGTACAATGAAGCTCAAAGCAATCCCAAGTGTCCAACCCTGAAAATGACTGAAAAAATACAAGATATAGACAAGCATAACTCATCCCCATGCCTCTAGGGGTCGAGCTCACTAGTTTAGGAGCTATTTCAACAAGATATAAACTAAGAACTGGAAAATAGGCAGTGGAACAGCTTGCCTCTATAAGATAGGAAACTGATTCATTCAGTTACAATTCACCTTTTGATGAATGAATCTACTTCCATGAGTAAAAATTTGCCAAAATTACATCAAGAGCCATGAAATTACATCAAATTACATCAAGAGTTTTACATGTGGAAGTAAGAAAGTCAAACTGGCCAAAACTAGGCGAAAAACAGAGTTACGAGTGAAAAATGTGCCAAAATCCCCAATGCGCCACTGCGCCTGAAATCTCTATGCGTCGCACCAGTTTGGAGCCACTTTTGAAGGCCTTCCTGGTGTCCAAATTGAGCGCAGCATATCTAGTTGAAAATATCTGCCTGTCTAATTTCTAACCCAAGTGGAATTTCTGAATTTGGTTGCCATTTTCCCCTCCAAAAATTAGTTTTCCCAACAATGCTTCCTGTGTGTCCAAAAAGGGGCAGAAAGGTCATTTTTAGGGTGTTTTTGACCCTTCTGGGGGCCCAAAACTTGTCAAAATCTCCGGGCAATGGGTAGGCATGCATAAATTTTCATAAAAAATCCAAAAATACAAATTTTTCCCCAAGAGGAGCTCCCAATCATAAGCGCGCGCCAAGTGGCGCAATGCGTCGGGCTAAAAAATCTGTGTTTAGGCCAAAAAAAAAACAAAATTTGCAAAATGTGTCCCAAATTTCTTGAAATTTGGGCCGAGTGTCCTCCATCATGCACTCTGCTGGGCCAAGGAACCTTCGGCCAAAATTTGAAGTCTATCATGTCTTTTGTGACACTTTAATGCCCTCTTTAACTTTGCCTTCAGGATCTTGATTCATGCCTTGCAAACATGATTTCTCGCCCAATAATGATTCTTCATGTGCCTCAACATGTGATTTTCCTTGTTGGCCTTCTCCAACAGCTTCTCCAAATGAGTATTGACCCTTTCGAGCCAAGTTTCCCGATCAGCCTCAATCTCTCGCTCAATGGATGTCATCTCGGTTTGGCTCCTTTGGGCAGCTTGCCAGTTCTCACGTATATTTTGCAACTCCATGATAGTTTGCTGATCTTCCAAATGTTTGTTTCACTGCTCAAGGTAGTTGATAATCCATTGGGCTCTTTGCAACTTGACGGTCAAAGTGTTTATTTCTGCTTTCTGCTCCTGAACAACCTCTCTCAGCTTTGAGCTATGAGAGCTCAAATCCTCATCAATGAGTATGAAATCTATATCCTGGCCTCCTGAAGGCCCCTCATCCTGCATGGGTATCTTACCCCTGTCTTGTACATGTACCTGTGCTGCTGATGATGGAAGCGAGACCCCTTCCACCCCGGGTGGAGATAATACTCGCCTGGTTGCTGCAAATAACCCTCTAGTGCCTCTCTGATAAGTGACATACATCGGCGCACTAGTAGTCTCTGTCTCCTGACCCTCATGCTGATATGAAGGTTCACCTGCCTCATGAACAACCTCCGAAGGTACTTGAGGGGTTGTGAAGAAATCATTAGAAATGAAATCCTCCCATGAAATACCCTGCAAGCCGAGCTGATGCATAACCACAATCTTGATGAGTGCAAAGTGATAGATACTGTTGTACTGCTACTCAGGAGTTTTCCTTTGCACGAGAGTGGTCATCCTCTCAATATTCTGGCACATGAAATAAGGGAGGTTCATCATCCTCACCCTGGTAAAACGCATCAATAGCCTGATATGATAGGCATAGAGACGTGAAAACCGGCCCTCACAACTGAAATATCTGATAATAAGTTTCATCAAAGGAGCATAGGAATCTTTTTAGAACCGGAAGGGGAAAACTCTGCTGAGTTGTTTCACAAAGCTAGGCCTGATATATGGCTCATAATGTACCCTGTCAACCTACTGTCTTTTGTTCCATTGTTCTCCAACATTTGGTATTCCGGTTGCTTGAGAGATAGTTTCCGGTGTTAAAGTGAATGTCACACCGGCAAGGGTGACCTGACCATCATGTAAATGAAACACAAACAAATGGGCCAGCTCTTGATGATGATGGACCCTAGCAACCATTTCACAAAATTGATAACAAGACTGTTGTCGAAAACATGCCATGGCAAGTGGACAAGCCTTCAATTCAGCTAATGAAGTGGGCTCCTCCCTCACATGTCGGCCACTCTTATGAGGCCTTCTAGGTGCATGTAGTTCAGTGGTGGAATCACTATCTCGGTCATAAGATGTATCGGTATCTGTCTCCATGATGTCCAAGGTCTATATTGTCTTGGATGAAAAATGAAAAGTTTGGTGTCATTGGTTTTGTTGCCAAATATGTGGTAATATGGGAGGGAATATGGAGGAATAGGGTAGTGGGAATGATGGACTATAATTAAGTGAAATTTGAAGTTTAAGGAAAACCTCTTAATTTTTTGGAATAAACTTGGGGTTTGGGGAAATTTACAAGTGGGATGGGGATAATGGGAATGGGATAGGAATGAGTGACTTAGGGATACAAGGGAAAAGGGAAATGGGATGTTGTGAGAATATAGACAGTGAGGAGGGATGGAGAAAAAGGGAATGATTGACACCAAACCAATTTTAAAACCCTAAAGGAGCATTCTTCAAACAAGAGAATAGGGTTTGAGCTTTTGTATTTAAATTCTCATAATCAACACCAAACACATGTTCATGGCAAAGGAGAGGTCACATGGACTTACTTGGACCAAGAGAGACCGAGTCGATTTGGAGTTTTTGAAGAAATGGCAATACACTTGTTTTCTGCCATGTGCATCGCGTGACAAATCCAGTGTGCCGCGCTCTGCCAATGCGTTGCGTTGGAGTAAATTTCAACAATGGGAGCCGACCCAATGCGTCGTGCTCGCCCGATGCGTCGCAACACCTGCCCAATGCGTCGCGCTTGGTAATTTCAACACAATTAGCCCTCAATTTCTTGCTTCGCTCCTCACAACTTTTCCTTGGCTCACTGCTATCTCTTTGGCATACAAATGAAGTTTTGAACTTGAAAATATCTTATATATACCAAGTATTTTAATTTTTCTTTTCAAAAATCCCACTTTGCAATGTTTTGAAATTTTGACACTTTTCAAAACTCTGTTTTGCTTCCTATTGGATTTTTAACTGAATGATGAGCTTTCTGTCTGTCTTGCAGGGAAAGGATGGTATGGAGCTTTGGCAAAGGCGACCAGGGTTGCCAGTGGAGTGTTATTACAACTGAAAAACTTGAAAATCACATTACATTTATTTACATAAAGATGAAATAGACTATTTTTCTTCAAAACATAGTTTTGAAGAAAAATCATTATTAAGCATTATGATGATGAATTTTTTTGCACTGAAACCTTATTTCAGATTTCCTCGTGTGCCTAATGACCATTATTAGGCATTCTAAAGACCGGATTAAAGAACCCTAGACCTAATGAGACTAAAAACCCTAAAATGACTCTTTGCCAACTATGAGACCAAAAATGACTGTAAATGATTTTAATGAACATAAATAGGCCAGCAGGTAAAGGGCATGAGGGACATGAGTGACAAGCCACTATCGTCAGATGATCCATGCTCCTAATGGAATGAAACTGACCAAATGAGACACCTAATATGCAATGCAACAAGAGGATTTTGATCTCTGACGGAGGGATGAAGATACAGACACTAACATTGGCTCCAATGGGGATGGTAGCTCCTTGGAGGTGCCAAGAACTTCAGATCTTTGGGAAAGTAGGCAGTGCCTTCGTCCATTGGGCTATGGAGTCAATAACTTCAAAAAACCAAAATAAGACTCTTGACTCATTGTGAGAACTGAAAGTTGACTCAAAATTGACTCAATTTTGAAACCAAAATGACTGAAAGACCTGACTTAAAAAACCAAATCAAAACTGAAATCAATCTTCAGATTTATAGCCTTCACCTCGGGCCCCAAACTAAAAGAATGATGACAGCACATACTTGCAATGAAACTTAAACAAACCGGTATGTATAGTGATACATGTGACAGAAGAAAACATTTCAAAAATGGTACCGTTTGAGTAGCCGACCATTGACCGACCCTCCTGGACAATATTCTCCATTCATTTCTTTTAAAAGGAAAGCATTTTGGCCTCGATATGCAGCAATTCTGAAGTGTCCTTTCCAAATATTCTCAAACTTACCATGCTTACCTTTGTGTTCGTTTCTTGCATCCCATTTCAGCACCACTTCTTCTAATTGAAACTTTTCTGCCTTTGCCTTTCGATCATATATTTTATCGATTCTCTCTTGCAGCTTGAAAGTGTTTTGAAAAACCTCCTCTCTAGTCTGCAGTAAATGGATCATTTGATTTATTCTCCGTTGCATATGCTCATCTTCGCTGCCAGCTTCCTGCAGAAGTTTAACCACTAGAACTGCGAGAGAGGTAGGGAATACCGTGTCAACACCATACACGAGCTCAAAAGGGGACATGCCTATAGATTTATTTTGACTCACTCTGTCTGCCCAAAGTGCATTAACCAATTTCTTATGCCAACCTTTCTTGTTTATTTCCAGTAGCTTTTTGATAATGTTGACCAAGGATTTATTTGAGGATTCGGCCAATCCGTTTCCTTGTGGATGATAAGCAGTTGGGTGCCCCAAAGTGATTTGATACTTATCAAAAAAGTCAATCATTCTCTTAGACTTAAAGGCTGCTGCATTATCAGTGATCAACTTATTTGGACAACCAAAACGAGACAAAATATTGTTCTCAAGAAATGAAATTATTATCGAATCTGTGGCTTGCCTGGTGGGAATCGCCTCAATCCATTTAGTAAAATAATCCGTCGCTGTAAGGATCCACTTATGCTGCACTGAAGAGGTAGGATAGATTTTGCCAATGAAATCCAAACCCCACTGCTGAAAAGGAGCACTTATTTCGATGGGCTTGAGCAGCAAAGGCTGCAATTTTCTTCTTCCTTAAAAAATATGACATTCATGGAAGCTTTTAATAGTTTTATACACATCAACAAAGAGAGTTGGCCAATAATATCCTGCTCTCAAAATTTTGTTGGCCGTTGTTTTCCGTGAAAGGTGATCTTCTCAAAATTTTGTTGGCCATTGAGGCCTTCTAGGTGCATGTAATTCGGTGGTGGAATCACTGTCTCGGTCATAAGATGTATCGATATCGGTCTCCATGATGTCCAAGGTCTATATTGTCTTGGATGAAAAATGAAAAATTTGGTGTCCTTGGTTTTGTTGCCAAATATGTGGTAATATGGGAGGGACTATGGAGGAATAGGGTAGTAGGAATGATGGACTATAATTAAGTGAAATTTGAAGTTTAAGGATAGCCACTTAATTTTTTGGAATAAACATGGGGTTTGGGGAAATTTACAAGTGGGATGGGGATAATGGGAATGGGATAGGAATGAGTGACTTAGGGATACAAGGGAAAAGGGAAATGGGTTGTTGTGATAAGATAGACAGTGAGGAGGGATGGAGGAAAAGGGAATGATTGACACCAAACCAATTTTAAAACCCTAAAGGAGTATTCTTCAAATAAGAGAATAGGGTTTGAGCTTATGTATTTAAATTCTCATAATCAACACCAAACACATGTTCATGGCAAAGGAGAGGTCGCATGGACTTACTTGGACCAAGAGAGACCGAGTTGATTTGGAGTTTTTGAAGAAATGGCAATACACTTGCTTTTTACCATGTGCGTCGCGGGACAAACCCAATGCATCGCGCTGAAGTAAATTTCAACAATGGGAGCTGACCCAATGCGTTGCGCTCACCCGATGCATCACGACACCTGCCCAATGCGTCACGCTCGACAATTTCAATATAGTCAGCCCTCAATTTCTTGCTTCGCTCCTCACAACTTTTCCTTGGCTCATTGCTGTCTCTTTGGCATACAAATGAAGTTTTGAACTTGAAAATATCTTATATATACCAAGGATTTTGATTTTTCTTTTCAAAAAACCCACTTTGCAATGTTTTGAAATTTTGACACTTTTCAAAAACTTTGTTTTTCTTCCTATTGGATTTTTAACTGAATGATGAGCTTTCTGTCTGTCTTGCAGGGAAAGGATGGCATGGAGCTTTGACAAAGGCGACCGGGGTTTCCATTGGAGTGTTATTACAACTGAAAAACTTGAAAATCACATTATATTTATTTACATAAATATGAAATAGACTATTTTTCTTCAAAACAGAGTTTTGAAGAAAAATCATCATTAAGCATTATGATGATGAAATTTTTTGCACTGAAACCTTATTTCAGACTTCCTCATGTGCCTACTGACCATTATTAGGCATTCTGAAGAACGGATTAATGAACCCTAGACCTAATGGGACTAAAAACCCTAAAATGACTCTTTGCCAACTATGAGACCAAAAATGACTGTAAATGATTTTAATGAACAGAAATAGGCCAGCAGGTAAAGAGCATGAGGGACATGAGTGACAAGCCACTACCGTAAGATGATCCATGCTCCTAATGGAATGCAACTGACCAAATGAGACACCTAATATGCAATGCAACAAGAGGATTTTGATCTTTGATGGAGGGATGAAGATACCGACACTAACATTAGGAAAAAGAATGGAGACATTAGGATTTGTATAGATTTTAGAAATATCACAAGGCATGTCAAAGATAATTTCCCACTACCAACAATGAAAAAATACACTGCTAAAGAGGCCGCTCGAATTAATTTCTTTTCTCGATGGTTTTTCAGGATATAATCAGATACTGGTGCATCCAGATGATAGATTGAAAACTACATTCAGAACCAAATGGGGAACATATGCCTACCAAAAAATGCCTTTCGGTTTGGTAAATGCCGGAGCTAATTTCAAAAGAGCCATGGATATAGCTTTCAAAGGTTTGATTAATAGGTTAGTTGTTGTCTATCTAGATGACATAACTGTCTTTTCAAAGAAAAGAGCCAACCATCTACATGATTTAAAACAGATCTTTGAATGATGTAGAAGGTATGGCATCTCTTTAAATCAAAAGAAATCATTATTTTCTCTTAGTGAAGGGAAACTCTTAGGATTTGTTCTGTCTAAATATGGCATATATATTGACCCTGACAGAATAAAAGAGATTTATGATATCCCTTTTCCACATAATAAAAAATCCATACAATCATTTTTAGGACAGATAAATTTTGTAAAAATATTTGTTCCCGATTTTTCTCATATAGTCTTACCTTTACAAATTATGATTAAGAAAAATTCATTTTTCAAATGGGGACATAAAGAAAAGGAGGCCTTTGATTCAATCAAATAGGAAATTATTAATGCTCTATCATTGAATACTCCTAATTTTTCTAGTCATTTTATTTTGTACACTCTAGTCACTGAAACATCTTATGTTGTTCTTTTGACACAACTCAATGATCAACAGATTGAACCACCGATCTCCTTCTTTAGTTCAAATCTACAAGGAGCTAAACTTAACTAGTCAAAAGTAGAAAAAGAAGCTTTTGCTATGTTTAAATCTATCAAACACTTTAGGCCATTTCTCCTAAAAACACATACAAAAATCATTGTCTCATTTTCTACAGTAAGACAATTGCTAGTACAAAGGGAAGTAGGAGAAAAGATGGCACTGGTAATATCCTTGAAATGATTGACTCTAAGGTAATAATCTATAATTCATAAACTCCAGGGGTTTTCATTATCGCAAGAAGAGTTTGAGTTATCCCAAGGCAGTGTGACTTCACAATATATTCCTTCCCAGCCTCTTACTAGAATGCAGAGCAAAAATCTTGGTACATTGTTGACTGAACTTCCTCTGCCAAGTAGAAAAAGAGCTAGAAAAACATCTTTAAAGTCAGAAAGTGAGACTATTTCATCATCATCATCCACATCTTTCACACAATTTCCAACTCAGTCATTTGTTTCCCAACTTCAAGTCACAATCCAGAAGGGTAGAGCTGATTCAATAGCATCTACTCAAACACTTTCAACTATCCCTTCACCTTCCTTTACTATTAGTACAACGATGGCACAACCTCAACCAAGACCATGGACCAATCTAGGAGCTGTTACAATGCCTGCACCTTTGAGTCAATTACCAGCTCATCCTGAGAAATGGTTACCAAAGTTTAGTCCTGATATCGGAATATTAGCTGAAGAACACATTAACAACTTCATGTTGTCCGTAAACTTAAATGGAGTAACACAAGAAGATGATGTTGTCAGACTATTTCCATATACTTTACAAGGAGTAGCGGGATATTGGTATTTTTCATTACCACCAGGATCCATTGATAGCTGGGATGTTTTTCAAGAACAATTTCTAACCAATTTTGGAGATGATAGATCAACAACAACTTTGATTAATGATCTCTCTAATTTGAAATCAGAATCTAAAGAACCCATTAAAGACTTCAAATCCCGATTTAACAAGTTTTTGAATAAAACTCACGCAACATAAAAACCTAGTGAAGAAGTCCAAATTGAATGGTATATATCCTCTTTGCCTTCAAATATATCTATCTTTGTAGATAGAGCTGCTAAACATACAATAGCCAAAAACATGAAGGAAGCAATCGCTGTAGAAAAAACGTATCATTGCTTTAGAGAAAAATAATGCTAGTGAAGAGATAAAATCCAAAAAGGTTAGTTTCAAGGATGATTCAGAGAAGAAAGTTCCTAAATATCCATATGATATGGAAGGATTAAAAAAAGTCCTGAAAACTATGTCCAACGAAATGGTAGAAATAAAAAAACAAGTAGCTGAAACTTCCACTAAAAGGCCGTTTAGGAACTTCAAAAGAAATTAGCCAACTGAACCTAAACCACCTAATGCAATATCTAATGCAGAATCAGATTTAGAGGAAGATGAAGAGGAAGATACACTTTTATCATCAGAAGAAAATGAAGAAGACAAATTAGTTGAATGCCATGGGATGTGGGATTTTATTTTGTCTAACTCAGATAATGAAAATGAACAGGAAGCTCTCCTAGTAAACACAAGAAGTAAGAGTGTAGCAGAACCTGTTCAAACATCCCCTAAGAAGAAAAATTCAACCCTTGCTACTAAAGATAAAGCTCCCATAAAGAAAACTTCTCCTTTGCCTACCCAAAATCAACCATCATCTTCTAATTCTCCATCAACATCTAAAACAGTAGTAGCGTCTGATTCTATGGATTATAACATTATAGAAGACATGAAGAAGACTAGAGAAAACATTTGTTTACATGAACTCACCAAGCTCAAGCATCAATAGAAGCTATTGTGAAAAGAATTGAATGCAGTGCCTGCTTCTCCTCTTCCAACTAGCGTATTATCCAAGGTAGCCAAAGGATAAGGTGAGCCACCATCCGAGAAAGTAGATGCTACTGATGCTGTTTTGATTGGAGATAGATATAATTCACACACACCTCCTTTTCTCTTAACTTACGAGATCTATAATAGGAATTTACATAACTGCTTGATAGATTCAGGAGCATCATCAAACATAATGCCAACTTCAGTGTGCTCTAAATTAAACATTGAACCCTAGAAATCTGTAGTTCATATTGTCCAATTAGATCGGACTAAAGCACAAGTTTTAGGAGAGATTAATTCAGTCACTATTAGACTATCAGCTGATCCTAGAGTAATTCAGAGAATTGATATATTGATTGCTGATATCCCTGGGTTTTATGGTTTAATTTTAAGTAGGGATTGGTCTGAAAAACTCCATGGTTATGTTTCTACTGATTGGTCTCACATGTGGCTTCCCTATAAAGGGAAACCAAATCAAATTAAGATTGATCCATACAGTAACAGAGTTTGAACAAGAAACCAACCTGTAGCTTTCAATAATAATATTCTTGGAAATTACTCAGTTGAATCATTCTTTGGAAATTTTAACGCCCAACAATCACCTTTCCCTGAAAATAGCTCCACTTCACAAATTGAAAACTTCTCACATACCAATACTTCAAGATGTGTTAATATTGCCGATCAATCTATAAATAAATCTGTAGATAAATCTTTATTTTGGTCTTTGTACTTTGATGGATCAAAGTCCAATGATGGTGCAAGAGCAGGATGTATTTTGGTTCATCCAGAAGGGGAAAAAACTATGTTGTCATGCAGACTAGAATTTGAGTGTACAAATAACACTGCAAAATATGAAGCTTTGATTCAAGGAATTTACAAAGCAATAGGCTTGAATGTCAAATATCTGAAGGTATATGGTGATTCTGAAATTTTCATCAGGCAAGTTAGGAATACTATTCATTGTCTTTCAAGTCATTACCAAGCCCTTGTTCAAAATATAACAACTCAATTTCTAGCATTCAATATTTCCCCTATTCCTAGATCTCAGAATGCAGCAACTGATTTATTAGCTAATGTTGCTTCTAAACTCCTTCCAGCTGAGGATTATAGTCCAAATAGGTTTTCAGTTGAATTGATTTTTCGACCATCTGTTCCTGACAGTGTCACCAATTGGCGAGTGTTTAATCATGATGAAGACATCCTAAACTTCTTAACTTCAGAGAAATATTATGATGATCAAATAGTTGATGAAAGTGATCATGATCTCCAAATAAAATCACAAAGCAATGAAAATTCCATCCCAAAATCTGTGGTTAAGCTTGAAGACCTCTATGATATCAAAGATAGATTTAAAAAGGTCACTAATGCCAAACTTCAAAGTTCTACTTTAAAGTTTGAATTACTAAACCTTGGCACTGAATCTAAACCACAAAATGTCAGTCTAAGACTCGAGCTAACACCAGAAGAACGGTTTTCTCTTATCAAACTTCTAAACAAATACAAAATTGTTTTTGCTTGGAATTACGAAGATTTAAGGACTTATGATACTTCTATCATTCAACATACAATTCCAATGATCTCCAATGTAAAACTGGTGCAACAAAAGTTAAGGAAAATTCATCCCAACTTGGAAAGTCAAATTAAAACAGAGTTGAATAAACTCTTGAAAGATAAAATTATTTTCCCTGTTAGACATTCGAATTGTGTTTCAAATCTGGTACATGTTAGTAAAAATAATGAAGACATTAGGATTTGTATATATTTTAGAAATCTCAACAAGACATGTCAAAAAGATAATTTCCCACTACCAAAAATGGAACAAATATTCAAGTAGTAGCTGGTTCTGAATTAATGTCTTTTCTTGATGGTTTTTCAAGATATAATCAGATATTAGTCCATCCAGATGATAAACTGAAAACTACATTCAGAACCAAATGGGGAACATATGCCTACCAAAAAATTTCTTTCGGTTTGATAAATGCCGAAGCTACTTTCCAAAGAGCCATGGATATAGCTTTCAAAGGTTTGATTAATAGATCAGTGGTTTTCTATCTAGATGACATAACTGTCTTTTCAAAGAAAAGAGTGAACCATCTACATGATTTAAAACAGATCTTTGAACGATGTAGAAGGTATGTCATTTCTTTAAATCCAAACAAATCATTCTTTGCTCTTAATGAAGGGAAACTCTTAGGATTTGTTGTATCTAAAGATGGCATATATATTGACCCTGACAGAATAAAAGAGATTTCTGATATCCCTTTGCCACATTATAAGAAATCCATGTAGTCATTTTTAAGATAGATAAATTTTGTAAAAAGATTTGTACCCGATTTTTCTCATATAGTCTTACCTTTACAAACTATGATTAAGAAAAATTATGTTTTCAAATGGGGTCATAAAGAAAATGAAGCCTTTGATTCAATCAAACAGGAAATTATTAATCCTCTAGCATGGAGTACTCCTAATTTTCTAATCATTTTATTTTGTACACTCTAGCCATTGAAACATCTTATGCTGTTGTTTTGACACGACTCAATGATCAACATATTGAAGCACTGATCTCCTTCTTTAGTTCAAATCTGCGAGGAGCTGAACTTAATGATTCAGAAGTAGAAAAACAAGCTTTTACTGCATTTAAATCTATCAAACACCTTAGGCCATTTCTCCTAAAAACACATACAAAAAGCATTGTCCCATTTTCTGCAGTAAGACAATTTCTAGTACAAAAGGAAGTAGGAGAAAAAAGAGCCAATTAGGTAACAGCCTTACAAGAATATGATATTGATATTAAACCAGCTAAAATTGTTAGAGGACAAGGGTTTTGTAGGTTATTAGCAGGAGCTTCCAATATTTCGGAACATCAAGATCAACATAATACTTTTCAAGTGAATGAGATAAGTATCATAAATTCTGAATCTCAATATGCTGATTTGATCTTTTACTTAAAAAATGGGTATGATCTTCCTAATCTCAGTTATAAAAGCAAGTGTGCTTTGAGATTAAAAGCTAAAAACTTTGAGATCATTGATGATGTGTTATTTAGAAGAAATTATGATTCCATTTTTCTAAGATGTCTGGAAAAAACTGAAGCATACAAGGTTTTGTAGGAATTACATGATGGACCAGCAGGTGGACATTTTGGAGGAGACACTACAGCTCACAAGATAATTCATGCTGGATATTATTGGCCTACTTTTTTTAAAGATGCAGATGACTATGTAAGGAAATGTAAGACGTGCTAGACTGCCAGTGAAAGACAACGAAAACCATCTTTTCCGTTACAACCAGTAAACATTGAGCAACCATTTGAACAATGGGGACTTGATATTATAGGAGAAATTGTTCCACATTCTTCCAAGCAACATAGATACATCCTTACATCTACGGATTGCTTCACAAAGTGGGTAGAAGAAATTCCTTTAAAGGTATCCAATTTTGATGCAATCATTGAATTCATCGATCAATTCATCATTACCAGGTTTGGTGTACCTAATGCCCTTGTTTTTGATAATGCATCTTATTTTTCTGGAAGTAGTATAATGAAATTTGCTCTCAAAAGAGGTTTAAATCAAAATATTTTGCAAATGATTATCCCCAAGGTAATAGTTTGGCTGAATCAACTAATAAGAATCTCATCAAAATCATTAAGAGAACTATTGATCAAAATCAAAAGAATTGGCATAAGTCTTTGATCTTTGCACTATGGGAAAATCGTATAACTCAGAAGTCCTCAACAGGTACTTCACCTTTTAATCTAGTATATGGGAAAGAAGCTGTAATACCTTCAAACCTAGCACTCCCATCTCTAGCCCTAGTACAATTTATTGAAGAAAATCCTTCATCCTCTGTCCAATCAAGATTTGATCAAATCCTCAAATTAGATGAAGAAAGGGAGAAAGCTAAAATCACTCATGCTAAACATCAACAACTTATAAAACATTCTTTTGATGCAAGTTCTACTGGATCTAAAACATAAAAATTGGTGATCTTGTTTTGAAATGGGACAAAGCACATGAAGACAAAGGTAAACATACCAAATTTCAAAAGATGTGGCTTGGACCATTTCAAATCATTGAAAAGATAGGCTTATCAACATTCATATTGCAAGATCTAACATGAAAGAGAGAGTCTCTTCCTGTGAATGGGCTTATTTTGAAAAAATTCTTTTCCTAAGAAGGTAACCCCTTCTTATCTGTATATATTCATTATGCAAGTTTGTTTGCTTTAAAAATAACGTTGTAAATAGTCTTCCATTGGCCTTTTACTATTGAAAAGATCTTTGAGAAAATATTGTGAATGCTTGTTTATGTAGATAGAAACTTTTATGGAAGTGATTACATTTTTGGAAAGTTAAATAAAATATGAAACTCTGAGAACTTATTTAAAGTTTGTAAAATCTTCGAAAACCTTGAAAATATTGTAAATCATTCTAAGTTTATAAAGTAGAGAGAGATTATTTATAAAGAGTAAAGAATTTTTCTGAAACTTGGCATCTAAAGCTCTAAAAGGTCATCCATTAACTCTTGAGGAGAGAATCATTCACCCCATCCACTAAGTTTATGATTTTTCAGAGTGTAGTTCCAAAATATGTCTGATATAAAAGATAAGAGGTCTCATCACGAGCCTACTTACCATGCTCATAGGGAAGTAACTAAACTAACATTACCAATACTGCATATCAAAACGGGGTAATGGTTTATAATCATAAGACAAGGGGCCTCATCACGAGCTAGCTTGTTCAGTTTAATTACAACCGGTGAATGACATTGTTATCAGCTGGCTCCCAAACCAGGACAATGTCTTTTATCTTAAAAAGTTAAAAGAATAAAAAATAAAAGATATATATATATCTTTTAAAAGTTATACTCTTAGATGGATGGGATAATGGATGATTAATGGTTAAAAGGTAACCCTGTCAAGACTATAGACGTTTGCTGGTAGTAGAGGCACTACCTATGACAAAAGAGTAATTTTCAAAGCTAAGTTGGAGAAGCCCCCTACTTTATCTTTATCAACCAATCAAAGCTTGATGAAACCAAAAATGTTTTTATTTTTAAAGGGATTAAAAAGAAATTTCAAGTAATTCTTATTTTATTCAGAGTTAGGTTTTATCTAATTATTCTGGGATAGTTTTCTTTGTCCTCAAATATTTCTACTTACAAAAGATTTAGTTATCGCTTTATTTTTTTAGAGATAACTATTTCTCCTAGTGAATCACCAATTGTTGTGTTGTACAAACAACCCTCCCCATTTCAAAATTTTGTATTAATTTTTAAATAAGAAACGGGTCCCCTTTTCTTTGAATAGTTATAGAATCGATAAAATGTTTTGAAAAAAGAAATTTTTATAAAAGGATATATAAAAATTTCCTTAGCATCACTTATCGCAGATCAAGAAATCCTTTTGCACTCATGAAAATGTTTTAAGGAAATCAAATCCATCATAAAATAGAATCGAACCCCAACGAAAAAGGATTTATTAACGAAAAATGAAAAACATGAAGGCCTTTATCACATTTTTCATATTCAAAATATGAAATAAAAAACTCAAATGTGTTATCATTTAACCCCGATGCGATAAAGCAATCACAAAAGCGCATATCACATGAGAAAAATTCCAAAACCTTTCCATTTTGAAAACTCTAACACGATAAAATCAATCGTAATCGCAAATCAGTTAATTCATACTACATCCTTATGCACCCTTTTTAAAAGTTCCCCGATGCAATATGTCAAAACGCGATCGCTCATCGTTAAAACACATGACTCATATCCAAAGACGCTCCTCTAAAACCTTGTGATCATTATTAAAAAAGCGTTCTTCCCATAAATAAAAACATGAAGTATTAAACATACACATGTTTAATCAAATAGATCATTTATAAAGGAAATATCAATGATTTGATATGATTTAAAAGCACCGCGCCCTCCATGCCAGCTCAGAAATAATCGCAATCGCATATATGAAATGGAAATACTTAAGCCTAAACTTTGAGACTTCCGATCTCCGATATGTGATCATCGTTGAATCGGAGATCTGAAAATTTATGATATTAACTCTAAAAAGGACCGTTATGAATGTGTGACGAGACATCCCATAATGGCATTAAAGTCTCACATTATGGATTACGAGTAAATCATTAAAATATAGTCATGGTTGAAATCCTTCACGGATTTCATCTAGGATGGTATAATATTTATTTAATCTATCATCTTTATTATGATTAAATGCCATTGCTCCTCTCCGCCTTGTATTCGTTCTTAAAATATTTTTTCCATCATTCTGCTCATTTGTTTCATTTTGTAGACCTAAGAAACAACTACCAGTCAGGAAAATGTCTAAGAAATCTAGGAAAGCGAAGGTCCCTGTCGTTCCAAAAGAGCAATCGGCTAAATTGATATTAGTAGGGTCTCGACAAAAATTCATGGGAAGGAGGTTACAATCTACTAGAGGCAGAAGGTCCAACTGTAATTCAAGAAGGAAGAACAACAACAGATTCAAATAAAAAATCAGAAAGTACTCTGAAGGAATTGGCAAGCTCTTATCTTCAAAAAATAGCAGCTCGCACGAATGTGTTCTTGTATAATGACTTGGTGAGATGGGTGATAGAAAGTATAAATATAACAAACAGGGCGTTCTTCATGTCATATTGAAGGATGTTTGGGTCTTTCAAAGCAGAAGACATCAAAAATATGTATCACCTACCAGACCCCCAGAAAATCTACAATAAAGCGTTTTTGGAAGACTTCGCCAAAAAAAATGAAGTGGAGTTGGATCCTATCAAAGAATGGAGGCATTTTCCAGAAAATCACAAGCACGAATCTTTGGGTATGTACTCCGTAGAATCCTTGGCATCTCCTTATTTCTATGTTGCAACTATGATGTGTAGATTGTTTGGAACCGTCAACTCGGCTAAATTTTCTATTGAGATGGTACCTTTAATTGAAGCCGTTGTTAACTCCTACATCATGGATTGGCCAACCATTTTATCTGATACAATGGAAAACAAAATCCTTGATTATAGGAGAAATAGATATGTGTCTACCCAAGTAATACCCCCATTATACATGAGTGCTTATATTATTGACACCATATGCTTCAACTCTGAATTCCCTATTTTAGGCTGGAAGTGGACTCCTCAAAACTTGACTCCTATCCACATTTACCACAAATATCTGTGGAAGGCATATTACAAAGACCATATATACAGAATTTGTCATGGGTTTATTTTTCCAATTCATCGAGCTATATTCAACAAACCTGCTCCAAGGTTATCTGACGAGTCCAGCATTGACCTAACCTCAATCGGAAGCTGGTTTGGAGAAGAAAAATTCACCTATATCTGGCTATTCGGAAGCATCACTAATCCGCATGTTCTACCCTTGTACATTCCCGATAAATTGTTAGCCCAATAAATAGACTATAAAATAACAGAGAAAGGGATGTCTAGAAACCTGAAGAATTCAAAGAAGCAAATGTGGCCTACATTTCCCTCTGATGTGGATCTTTTTCTCTACATGATTTTAAACATGCAGAGAAAGAAGCCAAAAAAATAAAAGAGCTCAGATTAGCATCCATCCCCAAAAGATAGTATGATCCAAAGAAATTTCCTATAACTTTACATCTATGGTACAAGTCGCTAAATTCGAATATGAAAATGCTGATTTCGACGATCTATTCACCCTGGCTGAGGTATTTTCACAGGTTAAACATATAGAAAATTTAAAATTTGAAGCAAATGACATGGAAAAGTTCATGCAGTTCAAGACCAATAGATTACTAACAATACCTCTTGATCAGTTGAGAACTACTCCCCTACTGCAACAGGAAGAACATAGTGAAGAAAAGAACAATGAAAAAGAGCAGGAAAAGAAGAATACAGGAAATAAGGCTGATACTCAAATAGAAAAAGAAAAGATAGGTAAAAAACATGACGATTCCTCCGACACCGATATGCATATTAATTCAAATCTATTGAAGGAGTGGGAGCAGTTTGATTGGCAAATCAAGGGCTAGAACGATTCCCAGAATGTGGCTACAACGCAATCACCCATGACACAACAGCGCATGGTAACCAGTGTTACAGTTGAAGGAGCAGTCGGTAATGCTCATACCCAAGATATTGAGATCATCCCAGAAAATCCTTCTGAGGAAATTGTATTGAAGTTTGAAGATATACCGCCCTTGGATGTCTTCTACAGTCCAAAGCATAGGGCTGTAGTTAGAAAACAAAGGAAGAAAAGGAAAATCAATCAGGGTTTATTTTCATATCCTCAGGTCGAATTAATTAATGTTATCTGGAAAGACTCTGAAGTTAATCCTTCAGAGGATTTAACTAAATTGTCTCAATATGCAGGGGCTTATACAACAACAACAATGGAAAAAGCGTCCGAAGTCAGCCAATTAATAAAAGAAAAAGATCAAAAAATAGCGCTGCTGGAAGAAAAGGAAACAGTGGATCATAAAAAAATAGCACAGCTAGCACAACAACTAATTGAAGAAAGACAACAGATTTAGCAACTTAAAGAGCAGTTGAATCTTGAGAAACAAAATCTTGACCAGCAAGCTCTACACAAGAAACAACAGTTGTCTCAAGAGCTAAACAAATTGCAGGTGATGCTTCAATAGCAGAAGATGGACAAAGAAGAACAGAGTGTCGTGTTACAAGCATAGATACAAAAATTTAAGGAGTATCCTGAGATTGATCAGTTCAAAATGGAGGCTCTCGAATCAAGTAGAGCATTTTCACGACAACTTGATATTTTATGTCATAAAATATCACTGGCTAACCCTCTATGTGTAATACCTACATCGCTCATAGAAAAGGGAGTAGACACAAGGCTTGAATTCGAAGATGCCGATGAGAAAATTTCGGGGTTCCTCACATGGAAAGACACAGACCAAGGCATAGCTGCCAATCTTTCAAAGATCCAAGAATCACATAAGGAAATTTTGTTTGCAGAATGGAAAACACAGTTAATTAAGGAAGAACGGGCTACCTCCAGGGCCAGAGCTTTAATGAACAGTTTAGTGGAATTAATCAATGACAATTTGTATACGGCCAACTTGATTTTCAATTGCATCCCAGGGAAACTCCCAAAAGTCAAAGAATTAGAGAAATAATGGAGGTAGGATTTAGCCAGCAAGGACCAACAGATCGGTGCAATGCAAGGACTCACATGGGACACATTTTGGTTCTATTTAGTTAAACCACACAGCCAGCAAATGACTACAAAATGCCTCTCCCATGCCATCAGTTATATGATTCCAGAACTTTCGGATGCTACATATACTAGCCAGATACATTCCCGATTGATTCATCCTCCTGAAGTGAAAGAAATGCTATCGATTTTCCAGATGCGTGTACCAGATATGAAAGATATGCAATGAACATGTTCTAGTGGAGATCATAATTCTATTTTTATGAAATCGAATCTCCGATTTTCATGTTTTGGTAGTTCCAACAACATTCAAGCAATGTTTTAGATAGTTTGTTTTAGTTTTATTATTATTTAAACCCCTTTCATGTATTTAGAAAGGGGTCCTCAATTTGTATTAATTTTTGACTTGGGAAGCTACACTTTTGTACTTCCAAATATATTATTTTTATTAATGGTGGATCAAGATTCTGCAATTTTATGAGGAAATTATTTTCAAAAATTTGCACTTTTGTTTTTCCTGGAAGTTGTTCTAAGTAAGAAAGTGGGATCGGAGTGTTATTTACATCAGAAGATTACAAATGTATCTGGTATTTCTATCGTTATCATGTTGTTTAATTTTCCTTATGCAATGAAACATTCTCTTTGAAAATTGCTATTGTTTACATATATATGCCTATGAAACAATCCTTTAGTTATATCATTTCTAAAAACTTAGAATTGTTATCTTTCAAAATATATGTGAGCGATATAAATGAATGTGATACGTTATCATCATTACTTTGTTTAATTTATCAAACAAAGTAATTATTATATGTGAATGCACCTTTCTTTTGGACGAATAAGCCATCTATATGATTATTCATCTAATTAGAACAAATCCAAAATCGCATTTATCATAGGATACCCGGGTTAAGTAGAGTTATTTGTATTTATTAAGTTATAGATTAGATTAATTATCATTTCCATTACCTATTATACAAACAACCAATCATTAACCCATATATCATTGGGAAACTGGTCCCATATTATCCAGTTCGAGCCACCATCCCAAACGGAGAAGGAGTTGTACTAAGGCCTGGATCGGGTGGTTTTCCCCAATGTTGAAGCTAGGATTTTAGGGGCTTCAAGAAGCCCTAACTTTAACTGGCCATAACTTGTGATCTAGGAGGAAATTTCCAGACTTCAACATACCACTAGAAAAATATTTAAGAGTTATTTCCATCTAGGTGGGTTCCATCTACATCTGAGATGATATGTTGCACTAGAAATGACTCCAAAGTCTCTGCACCATTTTCATTCATGTTGAACTTCATTATTCTTCTTGTGCCTTAAACCTGATCTTCTAAGGCATTTTTTGACACATTTTCCATCAGTGACAACATATTTCTAACAATAAGTAGGACACTCATGGATACAAAACACCAATATGTTATCATGTAGGAGTAAATGAATCTTGGACCACTACAAACAAATGGAAACTCACATTGATTCAAAAGGTTCCAACACTCATCCACACCATTTGGAGTGTGAAGATGAAGCACATCCTAGATCAATCACCAAGAGTTGAATACATAGCAACAGAGAAAGGAACCTCACATTAATATATTTCCATCAATTCGCATGTCACAACCACCAAACTATGGTCATGCAAAGTATCAACACAAGAGTGTTGTTTGGTTCATGTGTTTTCTCCACATTATTTGTGGAATGAAATTTTGTAATTTAAAAAATGATAAAATGTAAAGTGTGTTGAAGCACAAGAATCACACATGTAACCTGAAAATTCACTAGAAATCTCTAGAGTCATGTAGAAGCTCAAAGGTCACATAGGAATTTGAAAATCACATGGGAGCTCAAGAGTCATGAGGGAAGGTCAAGAGTCACAAGGGAGGTGGAGAGTCACCTCATTTGTTATATATACACCCTCATAGCTCAAGAAAAAGGACTTTTCACCTTAGCTTCTCTAGCCTAGCATAGGATAGAAGATCATTCTTTGGAGGAGCAAGTCGTGGCTTAATGTTCCACTATTGGGGCTAGTGTTGCATCATTGTAATTGTGTAACTTAGAACTTTCACTTAATATATTAAACTCTGAAAGTCAACACACTTTCATGCATGTGTTGTGGATGTTGTAAGACTATTATTTTAATGTTTGTGGAATATGTTTTTTTTCATACATACTAAAGAAAATGACCTATTTTGTTGGCTTTGGTATGCATCCTATTGAATATGCATTGTTATTTGTTTTCATATTCATTGTTACCTTGTGAACAATTTTGCAGGTTAACTAAAGAGTCTTTCCTTGTTATTTTGTGTATCTTTTAGGATAGCACTATTATTTTTCTTCTAATGGTTCACTCTTGCTCTCCCTTCTATGAAAGTACCTTATATCCATTACAATTGTATGCCCCATAGTGTCAACTTACTTGATTTTTTCAAAGGTTATGTGCATAATATCTTATGTTGATAATTGCAACCAAGGCAAATCCTTAAGAATAATGGTGGACAAGCCTATTATCTAGATGGGGCTCCTACTCCAAATGGTGTGAGGTCTAGTTAGGACTTCACACTGGGGATACCCCCTACTGTTGGTGACATCCAACATTGTCATCACCTTCACAATCCATGTTTTTTTAATCTTTACGAGATTATCAAAATTGATGTGTTTCTTATTCTGATGCACCAAGAATATATATATTGCCTAACGTTTTGTTATCCTTTGCCACTAGATTTCTTGTATTAGTATTTCTAATTTCACAAAATTTGGAATGAAATGTGAGATGATACCCTTGAGCACACATTTGATTGATGCTCAAGAGATAATGTTTCAATCCTTCCATATAAAAAATATTTTGGGTCTTAGTTCTTCCATTTTCTATGTTGATTGTTCCTTTCCCAACTATTGTTGCAGATGCATTGTTAGCAAGTATCACTTTGCCTCCATCTTCTTCCTTAAGTTTAATGAATTTAATCTGGTCTTTTGTCATGTGTCTTGAATATCCACTATCAATATACCTTATGTTTTCTTGTCTTTTTGAATATAACATAAGACCACATTTTTCCTACTTCTCTTGTTTCTTTTTCCATACTATTAGATGTTATTTTATGAGGGTAAATTTTTTCTTGCCTTGGTTATGAGACCTGTTTCTGTAATCCCTTGAATTATTCCCATAGTTGATGCATTTGTAGCATTCAATGTAATTCAACATAGAAGCAAAATAATTACCTTTTCTAATACCACTTCCATACATACGTTTAGATTTTTCGCTTAAATAGTTGTTCATTGTAGTTAAAAAAATATATTTTCTTCCATAATATTTTCTTATAGAGGTTCTATAATCAACTACTCTATGACCAAAATTATTACATGAGTAGTAGTATCGCCGAAATAAAACTTTTTTATATTGTATTATATTTCCCGTTGATAGGAATAACTTTGTTAAATCTACTTTATTTGCTTTCTTTGGCACAAATTTGTTGATACGTAGTTGTATTGCTGCCTTTTAGATTATTTGCATGGCTGCATCTTCTCCTTTTTCTGATTCCTTAGAATCTCTCTTAGATTTTTTTTGAATGACTCAAACCTTTTTTGATGAAAGAAGATTCATGATTTTGTTTTCCCTTTAAACTGTTATTGAGTGCATCAACATAGTTAGTAGGTTCCTTGCACCCATTTTTTTTGTCATTGAGATTGAATCTCCCTTGGTGTTCTATGGGTTCTCTTAATAAACAAGCCCTTCTTTACCAATGGAGATCTCTGAAAGCTAAGGATGTGATCTAAAAATTCCATACCTTTTATTAACCTTAAATTTTGATTCAAATAACTAATACTTTTTCGAATTTATTTCTTAAAAAAACAATTTTGTCTTTCAACTTCTCACATTGTCCTTCCTTTTCTTTCAACTTATTTTTTAGAATCTCCTTTTTTCTTTTGGTTTCTTCTAGTTCAATTTTTAGGAGAATGATTGAATATGCATCACATCCTTCATCCATATATTCTTGCAATTATTGTTCTAATTGATTGGCCTTTTCCCTTAGTTGTCTTATCTCTTCCAGGGCACTTATGAGTTCTCCCTCTAAATCCACTTTGGCTTCAATCTCTCCTTCAACATTTTGATTTTCCATGGCTATGAATAAAATTTCTCCCCTCTCAGAATCAAACATGCATTCATCACTTTCATTATTTTTACTTTCTTTAGAGTACAAACTTTTCTTTTTGACATATCCTCTTCTTTTAGAATCATGAGATTTTATTTTTTCTTTATTGTCACTATCATTTGATTTTTCATAAGGACACTTAGATGCATGGTGACCCATTCTACCATACACAAAACACTGGACTGAAAGATTTCATTTGAACTTTCCAGTTCCCCTTCTTATTCATCTGATTCATGACTAGAGTCTTCATGGATCTTTTGCTTGTTTGTTTGTTTAAATACTTTAAATGTTGATTATCTTGGAATTAAATTCCCCTTCTTTTTTCTCATTTCATTTGTAGTGAGAATTCCATGAAGAGCATCCATCTTCGAATTTTGAAGGTATGATATTTCCTAAATATTTGAAACTGTTGGATTCAATATCGAGGGAAGGGATGTTAATATTTTGTGAACAATCTCAGATTTCTAACCAAGACCTCTGATAATGTTGACTATCCCATATACACAAAGAAAAAATCTAGAAAAATTATCATCTTCATCCATTTTCAAACTTTCAAACTAACTCTTATAAGTTCACACTTAGCTTTATTCACTTTTTCAACTCCTTCATAATTGTGTTGAAGCTTGTCCCAAATTTCCTTGGTTGATTTGCAGTGCACAACTTTGACAAATTCTTTGTTTGACAGTCCACATAATACAACATTTTTTTCCTTTGCATTATTTGAATAGAGCACTTTTCCATCTTCACGAATTGGAGGAGTTGCTAGAACCTCATAACCATTTTCAACATCTAGCCAAACATCAGTACCCAGAGACGTAATGTAGGTGCTCATTATTACTTTACAAAAGGAATAATTTGATTCATCAAACAAAGAAGTCTTGCTTGAATACGACCCCTGTTATTGGCCATGATAATTTTTGATCTACCTTCTAGTGGTTAAAAATTATTGTAAATATGATTACACTAAGAGGGGGATGAATCAGTATAATGGCCAATTTCAACCGATTAAAACACTTTAATGCATATACAATGTCAATCATATTAACAACATAAGAATGCATCAGATATGTATGGAAAAAATATTTAATTATTATATGATATTATAAGAACCAACCTATAATTACATTGAATTACTGACACCAACCAGAAGGAGGCACCAACCCCCTAAAATGTTTTACTGGCACCAACAAGAAGGAGACACTAGTCCCTTGAGAAATGAAGACACCAACCTGAAATGATTTACTGACACCAACCATAAATGTAGAAAATATAACAACGAGATTCAATATGATCTGGAAATATACTAAATAAGATGTTGAATCCTTCTACAATTTGCAGAAACAAAACACGATCACACAATCACATAACAAGTAGGAGAAAGAGACAATCAATTGCACAACACAAGATGTATCTAGGGAAAGAAATTGTTCCAAAACCCTCTATCTCTATATTACATAAAGTCAAGATCATGAAACAATACAATACTATTCCTCAATGTTGGGTCAATTTACTATGTAAACTAACACATGTGTTTTACTTGTAACTCCGAGTTTGTAGACTTGGAAGCACGTCCAAAGTATATGGATTTCAAATAAAGTCAATTTCTGAAGGCAAGGCTCAAATGTTAAAGGAAATGCATATTAAAAATATAAGTTATAAGTTTAAAGAAACTAAAAAGTCTCTGATTCAAGATGCAGCAAGCGAAGGAAGAGGCTCCTAACTTAGGAGGTCTTGGTTGTCCTTCCCCACAGTACTATCCTCAAGAAGAGAGATTAAAGAACACAAGTTTGTGATGTGTAGAAAGAAAGAGAAGAGGCTCCTAACTTAGGAGGTCCTGGTTGTCCTTCCTCACGGTTCTACTCCAACAACATTACAATTGCATCAAATCATAAACTGGTATTCAAGAAATAATTCAAGAAATGCAAAAGGATGATTTTTAGTTGTGATTCATAACTTCATAGAAAGAGAATTTAACTTAAATCCTTGGTTGTCCTTTCGTACACAAATTAGGTTTTAAACCAAAATCATCCAAAAGTCATACATAAATCATAACACATATAGTAACTAAATCATAAAACTAAACAAGAAATACCGAATTTAAACTATGCTAATTTATACAAAATTTAACCAAAGTGTACTTAGCTTGGTATGGGGGGCCTCCAACATTGGCTTGTACACTTGAAGACTTCTTCAGCTACAACTAACTTAATAAAGCATCCAAAACATGAACAAAAAATAGAACAATAGAAATGATTCTTCAAATTATCTCAAAAGTCTCCAATAATCTCAATACCAAATTACACATATTACCCCCTTGAATGGTTCATAAAATTTGTTTAAATATGAAAATTATGAACAAACTTTACTATAATTTCTCTAACAACCATATCAATCATAATCCATCAATACAGGTTGAACTCATCAAGTCTGGTTTACAAAATCAGAAAAAATCCCACAAAATAATAAATCTGCCCCTTTTTACTAGGGATTCCTGAATGACAGGTCAAGTTTGATCAACATTGATCGGGCCTGTTTTTGCTCAGTTTGACTGAACCAATAGGTGTTTCTCCATCCATGGTTCCTAAGATTTCCAAATATGTTCTCATATTTCGCTCAAGTTTCCTACACATCTGACTTTAATGGAGCTATTAGGAGAATTTTTAATGCAGTCCAAAATTACTCTTAAAACACAATTTTTACAAAAATTTCCAAAAATTGAAAAATTGATTTTAGTTACCTGAATATGAAAAATAGGACTAAAATGAGGCATATATAAGTGAAATGGGATGGAATATGGTGGTAAATAAATGGATTTAGGATAAGAAAAAATGACAAAAAATGAGGGCCAACATCTCCCCCTTGCTTACTCTCAAGCATGTCCTCATGCTTGCCTTTGTCTCTTTGACCTTCTGCCTCTGTATGATGAATGCCTTACTGATGTACCTGTGACTATGGATCCTGATGTCAAAGCTTCTTGATGAGCTGCTTGTAAAAGGGTGTCAAGACCCTCATGTCATATTTCTCCTCTTTTATAAATCTCTGTTTTCACCTTTTGTTTCTCATACTTAAATTCTCATCGTTTACAAATGATAGTAACAATGAGCTTTGAAATTCTTTACCTTGTACTATGGAATTCCAACAATCAATATTAATTATGACCATGTGATGAAAAATATAGGCACAGTTTAAATATGATGAACTCCTTGGCGATCAACAAGAGTGTGTAGATTCTTCCAATGCCCAAAATTACATAGAATTAATATGAAAATTTCAATATGGGTTTTTTTTACAAGAATGGGTATGGAGTTTTATTAAAGGTAAGTGAAGTCTTCATTTTTGTTGGCAAATTGGCTCGGGACTAAGGCCCAGTCTCTACCATATCCATCGCAGGACCCCAAATTTGGAAATCCATTTTACATTAAATAGAAAAGCCTGCTCTTGTTATTTTTCCTAACTTATAAAGACACACAAACTCCATGTGAGTGATGCAAAAACATTTCAGTCATAGGATAGAGTCCCACTCCTCCTTTTCGCCTACTGTGAGGAACCTTCAGAGGGACACACCCCGCCCCGTTGGCTTCCAAATCAGTTTTTTTACATGTTGTTCGTGATATGGAGGAAACTTGCTATTCCGAAAGATTTCGTTAAATGCCTTTATTCTTGTGATTACCGAACCCAGATCAAGACTGGATTGTATCCCACGAAACTTGTTATGGACTCAGAATCACTGGCTACACTGAGATCTCCGAGATGTCTGTCTTTGCCGTCTTGGGACCCCTGTAGATGCCAAGGCTTCGGCTGATATCGTGGAGTGCCCAAGACCCTGTGCATATTTTTCACCGTTGCGTCCTCCTTATTTTTGGCTAATTCTTCCCGCTCTCTGTTCTTCAAACGATTTGCCTTTGCAGCCCCTACTCAGTAGCCAAACATGATCATTCTTGTCCGAGGAAATAAACTGGCCACTTTTGCTCATCTCTCCAATTGCCAATCTTTCAGTGCTCTGGTCTCATTTTTGATCGCTGTATAACCCAAGGCCCAACGAGTCTCCCCAACCCACCTATTTGACGTGCCTGACTTCCGATGGTCAAGTCACCCAAATGCCTTGAGGTTTTTGATTTTGCCGATGATATTTAGGATCATGCCATCTCAAAATTTTCTGCTCCGCTGAAGCTGCATTTGCCGCATATGAATTTTGGTAAGAGAGAACTAAGCGTTTTTAAATCTTTCATTTTTTAGAAGGTTCGCATAAGGTGTGCCACTGGAAAATAAGCTGTGACGTCCTCACAGAGAGGGAACTTCGCCTTCAGACTATACAGTCCGTCAGATTTTCTGAAAATTTACACCGAATACCATAATGTGTCACACTTTCTTCGTTTTCTGAACAGGTATCTTATGGACCTTGAAACTTTTTTTTTTTCAACTCGTCATTCGTTAGTATTCCTTCAAACAGCAAATTAATATATTTAACCTTGCAACATTTATATTTCCATGAGTTTTCCAAAGAAATAGGTCTCAAATATGACGTTCTTGAGAAGTATAAAATTCTGAATCAGATATTCTCCCTGGTTTATTCCCAACCCCCGAGCATCTTCTCTTACCCGTGCGTAATGGCTTCTTACCATTTAAGAGCTCAGCGCGCTGTTTGGCATGGTGTTCTGGGCGTTGAGGGTGTGCGGCACCACGTCACAAACACCATCTGACCACTGTGAAGACCACACAGAACCCCGCGCCGTCCAAACAATTTCAAGGGAAGCAGAGCCCTGCCTAACGCGTAGGGGTCGCTGCATTATACCGTCGTCCCAAATCTGAATGCATTTCCCATGTCTCAATCCAGAACGCCCGTCGTGCACAGGTGCTGATTACGGGTGACTACACCCAGCCGTAGACTCGTCGTGGGACAGCCGTCCAACGCTCTTTTTTCCCTCCCCCGAGGTATTTCCTCCAAATCGCGCTGAGCCTCCAGCCTGCCAGATGAGGTGAGTTATGACGCGCCGAGTAGCTCGTCCCATGGCAAGGTTTTGGTGCTCAAAGTCTTTGGGGCCTGGCAGACCTCCCGGCAGAGGCTGGCTGGGCCCCAACCGACCGCAGGAATTTTCTACGTCGTTGAGTTTTGCCTCCGTCACAAAAAAAATTTTTCAGCAGTTTCCTTCAATTTTTAATAGATGTCACAAAAAATAGAAGTGTCAAAATTAGAATAAGGTAAGCACGTTTATAGACCCAATTGATTAGGCGAGCTTGTTATAGGTTCAACCAAGAAAAGCCCCTGCCCGGAATTTTGCTGAATTTTTTCCAAAGGGGAGCCTCACCCTACTATAAGCTACCATAAAGATGGGTGCAACAAGGTAAAGGAAGGAGTGACCGCTTGGGGAGAAAAGAACCCTAATTTGGAGATGGTGCATGTGAGTGAGAGCAGCATTCCATGTAATGTTTTTACATTTCCTTTATTCAACCGTTTCCTGATGCTTCCACCGAAACTCATTCTGGTGAATCTCTTCTTTAAACCTTGAGGGAAGGATTCATTGAGGGTGTCCAAATGTAAGAGAAGGCTCAGGTGTGAGGTGATTTACATTTTTCATCTCTCTCGCGAGATGGGTTTCATAATCTCTCTGCCGGCTCGCTCTGACGAAGGAAGAAACTTAGGGCTGAGACTCTGAAGAACCGAATAGCACGCAGAGAGTGCTCTTTCAAGTCCCAGCCCCCCCCGAGGCTTGAAAATCCTACCGCTCTTCCATTTACCAAGGGGGCTATCCATGGGCCGGCCACACAAGCCAGATCCACCCAAAACCCCAACCCCAAAGCCAAACTTTTTTCGAACTTCCAAAGGGAAACTTGCCCGACACTATCGAAGGTATTTTTATGTGTCTTAGTTTAATCACCATGCTACCCTTTTGCGGTTAGACGGAATGGATCGCCTCTGTACCGGTAGATGTAATTGTCACACACCCGCTTTCTTCCCCGAACAAATCCACCGGATCTCGTATGATTGTCGGAAGGATGGCCTTTAGCCTATTGCACTTCTGCCTTTGTGATTAATGGTATCCGAAAGGTAAAGAGAGATTGGCGGGAACCGGTTGAAATCCTTCGCCTCCTTTTCCTGGGGATAAGGAGCGAGAAAATGCGGCACTGGTGCTGCCTCTGCTTTTGGAGCAATTTTTGCATCTTCTAATCATCTGGTGTAGATTTTTCCACGGATTCTGCCAAAGATGTTTGAATGAATCCGCTGGAAGCCATCCGGCCTGTGCTTTGCTCAAGTTCCATACCGCTGAGAGCATCTTATTTATTGAAATCTTCTTCGAGTCATAGTCAAGAGGGGAGATCCTTGTAGGTATCACCTCCTGTGAATTTGAATTGACCGTCTTGTCTCTTGCGCTAAAGCCAAAGTGACGGTAGGTCGATTTCTTTATACTTCAAAAGTCTTTGTGATCACGCATTTCTTTTGATTTCGCTATGGAGTTAAAGCTTTTTTCTTGCTTTTGGGTTTGTTTGGAGAAAAAAGGTTAATTTCATCTCCTCCAGCTTTTCAGTTTCTAGGCTCCCGAGATTTTTGTCTCACGTTCTCTTCTCTAGCGGCTTTGTGGAAGGTTTGTTGAAGCTCCACTTCCTATGGTGTAACCTCAAAGAGATTTTAAATTTTCATAATGGGCTTAGTATTGCAAGGTTATCTTGTCAGCTTTCTTCTTTGGTGATGGTAGCCTTTGGCCCATGATTTGAGGGCAAGCTACACCTTCTTTAGTTTTTCCTCCCATATAAGAAGGGAGAACCCTTCACCGATGATTTTCTTGTCTGGGCCCCGGACCCAGACATTCAAGAACTCGTGCTCCTGAACCCTAAAAGGGGAGGATGAAATCCCAATGGAGTCGGGACCGAAGATCCAGACCACATCTCTAGCAAAATAAGCTCATAGATTCAAACATCAGAAGGAGGACTGGAATTATACCTAGCAAAAACAGTGGAACTCGACGAAACATCTCACAGTCTAGCAAGCACAGACTAGGACTCATTTTCTTATTGGTCCAAAGGGTACCACGGCTTTCCATAAGACTGCGATCCTGGCCCTAGATGAGATCTTCCACCCACTCCCTTGCCGGGTTCCCTTACGACAGCTCTCCTCAAGCCATCGAGCGTAGAGTGAGATTAGTCCCCCAGAAGAATGCCAGATTCTCGGTCGCTACCATTATGAGTCCGCACTTTTTTCCCTTGTTGTTAGAGCATGTTTCTGATTGGAACGTACGTATAGCCTCCTGTTTCACGACTTCGTAACAGTTCAATGGCTATTTTGTGCCTCCAGACCAGCCGAACTTGGAGGGGTTCCGCAGAGAGCCCGCTCCCCAGAGGCTCCCCCTTGGAAGACATCGCTAGTCCACTACTCTTCCGCATTCTTTTGTCGATTTGAGAATTCGCTCTCCTATTTTGTCTCCCGGATCAAGAATGTCCTGGCTTCCCTTCTAACTCCGACTTACCGTTTTCTTCTTTTACCGTACTCCCCATCTCTCTCATTCAAGGAGATGGTTCGACTATCATTTGACCTGATGGGGCCCCTGCCGGAGCCGAGCTGACATTTTTAGCTCTCGTATTCTTGCTAAGAGTTTTTTCTTAGCGCAGGGTCGACCACTCTTGGAAGCTTGTCTGTAGGCTTCCATCTCTCTTTTCTTGCGCATTTTCGTCCTCGTATCTTCTAACCGACGGTCATAAGATTTCTCCGTCTATCTTCCCCACCCCCCCGAGTCCGTCTCCCCTGAGGCTTGCTTTTGTCCCTGCCAGGCATTTCTTTCGTGTCTTATTCCCCGCCGAGTTCGATTTTCCGTCGTCGGCGTCATTTTCCCGGAGTTTCTTCCGTCGAGCTAGGATCTCGAACCTATTTTTGACTTCGATTTTATAGATACATTTTATAGCCAATAGCGAGTTGGTGTCTCCGGATTTCTAAGATTTATCTTTGATCTCTTAATTGGTTCCATCCTTCGTCCTTCCTCTTTTTCTTTTTGTTCCGGCATCTTCATGGTATGGCCGTATATGTAGACATGATTTGAAGAAGTCATTGATCCAAACACTTGAACATGCGTCTAGCTGGGCTGATCTTTAATTATTTTCTGGTTTTTTAAAGACTGCAATTTTTAAATCTACTGAATACGTATCCGGCGCAACTTACATTGGTCATTGCTGTTAGCTCGTCGATGAACTGCCCAATGTGTTGCCAGCGTGCGGGCGTGGAGTCCCACCACAGTGGACCCAAGGTTAGAGCTGAACCCAATGTGATTTCGATGGCACATCCACAATGCAGACTGCATCCGGGGTCCATTTATTAGATAGACCCAGTGGGTCCATGAAATAGGGCCCATTCCCGAAGATCGGCTCTATCCCTGGTAAGAATTTAACAGTAAGGCAGCCTCTTCCAAGAAAGTACGAGGTGAATCTTTATTCTCACTCGCCAATCCAATTCTTTACCACCCGCTTTCCGTTGATTTAGGGGAGGGCCGTGAGGCCCGTGAATTGACCCACTGCAGGCGATTCAGTGACAAGGCGACTCCGATCAGTCCCTGCAGAGGTAGGGTTACCTCCCGGACATCTTCATCTCTTCGACGAACTTGGAGACATCCTGATTTCTTCTCTCGGGGTGGTGCGAGGCGATCAAAGCGGAAAAGGCAATGGAGATCCGAGGCTGAGGATCTGAGGACCTAGAGGCGATCCGAGTCTCCGTGGCCGCAAGGATTCACGAAAGCACACCCGACTCCGTTCCGCACGCAAATCGATCGTAGGATTGATCCCAGATGCAGCCGTTGTCCGGCGGTTGTGGCGACGGAGTCCATTGTCCAACTGGGACCGAGAGGATCCAATCGTATCCCGTTCAAGATCTGGTCCCCAAAGGCCGAGAGGGGCGGTACATGCCAGCAGTGGGCCGTGCGCCGCCAGCAAGGCCCGCATACTGCTTCAGACGATTCCGACAGACAGAAAGACGGGTTTCAAAGAAGGCGGAGCTTTCCTCCATCAAAGTGGATCTAAAATTTTAATAAGTATGGTCATAATAAACAGGATTTTCTTTCAAAATCTACAAGAATGTGACTTAATAAGGCTTTATCTCTGACTTTAGACTTTTGCGATGAGAGTAGTGCTGATATTTTTGAGATTTCTACCCGGAGAAGGCTTTTATTTTAAAATTTTAAAAACACCTCTTCTTCAAAATACTCTACCAAAATGCCTTTGAGAACAATCTTCTTATCACTATTTCTTCTCAAAATAAGTTCACTTTAGATTTAGTGGACACTACGTTTGATTTTTCCCTCAACTTTTAAAAATCAACACGCAAAAATGAATTCGAAATGTTTTTTTTTTTTTACCCTCTCTCGCTCTAAAAATCAAAATGAATTCTGAAATAATTTTTTTTTTTTTTTACCCTCTCCATTTCTTTTAAAATTTGAAATTGATTTTCTGGCAATGAATTACCTTTTTTTCTTCTTCTGAAACTTACATTCTGCAGTGAGTACCTCTATTTTTTAAGAAAAAATCAATTTTCTGAAATGATTACTCCATCAATCCTCTTGAAAATCGATTTTTATTTTGAACTTTAAGTTCCTTTGTTCCTTTGAAAAAATTTTGCTACTGTGATGCACTGTTTGTTTGTATTCTGGAAACTTATTATCTCTTGTAAATCGATTTTCTGGAATCTTTGACTTTGAAATCGATTTTTCGAATCCATTTTTACTTTTTAAATCGATTTTCTAAAAAATTAATTAATTAATTTTGGGTTTTTTTTTTTTAAAACTTATTTTTCAAGAATGGAAAAATGCAATGTTTTTCTTAAAAATTAAAGTCGATTTTTTTACCTCAAATTCCTCTAAGTCTTCAAAACTATAAAACTTTTATTTTGTATTGGGAATCAAATAATTTTAAATCTGTTTTGAAAATCAAATTATGGAATAGTTAAGATTTTAATATCTCTGAAACAAATTAACTGTATGAACATGCATTTGTTTGCCTTGGAAATCGATTTTGAAACATCTTGCCAAGTATCACATTTTTTTAATAACACTCTATTGCATATATAAAAGAAATCAATAATGGGAAGGGAAATTTTCAAATCTGTTCAATTGTTTTCAAATTTACTTTTAGCTTTCTCAAAAATTGAATGCTGGAGATTGATTTTTAAATTTGGAAAATTAATTTTTAAACTCAATTTTTCATTTTTAGAAACTCAAATGTTGGAGATTTACTTTCTGATTTTGAGTAACTAAATGTTGAAGCTGTGATATTTTATGGAGAAATCAAAATGTTGGAGAAAAAACGATTTTTAAGTCTGTAATTATGTAAATTGGATTTTTTTCCACTCACTTTCTATCATCTCATAAATCTAATAAGGAGAATGCTTAAGTTAAACGAACACTTCGTCTGCACTCTAATATTCATTTCACTACATGTTCAGAAATCGATTTTTATAAGGAAAACAATTTTCTAGGTGCTTTACAACGATCACTATACACCTCGGTTTTAAATTGTAATTACAGTTTTTATGTTTAAAAATAAAATTCTAGTCTGTGTTAATTGTACTTTAAAAAAAAATATTCACTTCCAGTTTAACCTCAACACTGACTTCATTTTTAATAATAAGAAACTCGAAGTTTTTCTATACCCTATTACGCTATTTTTAGCTGAATGTACTGAAGTCCTGTAGACTTCAGGCGCTTGAATTGCCAACAAACTCACTCTAACTATAGATCTTGATATCTTTAGCAAAGGAAGCTATTAAAAACTAATGATTTTCATTCGCAACAAACTAAACAATGTGATTCAGGGATTTGCAACTTACAACTTAATGGTTTGAGTTTACTGGTGAATTTAATGAGACTTGATGTTTTTCAAGATATGTTCTGATTTCTTCTAATATCAGTATAACTTCATGGGTTCTTCCATAATCTACCTTCTTCGAACTTTAATCGCAACCTTTAATATGCTATAAATCATATTGATTCTGTTTATGATTTCCACCTGAGATTTTCACTACGATTGGTTTCTCTCTTAATTTTTTTTTTTAAACTTCATGTGCGATAATGACGCTCTGAAACATAAATGTATACATTTAAAATTCAGTTTGACCTCTGTTGTAGTTCTAGATGCAACGTTTTTGAAAATTCAATTGATCAACAGTTTTTAATGCTTTATTTATTTATTTATTGATACCATTCCTTGCATCATTAGTATGCGTCTTTTATATATATATATATATATTTAATTGTATTTTGAAATATATGCACTCACCATTGTATATCTGTACATTATATATTTCCATTATTATAACCATTGCATACAGTATGCATCTTCTATTGCATAAATTTATATTCATGCAAATCGGACTACTGATTTTTTATAAGTCTTTTGGTCAGTAATTTATTCCTCCTTATCTTTTCCAGATGGCTCATGTGGCTTTGTTATGATGCGATAACTCTGTTAATGACCTATTTAAAATCATTTTTCCAGATAAACATGTTTTGTTATGATGGGATGAATCTTATTAAAATGACCATTTAAAATCATTTCAAACTGAAAGTAAATAGGAGAGTAGAGAAAAAACATATATCAGCAATATATCATAATATATCATACAAATGCATCATTCACTTTTATTTTCCATATTAACTCATGTTTGATTGTTATTTTGTAGGTGTAATTTTCCATGAGACAAAAAAAAAAATTGGCCCCAAAAAGAAGATGTGGCTAAGAATTTTGATAAAAATGCAAATGAATGTGGTTACGTAAATGATGAATCTCCGATGAAATGTAAGGTTATAATATGTTACTGAATGTAATAATGTAGCTGAATAGTAAGAGGTAAATGTATATAATGTAGGGTGATGTAGGATATAGGGTAATGTAGGATAGGTTGTAGGATGATATATACATGGATATGGGCATTGCATATTCAAGTTTAAACTAGCTATAAATCTTGAATTTTTTTTTCAAAATCAAAGGTTTTAAGAATACTTTACCCTGCTGTAGATTGATTTTCATACTCTGAGTAGCCTGTCATTAATGCTTTTTCTTTTGTTGATGATGATCTTGCCTTTGTCAACACTTGGCCCTTGTGTTAATGATGACTTAAATTTGACCTCAAAATGAATTCGTCGAATGATTTGATGGATTGTAGATGCTTGTAGGCTTTGGGGTCTTCCTTGTTGCGGATTTTAAGATGAAAAATCGTGGTCCCTTCTTCAATAACATATGACATTGATCTGTTTCCTGTGTCCATCACCGAGTAAATATTGATTATGATGGCTCCTGTGTCTTGTGGCCATAACTACTTAGCATCAAAACTAGTTGCATAGTTTGTTGGTTTATGTAACTTTCCTTGATTTTGGAGACTTGTCCTCAAGTATTTGAATTTTTGAGGATGGATTCTTGCAAATTTAAATTGAAAATAGGAAGAGAATTGCATTTTTGTCAAACAAGTTGGTTTTCCAATATGAATTTGAGTTTGTATCATGCCAAGATTCTGATTTTCATGCAATCTAACTCCTTGCTATTTTGAATTTTTTTTTTTTTTTTTGATGGAGGTGGGGTGTAATGGAGTCGAGAAGTATGGAAAGCTTATGAAATCTAGATAGGTTGAAGTCATATCTAGGAGTATATGGATATATGAGGACAGGGTAAGGGACTTCAACATGCAGTAGATTGTAGAACTTAAGAGATTGCATGAGGGTAGATGAAGGACATCATGAACAATGCAGGATGGTGAAAGGCTTATTAAGTAAATTTTGAGGTTATAATAAGGGTAGCAACCTGGACTTCTTCTATTTATTAGCTCTATATGTCTTTCGCCTCAATCTCAATCATCTCAGAGGGTGGTTGAAGTGTTCCTGTTACCAACTCGAAAGCAGTCAATGAGTTTTGATTTTCATGAGTATGAAATTAAAATCCTGAATTCTACTTGATTTTACTTGAATATTTTTTTCATATTTTTAAATATTGACATTGAAAATCCTTCATCCATGGAGTCGACTTCAAATCTTCCTGTGGACCTCCGTAAAAACATAGCATTTTCCCCGTAATACAATATTAGATGATCGAGGAAGAGAGGTGCGCCTCTTCTTCAAGAATATGTAAAATAATGACAAGAAATGCTTTAAAACAAGTCCAAAGATGATATACAAAGAAAATCCATTTGTTTACCCTCGAGGAATGGTGGCCATCCCTTAGACCTTCCTAGCGTATTTTGTTCAAAATATTCATTTTATTAAATTAGAGGATTATAAAGCTGTTGAAGTGAATTCATATGAATACCGCATTATAAACAAGTTTTTAAAATAGTATAAAATGATATGCTAAAAAATGATGAGAAGGCCGGTTTGTTGAGTTTTCGTGAATTTTTTATTAACAACAACTATCATTTAGTGTAATCTTTCTTTTTTAAAGAGACTGACTTAATGTGATTCCACTTGGAGATTAAAGTAGATTCATTTTTTCTATCTAGTATAAATAGGCTTTTAAAATCCTTAAGCGTATATCATAAAATTGTTGATAAACGGTACCTCCAGATACAGTTTGACTATGTTGATTTTAAGACATGCAATCAAAGCAATGTGGAATAACTTTTTCATATGGCCTTTAAATGAGATGATTCAAATTAAATACAAACTAGACTTAAATATCTATCTCCCTAAAATAGTTTTAGCCAAGATAAGGATATGTGAAATATGCCAATGAACAATCAAGACCTAAAATTGTCAAATATAATTTTTTCAGCAACATCTAGAATTTTGAGAGTTAACTTTTAATATGAGGCTCAGATTGAGGTGATTCAACTGATTTAAATTAGATTCCAAGGGACATCTTCCTATATTATGTAATTTCAAATGTTTCCATTAGACCCCAAATCAATGTTAAAATTTAACTCTTTCCGAAATTTCTAGATTCAGTATTATTTTGATCATTTTTTCTTTGTAATCCAAATTTAAAATTCCAAAATGGGATTTAAAAACTAAATTTCAAGAGATACCTTATTTAAAACATGTTTTTTTTTTTTTTTTTTTTAATTATCATATATGGTTAACCAAACGAGAATGCTCTTACTGATTTTTATTCTAAATCCTTTCAAATGAGTGTTAAACAATGATGGTTAAGATTTATCTGAGGGCTAAACCAAAAGTCTTATTGTGAACTCATTTTACTCATTTCATTTATTTGGGGTTATTCATCCTATCCTATTGTAGAAAAATAAGCTTATTCTTCAAGTATATAGTCTCCAATGCATCCATTGTGTGAATATGTCATAGTAAACTCACATCCAGAAAGCTGAAAATATACTGACAAATTTTGACATGAAAAATTATTTGATCAAGGCCATTTGATACTTGCAGAATGTTGAAAAATGGAGTGGTGTTGTGGCCTAATGACTAGTTGAACTAAAAGTAAAATGATTCTCTATTGTTTTGGTTTTCCTTAGTCTGTCATATCACGGTTCTTCTTTGTGGAATTTGTTAAAAATCATGAATGCACAAGGATCTTGTATAATATATAGGATAGATATTATAATTTTAGCTTTATTGTTTTAACTTGGCATGTGATCCATAACTCATTGATCTCTTTACAGAAGATAACTGAGAAGATAAGATTCTGAAGCCTCTTCTCAGATCCTCTTCAGATGCTTTGTTCTTCTATCTTTGGAAATGAAGATTCCATCCCTAGACCATTATAAATTGTGGACAATGATTTAAGAAGATCCTTGCATACTTCCTTCATAAGCCAGACTCTTGTTATTCAAGGTTTTGTAGATCTTGTTTTGCAAATGGATTTTGTAGTTATTTAGTTTTTGTTTTTGTTGGGGGTTTGCTTTTGGGGATCTACCTTTTATATGTTTGTTTTTATTTTAAACTTCCCATTTTGATTAAATCTAAATGTGCTTCCCAAAAATGATACCAAAATATATTGCAAATTTTATTAAGTAGTCCAATACTAGGTTTTTACTCTGTCAATCCTGCTTTGTAGACTAAAGCACGGCCTAAAGTATATGGATTAAGTTAAAGTCAATTTAAGGCAATGCTCAAGTTTAAAGGAAATGTAAATGGAAGTATATTACAAATATAAGTTCTAAGTTTAAAGAAACTAAAATTTCCTCTGATTCAAGATGCAACAAGTGAATGAAGAGGGCTCCTAACTTAGGAGGTCCCTACGTCCTTCCCAACATTTTTCTCAAGAATAGGATTAAAGAGCAACTCAGCTTGTGATGTGTAGAAAGCAAGACAAGAGACTCCCTAAATTAGGGAGGTCCTAGTTGTCCTTCCTCAATTCTAATTTGAACAATATTACTATCAAGATCAACTCATAAACTGAATTCAAGAAACAATTCAAGAAATGCAAAAGGATGATTTTTAGTTGTGATTCATAACTTGATAGAAAGAGAATTTAACTTAAATCCCTGCTGTCCTTCTATACAGCCAAATTAATTTTTAAGCAAATCATCCAAAATCATACATAAATTATAAATTAGCATCTAATTAACTGAATCCATAAAACTAAAACAAGAAATATTGAATCAAAACTATGCTAATTTGAGTACAAAATTTAACCAAAGTGTACTTTTAGTTTAAAAGTATGGGGGCCTCTCCAACCTTGCTCTATACGCTTGTAGACTTCTTCGCCACAAATAATTTAATAAAGTGACCATAAATATAATACAAATAGAAAATTAGAGAAAATAGATTCTTCAAATTATCTAAAATGTCTCCATTAATCTCACATTAAATTACACATATTACGTTCCCTGAAATTTGTCTATGAACTTGTTTAAATATGAAAATTATAAACAACCTTTTTCTGGGAGAAATGGCTCTTAAAACCTTTACTTGAACTCTAATCCATCCATACAGGTCAAACTCTTCACTCTCCAAGTTCATAAAATCGGAAAACTACAAAATAATAAATCTACCCTTTTACTAAGGATTTCCCAATGGTAGGTCAAGTTTGACTGGGCCAAGGACTGTAAAATTTTCAAAAGTGGTTTTGGCCACCGGGGAACTAATAGTGTTTCTCCATCCGTGGTTCCCAAGCTTTCCAAATATGTTATTGATCTCTACTGTGTGTCATGCACATATGAATTTAATGGAGCTATTACGAGAATTTTTAATGCAAATTCAAAGTATTTTAAAACCTGGTTTCTACAAAAATTTCCAAAAATTGAAAAATCAGAGACTTTGAAGTACTCTAATAAGGTAGTAATAGGACTAAAATGAGGCATATATAGGTGAAATAAGATGGAAGAGGGTGTGTAATAAATGTATTTAGGATAGTAAAATGGTCAAATTTAGGGCCAACACTACACTAAGAAACCTTTGCATCATTGACTGGCTTCTTCTTGATCCTACTTGAATCAAGCCATGATTTGGCATGAAAATCACTAAGTATTTAACCTTGGTTGCCAGCATTATGACCTTGCCTTATTTGTTACATTTTGGGCTAATGTAGCCCTATTAATTAGGAAAATGCCAATTAATGATCAGGTAATCCTTCAAGGCCTTTGATGACCTCAGTGGCATGACCTGTATTAATTTTTAATGAGACACCGATAGATCCCTTCCTTTAAACCCCAGTCTCACTACTTTCCTTAGAACTAACATGCAACAAAACTATTTATAGTGAATTATCAGTTAAATAATCGAACACTACTTTACACCAACTTCATTTAATTCACTAAACCTCTCACTAATGCATCTCTCAGTTAGAACTACAGAACCGATTTTAACTCACCACTGAGTTAACTAGCTTAAAAATTCACAATAAATGTAATTGACCCCAAAATAGGAAAGTCCTTACAAGCCTTTTGCCTCTAACTTGAATTTCTGGTTAACTAAGTCTTCCACTCAGCTTAACTAATGCAAGTTGCCATGAGATGAAATTACAATGTTTTCTTTCCAATTTAATTAAGTGAAAACTAAATAAGAACTCTTATATGTACCATTTTTTGGGTGCCATTTTTGGATTCCATTTCTAGTTTCCATTTTCAATGTTTTCTGCAAATTTCAACAATTCCTCTCTCAACAAGAAAGGGATTCAACTCTATCCCTACTCAGCATTTTGGAATGTTCTCGATAAATACTTATCTATAAGAGATTCAACAAGATGATGATTCTAGTGAAAATTAAGTAACCTGCTATTTTAGGGCCCAAGCTATTTTAGTGATATGTCTATTTTTAGAATTGATCAGCCCATTTTATAGTAATATATTTATAGATGGTTGAGAAAATAATATGGATCTATGGGCCTCTATTTTTGGAATGTATGTGTGAATTTGTTTTGTATGTATGTCGATTATTGTTAGCTCTTAACAAAAATAGACAATAAATTAGTTTAATTTAATTCAAGGAGTATTTGATTTCGCTTAACTGAAGTGTGGCAAACTAGTCGACCGAAGGAATTTTAAGTTCAAAGTGTTGGTTATGGGACATGGAGGTGAATGAAGGTAACTGAGTGATACAAAGTTGTAAACAGCTGGATGTGTGTTATGTGAGTTGTAAAGTAGTTTAACCTTTGGCTTGTGCTAGTTGTAACTAATGATACACTAGGAGATAAAAGAATTAAATATTAAATTAATTGATGGAGTGATCTCACATGCAAATGAAGATTTACTACCTTAACTACATGCATGTCGATTCAATGGAGACCTAATGGAGAGATAGGTGAAAGGGACATGACTATCATCAGGATTGTGGGTGCAAGAAGGGGACCAAACACACATTGGAGATGCCAATGTGTATTAGAAATCAAGGAAAGGAAAGATCGTATTCATTCGGGATTTGATCACCAGGATTGCGGCAGGAGGCAATGTCAGAGGCGGGTAAATTGCAGCGTGTTGTGCCAATTTTTTGTAAGTGATAGTGTGAGATGATTGTATATTGTACCGAGAGCTCTTGGATTAGAGTTTGTATGAGATTACTATGATCCACATATATATATGATATGAAGGTCAAGTTTTTAGCTTTATTCTTCCCAAAACATATGTTGTGTGTGATTGATATTTCTTCATACAGAATTACATTAAATTTCCACAAATATTTAAGTAGAAGGATTATGTATTTAACTAAGTGGTATTATAATTGTTAGACTAAGATAATTCTGCAATACATAATTGTATTAAAATTTCTACATGGTATCTGAGTAAATAATTGCAATATTGAAGCAATAGTTGATTTTGTTAGTGGAAACAATTTGAATTTTCTTTCAGAATTTCTTGCGCTGTGATAGTTGACTAAAACATCGAAATGGATTTAACACATTGTTGTAGTAGCACTTCTATAAGTCTTAACTACATTGCATGGAAAGATAGGATGGAGGTGGTGTTTGTAGTTACTAGTTTGAAGGAATTCATCGACAAGATACCTCAAGAATTTATCTGGAGTTGGCACATTTCAAGGTTTCCTTGAAAATAAAGTGTTAAGATGAGAAGGATCTTTATTGAATGTGTGATACCATTGTCTCAAGCTCATGGAAAGTTTTCACCCATTTGCAATGTGAAGGCTTAGCCAGATCTTTTTCCAAAAACATCAACGCATCATACGAAATTTCTGAGCCGAAGGATAAACTCGTAAAGATCAAATGGAAAAGGGCAACAATATTCCTGGGCATTCTAGCAAAGTTTGTCCAATGTAGGGACTAGAATGGGAGTGGGAATGACTGCTGTTAATGATGATTGGTGAGTTTGGCCTTCTTTGGACTTCTGGGAGTTGGCACAATGCTATCAAGACTTTAATAACGGAAAGGAAAACCTATTGACAAGAAAAAAACGAATCAGACCCATCTAGTGCAGAAGAGTTCAGCAAATACCTGTGTGATGGCTCTTCATTGGAAGTGAAGATGATGAAGAGGATTTCACAGTTTCTGCTACAAAAGCAAGGAAATGGAAGGGGGTTGAAATCCCATTCAAAATCCAAGGCTAAAGGCAACTCCGGATTTTTTCCAAGGTGAAGTGTTTTTCACTGTCACGACGACAAGAGACCTCACTGTAATTAACTGCCCACATAAAAAGAAGAACAAGAAGGTTGTTGGAGCTGCAACTAGTGAGGCCCCTTGCCCACTCCATGAAACTTGATTTCCTCTTTCGATCGCATGCTGGTTTCAAGCATGAAGGATCGTGTATCTTGATAGGTGCTTCCCTTCCCATGATGGGAGATAAGAGATTTCTGGGTGAATTGAGAGAAAGATCTCCAAATGTGCAATATAGAGACTAAAGATGATGGACGATATAGTGCGACCAACATTGTACCATTACCTTTGACAAGGAGTCGTGTAAACCATTTCTATTGAAAGATGTTATGCATGTTCCAGTCCAAGAAAACTTATCTCGCCGTGATGTTGAGGACGTAGGTTATGACGTTGTTTTCAACATGAAAACATTTCCTGACATAAAACAATAGGTCAAACCAAGAGGATGTGGATTCGAGTCAAGAATATCTAAGCCTCTGAGGTGGATGGTTGCGCGCAATGGTGGGCAAAGAAGAAGAAGTAAGAGCCAGATGAGGCGACTCATGGCATCGAGCGATAGCCATCTCTTCACCATGGGCGCCGTGGGGGCCTTGGGCAGAATTTACCGGACTTCCTAAGGGTACACTTGCAGAGATAGACGGCAAGGGATGTACTATGGGTAAGTTTCAGTGAAGACCACCTTCATGAAAAGGAGAAAACTTGGTCTCAGAGGATGAGGCGTGAAATCCTTTCCCGCATAGCAGAAAGAAATTGGTTAGGAGGAAGAAAACATGAAAGGTACTCTTTCAAGGTAAACCTATGGTTTTCAAGATGTACATAATTTTTTCCCAGAGACTCAAGATCACAGTCTCTCACTTCTCCATAATTGGCCTTATGTTTTCGAGGATAACATAATTACATTGTTGAATTGCTAATGGGAAAAAAGAATGATAAGAACATCAATCATCATCCCATGGAAGTGCATGTCACAAGAGAAGATTTAGTAGACAAGTTCTCATCACCATGATCACACCAGAGATAACTAAATAGAAAAGGTGGGATAATAAGTCCTCACAAGTTCATTTTATCATAATAATGCTAACGTAAAGTAAATCATGGCATAAGAAAACTTCATGCTTTTGTGGTTTATAACCATGGTCATTTATCAAAGGGGAAAAAGAATGGCAACACAAAGGAGAGATCGTGTGGAAATCCTTATCCATAGAAGGAAAGAAATTGCTAGGAGGAAGAAAACATTTGGTACTTAGTCAGAACCAAATTAGTCATAAAAATCCATGGAGGTTCAGGGCTATCCAGCAAGACTTTAGATGGACGAAGCAGTTTGCAGAACGTAGTTGGAACAATTGGTCAATAAATGAATCCACCACATTCATGGTGGTCCTCTTTATTAGTGTACATATTTTCCTAGATGTGGTAGTGTGTCATAGCCTTGTTTTTTTAACCATGTATTGTATTTTTTTTTAAATGTAAAAGTGATGATGTGTTTTCCATCACTTGTTGAAACAACCATGGGTTTTTGGCCTTTAATGGAGAAGCTGGGGTATTATTGATTCAATTGAATGTAAATCTCAATTACAACTCCTATCATGGTTATAAACTGTGGAAAGTGGGGAATGCGTGGGGTCATATATTGGTCACTTTTCTAGTTATACATGTAATGAAAGAAATATTGTACTACAAGTTTATTGTGAGGATGTAGAAATTACCATCACTTATGGATCCGAAGGACAAAGGTGAAGGAGAATGAAGGTGACCTTTCAGACACTTGTGGTGCGTATAGGGTACAAAGTTAAGCAGATATATAAGTTCATGCTTTGGTGGACCAAAGTCTTCGTGGGGGAGGAATGATCCAGGTGGTCTTAGACACACATGACAAAGAGGGCTATGAAAGCTCAAAATTCTAAAGTGGTAGAAATGTGGTAAACCGAGTTTCACTTGAATATCTTGGGCCATCCCGATTGCAACGGTTTAACGTTTATTTAAACAAGATTTCGTATGTGAAAGTTAGAGTCATTGTGTGCCTCAAGGTTTAATGCCAGTGACATAGGAGGTTAAGGAGGATGCAATTTCATAAAGATCGTGTCTGGATTTCTACGCCTTTGCTATGTATTCTGGGAAATTATTGACACTTAATTTTTCCAGTAACACCTATGGTTCAAAATTGTTCTAATGTTTGTTATAAAATGAATTAAATATTTAAAAAGGTGGCAAAATACACACCAATCCTACCACCGACCGAAACTAATAAAAATAAAAAATTATCAATAAGGGGCGGCAAGCCATGACTCTACCTAGTCCCTGCTAATTTTAACCACTGATACATTTATATATATGTATAGATATGTTATATTTTAAAATAAAACGTAACATATATATAAATATGTATGCTGGAACGTTTAAAATAACATATTCTGTCGATGGGGGTTTTAACCCGCCGCCCACGGGGACGCTCTCGCGTGGGCGACACCACCAACATACACCATGCCATATTTAACACCTCACCCAAATAAAACAATATGCAATAGTAACTAGAGGTTAGAGGGGTCAAGATTTGATCCCCCAACCTCCTTCTCCTCCGCCCGAACGACCTGATTTTGCGCCACCAATGGGCTTTGTAAATTTCGCCCAACCACAAATAAAAACTTGGTCAGACACCAAGAATTCTGGAGGAGGCAGACGGAGGGAGAGGCAATACGTTTGAGGTTTATTAATATTTTATTTATATGTGTGTAACCATGAACCAGAAGTGTGCGTGAACCTGATTAAACATCATTTTCAAGAGGGCCAAATTTTCCTGTGTCCAAATTGTACAAATTTTATATGATTTTATACCTCACGACAAGAACCCGATGATGCTGTCGTTCGCAATCGCAGGGCCCGATTTTGCAAGCCATTTTCTAGATTGAAGGACTGGCTCTGGACAAGATGTGGACAAGCCGATTTCATGCCATTCGACACCATGATTTCCATGGTGCACATATCCAAAGAAATTGTTTAATTTATTCTTCGAAATTTCACATTAGCCGAGGTATATGAAGTGTTTATGCCATGTACTTATTATATTTTTTGTGAGATTGCTTTGTGTCATGTCGATTCGTGCTTAATGTATGATGCATAACCTTTATGTTTATCCGTTGTTGTCGATTCCTCGCTGATGTATGATGCGTAATATTTATGTATTTGATGTGTATGCATTTATCATGGATTGGTGATTTATGTTGTGATATCTCTTTTTGGCTTGATGGAGGGATAATCTTTGTCACCATGTAGTTGTCATGTCGATAGGAGTGTCCGTGATGAGTGAGAGAGTCTTTGTAACGCAACATCTCATGGAGAGACTTTTCCACTCATGCTGAGGCTTTATTTCTATGGACAAGTAAAAATGTCCATGTACATCATCACTAGTTACGATGATTTAATGAATCTACTAACACCATCGAGACACGGGAGGCCCAGACATAGTCCACATCGACGAACCTCGTTATTAAACATCTTGGTAGCTTTGTTGTGTGATTTTTGACATGTTTTCTTGTTGATTATATCTCGCATATGTGTTCATTAATGCTTTTTTGATAAATTGTAATTCTAACACATCACCTAAAGCAAAAAGGTCTTGGTTAAAAGTGTAGCAAAATTAACACCTTGCATCAAAAAAGGAAATAAGCATAAGATATTTGAGGGTAAATAGGGTTTTACCTCTTAAAGGTTATTGTACCACCTGCATATTGTACTTTCATTATCCCAAAAATTAAATATGCATTTAGAGATATTTTTGATCTAGGTTGTCGAAAAGTCTCTATCCCCCATGGTGTGATAAGGGGAACCTAAGTCCAAGTACCCACACACTCCCCATCACAATGTTGGTCATGCATGCGACGTGTGCAGATATTCACTTTTAAGCTAATGCTTCACGTTTTTGCTCCCATCAGGACTCTTGTTAGAATTTTTATGTGGACACTTTAAAGATTGGGTCAATCATGGTGACAATTGAAGCATTTTATTTTGATTAGCCTTTTTCTGCCCTCATTTGATTCAGCCTCACCTTGGGACTTCTGCCCATGGCCTTTAATCGTTTTCCACCAGGTAAGTCTTCTTCCTCTTGTGGATGTTACTCCATCTCTAGTATTTATCCCGATTTCTTCGTAATAAATCGTACCAAATCGGTTCAAATTCTGGTAATTTTCCAATCTCCACAAATTCCTAGCATGTGCCAAGATTTTGGAAGGCCTGAAGAATCAGTTCTAATGGCTATCTTCCCCAACATTCGAACAACCCTCCAAGCTTCATCCCGAACTTGGCAACTGAGAGAAACTTAATAGTATCATTCTTACATCTGTACTTCGAAGTGTCTTTAGGGCCAATTTTCTATATTTATTGCTATTCTCGAAGAAGTCACGCGTTGTCTTCCACATTTTGAAAGGATTCTTCTTCCTGTATATTCCGCACTACATGGTCTCTCATCTTCCATACTGTCTAGTGTTTTCAGAGTATAATTACATTGTTGATCCTGAGAGGGGGAAAGAATGATGGGAACATTGATGACATCCATAAGTGCATACGCAAAGAGAAGAGCCGAGACAAGTTCTTTATCACCATCTCGAAACATGAGTTTGGGAAGACCACCTTTCATGGTCTTCCAATCCAATTTTTCCCCGTTATGGAGAAGGATTTCCACGCCCTCATCCTCCTTTGCAGGCGTTTATTTTTTTGGGTAACAATCAAGAATGACATGGTTATGTAAACCACAAAAACGACAAGTTTTCTTAAAATATGATTTGCTTTTCATGATTAAAAATGACATATAATCAAACTGGAACTTGCGAATATTGAGACTTATGATACCTTCTTGGTTATTCGTATCATGGTATGGAGAATTGTCTCAAATTTTCATCACAATATACACTTTCCAAGGGATGATGGTGAAGTGTTCCCCACGCATATTTTCCCCTTGGAAAATTGAACTTCTTCTACAACTTTGACCAACTGTATCTAGATGGAAGGTCTCATTCAAGTAAAATAGAGATCTAAACCTGCTTAATTTTCTTCCTTCTCGACTCTTCTAGCTTTCTTCTAACTTTTCTCGACCACATACTGGAGAGTTCACGCTTCAAGTAGGTTGAATTACCTTCTTTTATATACAATCTTTCTTATAGCTCTTTAAGCCCTCTAGGTTGGCTAATAAGGATGTGTTTTGTCTTTTAGAGCTCCCCAGTCACATTTAATCATAAAATAGTATTTCTTCTTTGATCAAGATCTCAATAGGGTCTTTTACATAATTACAATGATGATTTACCCATAAAAATCTGTGATAAAGTAATGCAAATAAGGCTCGAATCTATTTGCTAATGAACTAAGCATGAAACCCATGCTTAATAATTTTTTTTCTTCTTACACATTTTTTTTTTCATTTCCTTTTACTAAATATAAAAATACAAATTTGATAAGTATATAAATAATATGAAGACCTAAGATATTTACTTTTCCAACACTCCCTCTTAACTAGGGGGTATTCATAATTGGAGCTGTTAGTATAAGAAATAATACTCACTTTTAAAAGTTCTTATAAGATGCACTATATAAACACTGTATGTGCAATGTTAGGGATCAAGGTATCAGTTTTAGGGCTAACTTCAAGGTATCAAATCATTCTAGGTGCCATCTAGGCTACCCGCCAAGGTACCATCCCACATGGATACAAGTTTCATCTGTATACCCGCCAAGGTACCACCCTAACAGATCCAAGGGCCATCTAGGATACATGTGAAGACACCAGTGCCATCCAGCAACAACCAAGACACCAACCTCCATCGACACTGTAGAAATTATCTAGGCTACCGAAGATACCAACTCAGACAATCCAAGTGTTAGCTTCCCGCTAAGATACTAAACTAAAAAGGATTTAGGGGTGTCATATAGGCTACTAGAGTAAGACACCAACGGGGATCAGTACCGTATAAGCTAACTCGCCAAGGAACCAACCTAACAAGGATATGGATATCATCCAGCAAGATACCCAACCCAAATTGGGATCTACGCATCATCATGTACCAAGAGATATCCACCCTAACAAGGACTATATCGTTAGACTACCGCGAATATACCAACCTTAAGTACCATCATGCAGCTATTCAACATAAGGTACATTAACTCATCAAACTTTAAGGTCATTATTTTATTTTCATGACTTATAATGGAGGTATAAATCATCTTCAATCACTGAATAAATCTTCAATACATTTAATGACTTCTTTCCATCATTACCATCATGAAGTCTTTCTTAAGTCAAGATTTACTTTAGCTTGTTTCCTTACATTTTCTTCATACAATCAGAGACCAACAACTTAAATTAAAACATACAACTAATTACATCAATTACTTCCATTAATAATCAAAATACACAAACTATTTAACTAATTCCAGAGAGAATTTTTCAAGAAAACACGGTAGAGACTTACTTTACTCCGTAGTGACGATATCTTACTGCATTTTCGCAGTTGAACATTATTGGAATTCCACTAACTGCAGCCACCCTTGGGACAACTTCCACCAACCATAGTCATTGTACATAATCTTTCTATAGTTGGCCAATTTCCAGCCCCCTCAATCAACATAAAGTACCGCCAATGTTTCCTTTGCCTCTCAATACTTTTCTCAGAAGAATGAATGAATAATCTCATCCCCTTTCATCCAGCTACTAAATGGGGAATCAGCTATTCTGTAAATGGAAGGGAATTGAAAGAGACTGAGGTACACAATCCATGTGTTAACATGCAACTTTTATTTCTTTGTTTTAAGTTCTAATTAACTAAGCTATTTCTAAGTTAAATCTTTCTTATTCCTATTCTTAATGTTAACTTTACTTATTTTTACTATTTTTATATACTTATATATATATATATATATATATATATATATATATATATATATATATATATATATATATATATATAACTCAAGTTTGTTATTTAGTATTTCATTTGCTACTTATTATTATATTTCTTCATTATTTATTATTTATATAATGTTATTATCTTTTTCTTTCTTATTTAATTATTTATTTACTTATATATTAATATTATTTTATTTATTTATTTATTATTATTATTATTATTATTATGGGGCTTTACATACTCTCTATCCCGAAGGGAACTTCGGTCGAAGGGAGTTGAATCATTTAAAGTTTTATTTTATTTTATTAGTTATTATTACTCACATTTTCTTTTTTTGGTACCCCCGTTGAACTAGTATAAACCAAGAAGTGTTTAAAATTTTCACATCACCATACGTAAACTCCCAAAAGAATCTCTTCTATCCTTTTTCCCAACTTTTGAAACCAGGGATAAAATCCCTCACGAAGCCATGCCTCCATAGCACATGTTTGGCCCCACACTCAAACCTTACCCCAAGGTAGGCACCCGACTCAATACTCCAAGAAGTAGTACTCCGTAATCTTGAGAGGCTGCCACCCCCTCCAGACCTCACTTTTAAGATGCACAACCCTAGACATCGAATTCTACATCCTGCCTGCATTCTCGACGCATCAACCATTATCAAGCACTTCGTCTGACAAGACGTACTTGGCCTCCTCAAGATGGTCCCATAAATTTCAAGAGCCATCCATTAAGATCTATACAAGACAAAGAACAATACATAGTGTTGATCGAGTATGTCCCCTATCCCATGGTGTTACATATTCTCCTCATGCATGGGCTCCTACGATATCATCAAACCACCCTCTGTGGATTTCTACACCTCATTCAACATGCAACCAATGCATTAGTTATCATCATAGTAATAGCAGAATAATCCACATGCCAAAATAACATCAATTTTTATCTCCACATTCTGATTAGTAAAGAGTTGCATGCTCATGCATGTCACAAAATATATAATACTACATGATCTACATCATAATATCCTCATATGGCAGTAACATCAACTACTAACATCAAATATATATCATGACATCACATAATAAATGGAACCACGGTCACATACCTCATGTACCATAACATCACAATCCCTTAAGTGTATACCAGTATCCATCATGAGCATACACATTTTATCATAACAAAATAAATAAATAAGAATCACATATAACTATTACTTTCTTACCTAACTATGTCCAATTACCACCTAAATTATCACATCATGATACTCATCCAACATTATATTTTAACAAGACTATGTTGACATAACATTAGGGGCATATTACTTGCCAATCAAGCTATAATAAATACCATAAGTGATAAAAGAAATCGACATATATTTTGAGTTATTTATTACTAAGACTTCCTTCTCTAAAGAGGATAGATCATTGAAACAAGTCAAATAGATAAGATTTAATATACCTAGTCTCATCCAAAATCATATCGTTTCCTCATCTTATATAATTTTGTTAAATTTGTAGCAAAAAATCATGACCTAGCATTAACTTATCCCCCTTTTCACTCCTGAAATGCATCATCAGCAAATAAAAATAATAATTTGCTAATCATTTGCAATATTATAATCAATTAAAATGTCAAGATTAAGTTGAATCACAAAATACACCTTGATTGATATCAATTACCTCTAAATTTAAAATTTTCATGTATGATAAGTATCTATCTAAACTAAGTTATGGAGTCAGCATTCCGATTCATAAAGACACTAGTAAAAAAGATACAATAAATTTTTTGAGAGCTTATCATAAAAATGTAGATTGCATACTACTTCATAGTCAATGGCCTTATATCCTCAATGGCACCAGATGAGTTCCCTTTTTCATGAAGCAATATCCTTGTTGTTAATTTTAAAATAATCATCCTAAATTTATCTTATATATTTTCAAGCATTCATATAAACACTAAATTACCATTTTCAAAAACCTCATTATTTATAGGTGTCCCTTCTTCTTAACCTATCAACAATGCTAAATAGTCATTTTTATTGTTTATTTTAATGTATAGGCTTATATTTCAAAGTGTTCAATGACTTCCTCTTAATACTCATTCTAGCATTATTATTTAATAACGTTATTCATATTCTTATCACATTCTTGTACATATTAAGTTTCAATCTATATATACCTTAAGAATTTAATGTGTTGTATGTCTTCTATACACAATAATTTCAATAAATAATATGGTAAAACAATTACTTACCAATTTCAACATAATATCTTAATTTATTTTTTTGTAATTAAGCTCGTAGGACTACATCTTCATCATGTCCAATATATCACTCACTGTGGCAAGAATTAACTCACATTCTCACATCAAGAATTCTACATATACCATCAACTACTGTATCATGACCTAGTGACAACATAACTAATATACTAATTAAAGAAGGAATTTTTTACTCATTCCACCAGAGAAATCCATAATGATAATTAAAAATTCAAACATATATTCAATTTGTGAACATAAGCCATGCCTATAAATTTCTTCCCAATCCTTAAAACTCAATCTATCATTTTCTAGAAATATACTTTACCCGTAGTCTAACCAACTTGCTTTTTTAGCCTTGAAAATTATGGAAATTTTGGCAATATTTTAACAAAATCAAAGTGTGAATTTTGAAAATCCAAGTTAAAGTTTTAAACTTCAATATTTTGGTGCCCCGAAGGCTTTTAAAGGTGCCTAACTTATTTCCACTATAAAAAACATGATTCAAACACTACTACCATAATTTTTAATTTTTTTTTCCTGAATTTCTGTTCTACTTTTGACCATCCGTGCAATTCCTCCACCTTGATAAATCATCTTAGTATAATTTATATTAATATATGTTTTACATAATATAAAATAATTTATAAACTACACTCCTTATTTATTTATCATTAAAAATAAATAAATAATTTTACCATGCCAAATAACATGCATATACTCTTTAAAACAATATTTCTAGTAATTTTACACCTAAGTCATTATTGTCCACACCTTTGGAAAACGACACTTACATTTTTAAGGCATAACGCGTATTCACACTATTTTATATTTCTGATTTGCTTTATTACGCCTGAAGGAAATTTATTATTAGGTTTTACCTCATGAAAGTGTTCTTGGATTCGTCGATCACCAATGGGGTGGCCGCCATGTAAGCACTCAGACTAATTGCTTCGTTAACATGGCACTTGCGCGGTAGCACTTTAATTCCTTCCACTATCTTGCTCCCCTCCACCAACAATGTGGTTGAGAACCTAAGGTTAAGTCTCATCACAATAAGGCCTTTGATTCCCCAACCTTCTAAATTTGAAGTCGAGTAAGATTGGAATCAAACAGATTTTCAGTGAGGCGTTTTATTCAACTGCACTAATCGGACTGCGCCCACAGTACAAACTCATCTACAAGTAACATTAAGGCTGAGCATAAGGTGATCAGCCCAGCACTTTTCAACATTGGATACTACACAGACTTAGCTTCTAAATTTGTGTCGAACGCTATTATGGTGAGTTCTTCCAGGTTTCAGAGATCGAATATACGTAATATATGTTGAAGTTGAAACGAATACAGGTACTTGTCAATGCCGTTATGGCTGTATCAGATAGAAAAGTCAGAGAAGAACGCATTTAAGTCAGACTAAAACTTACGCTTTTTCACTGCCAACATACGCGCTACTTTACTAAACAACTTATGATGTTAGCAGTGGTATCTAGTAAAATGCCGGTACTTGGATCGTAATGCATTAATATCAGACAGAATCATTGTAGCTCATTACCGCCTTATTTAGGCGTTAGCATAAAAAGTGTGAATAATAGAATAAACCATCACATAAGCAAACACACATAGAACAACGTGATTAAGGTGGGGAACCCATTCTGGAGAAACCTTCAAGGGCCATCGTCGCCTTCGTCTTCTAATATTTAGATATAAAAGAAAATTCTAAGAATTTTGTACTTGTGTAGACTACACCAGCACGGTAGTACCGCACCAGAAGGTTGTAACCTTCTCTCGCTTCTCCTGTACCACTACCGGAAGGGAGCTCCAACCCCCCATCTCATTTACTACCTCTCTTGGGTGAGATTCACCCCAAAGTTCACACCAGCTTTTCACCGGTAGAAAGCTTTCCACTTTTCATATCAAGGCTTACAACCTCGATCCACCTATATAATGCTTCATCAATTTTCATAATCGATCAAAACAACTTCAATACAACCCTTTAACATAAATGAACAAGAATTTTGGACTAAATCTCCAATCAATAACAATACCATCAGAACTGCATATCGTAAATAACCTTGTGACTTCGCAGTAGATAATCAGATACTATCCTAACCTCAACACCATGAATTCAGATAAATTATATATTGCTTTATTTACTCAACTTGCGTACACTCTTTTTTCGGATGATCAACTATACATGTTTTACAGACACTTCATTTTATCTCCCCGAATAATACGCGACTTTTGATAGATTCGCATACACGCGCTTTTATCAACTAGCCGGATTCTCCGTGTATGCTCTCTTCGAATTTGTTCGACTCTATCCGTATCCGAAATCGGATTTCTATTCGACACCCATCAACATGTAACCTATAGACAATCATTCTTCCCTCTATCATATTTTCAATCATTGATTAGATTTGTTCATTATCATGACGCAAGGAAGACATCAGTATTCAATCAACCTGCAACTTCAAGAAGACTTACTGAATTCTAATAATTCTAGAGAAAATAGAAATCACGTGCTTAACATTCAGAATCCAGTCGTAAACCCTAACTCTATACGCTTTTTTATTAAGAGAACTTCGTATACACACGCTTTTACCAAGACAAACTTAGCGCATGGGGACTCAGTAATTGCAGACTTTGCGAATATACGGATTTGTAACTTACCGTATTTCTTCATTACCAATGCTGTATTTGCGCCATTTTTCATCATTTCTTTAGTGCATTAGCCTAGAGATTTATCATTTATAGATCTAGAGATCTGAACCTTCATCATATCCATGGGTGCATAATAATTTTAGATCTAATTGAGTTCAACCATTCAGAGGCAGATATACTTCTGTGAGTGAAGTATTCATTCAATAATTCTGCATTACGTACACCCCTTTAACTGTAGTGGATATTCTTCTTATATAGATTTAGCCTTTTATTTATCAATACAGAGTCAAAACCACCAACCCACATGGTATCTCCAACTGATCAAATAGATAATCCAAGACTACTTGCTGGGCCACACTGCCTGTAATGCCCCTTGTAAGACTGGTAGTTTTTAGAGCTGCCAGTGCTGCATACACACTTGGAGTATTCAGATCTCATGTGGTATACGCGACTTTTCTCTTCAACCTAGCGCCGCATATACTAGTCTTGAATAAGGCCGAGTTTCCTTCACAAAATTAGTGGTACATTAACCCATACGCCATGGCCTTCATAAAAGTAGCGTGATAATATCATGGAGATATTATTTAAATGTATCATTTCTCGCACTTACCGAAATTCTTTTTCACGTTTTCCGAATTGATCTCAGATACATCATTTTTACATCTTTAACAAATAAGTTGCTATCAAAATGAAACTCATCAAGTAGGCTCTTCCATCAAGGACAACTTCATCAAGAGGTTGCCATCAAGGACAACACATCGCACGTTATTGCCAACAATCTCCCTTGGGACTTCGATGGCAACCATATGATGGTTTCGATACCGACATCGACAAACACCATGAATACATGGAGGCACTTCCTTCTCCCTTGACATCAAGGGCAAGGGCGGATCAAACCAACACAAGGTTTTTCTCCCCTTCGTATAAGGATGAGCTCAGAGATCTGAGGTGGACTCTGGGTTGGACATGCTCCCCCGAGTTCACGCCGACCTCAACATATTTTTAACAATTACATAGACTAAGGGACCTTTCCTGACTACCAAGGACCGAGGACTTTGGTATAAATTGATCCAAACCATGGATTTACACATTTTGACCTGAATCCACCCAGCAACCCAAGTGGGTTTACACTCAAGAAGTCTGTATAAGATCAATATACACTTTTAGCATCATGGGCTCCAACATGACCTTTTTTCATCAAATTACGTAAATGACTTATACAATCAAGATCAAAGATTTCCAGCATGAGATCACCATGAACAAAGAATAGAATGGCCAAATACGATCCTTCACACATCAGCTCCCCTAGCCTGCATCCCGAAACTTCTCAACAACAAATCATCAAGGCATCTTCATCAAGCATTAGAGAATTAAAAGGTAATATGGAGAGGCTGAACATCACCAGATACCCAACAACACCGTGGAAATTAGTTAAGAATGGTCAATTCATAAAAATTTTGTCGAAACACCCATAATGTGCTGGTTTCAGAGTAACCCGAGTATATATAATCGACCGTCTTCCAGGAAATCCCATGATTCAAAAGTAGAATCTTCGTATTAAGTATATCTCATCTTCTGTGGCAGAGACAACTTCCTAGCTTCGTCCGAGATATTCAAACGCTTCTTTAGGTAAAGGTTTGGTAAATATACGTTAAATTTTCTTTGGAGGGTTATACCTAACCTTCACCTTTTGTTCAAAAGTACTTGTTCACGGCAGTGAGATGATAGCCGCTGGTCTTAATGCATAACAAGATTCTTGAGATACCATGGCACTTGTATTATCGTTGTACATGGAGATAGAGAAATATTTGATTGAATGTTCTTGTGTGTTTGCATCCAATAGAAGTATTGAGTGTAGCAGATGCGACACTTGCATATTCGCTTTCCTTTGAGTGTAGATAATGCAATAGAGTTTGCTTCATCAACCAAGATACTAACCCTGACCCCCATAGAATGTACCCGCCATTAGTGCTTTTTCCTGATTTACCAACATTTCCAAGTCTCAATTTGTAATTTGTAAGCATGAAGAGTGAGATCAATATCTTTGGATACCATAGCCCAAAGTCTTGAGTTCCTGGTATTTTAATATTCTTTTGCATCCCAAGGTGAGACTTCTTGGATTATTCTGGAATCAGCTCAACAATCCAAAGTAACCCATGGTAATGTCCGGCCTAGTCCCATGTAGGATGTAGAGTAGACTTCCTGACTATGATTCAGATTCTCAAGCAGATTCCACCGTGGGAGAATTCATCATGGAGAACCTGAGATGGCATCCAGCATTCATTGTGTACTTACAGGTTGCAGAATTCTTCAGTGCTATACTTCTTCTAATTTGCTTATGATATTTATTGTGATAAGAATATACATTCAAGGTTTATTGCACTTGCAAGCCAAGAAAGAATGTCTCTCAAGTAAGACATTTCAAATTTTGCCGCATAAACAGAAGAAAATTTCAAAATTTATGTAATTTTCTATTACTTCCAAAATTATAATTTACCAACATATACAACCATAACCTACAGTTTATCATTTAGTTTTGTGTATAAGTTGCTATCAATGTATCCCTGAAAATCTCATATTTAAAGATATTTGTCACATTTATATCATGTCTTTGGAGTCAGTTGAGACCATATGAGCCTTTTAATTTACAAACAAGCTATCATTTCCAAATTTAACTTTCCTGTTGTCTTTCAGAGAGTCCTTTCAGATCACCATTGAGAAAAGGATGAAGATCCATTTGATAAACTTGGATTTGGTTTCAAGCTTGAAAAGCAAGAAACATTCTGGTATTTTTAAGTCTAGCTACAGAGCAAAGTTTCTTCAAAGTCTATACCTTCACAGGATACCCCTGGGTAAACAAGTCTAGCTTTATTTCTTATAACATCCCCATTCTATCAATTGTTTTTGAATATCCATTTGAATCCATGACATTTTTTGTCAGAGGTCTTGGTACGAATTCCCGGGTGATCTTTTCAATTTGATCAAGTCTTTCTTATTCCATGGCTTAATCCAACATTCAATCTTTAGCTTGATTGACATTGTGTGGTCTAATAGTGGATAGAAATTCTGAGAAGTGAAGATCCCCACAAGAGTCCTTCTTTATGGTATGACTCCGTATCCATTTTCTCCCAAAATTTGAGATTCTGGATGATTTTTTTTGAAATATATATGTATTGTTTCTTCTGAGAAATCATCTCTGTGTCTTTTCTATCGGGTTCTATTTCCATAATTTCATTTCTATTTGATGGTAAATATATATGGGCCACCATCATTTTCTATCTGCTGTTTGCTTTTTCTTCTTTTGAGCCGCAGAGACTCATCAATAACAACATCAATACTTTCAACAATCTTTTCAAGTCTTTATTGTAATATTTATATGCTCATCTTAGAGGAGTAAATCAAGAATAATTCCTTCATCTTCATTCAGTTCAAATCCCCAAGTTTTTCATCATTATTTTTGATAAAGCATTTGTCTCAAAAAACCTGGTACTATTTACAAAGGGAGGATTACCATAAATTGGGAAGTTCATATGGAGTTTCATTGTTTTATTTACACGAACATGTGTCGTTAAGAATATTTACTCATTTATGTATGCTTTCCCAAATGGGGTTTGGGTGTTCCGAATCACTATATAGCTGAAATGTATTTGTTGAACCTATTCTATTCATTCTTCTCATACGCCATTTTGTTGTGGAGTGCCTACAATAAAACTGCCTTTTGGTGCTGTATGTTGTTCACAAAATTCAATGAATTCCATTCATTTAGGATTTTCCTCCCCGATCAGATCTAAGACACTTGATTTCAGATCTAATTCATTTTCAACCGTGGCTTTGAAGACGTTGGAAATTTCTCAAATGCTTCATCTTGGTTTAACTAACCCAATCCCGGAATACATTCTAGAGAAATCATCAATAAATAAGATATAGTATTATTCTACCATGTGGAGAATTTTTCTTTACAGACCCAGTTTATATGTCAAGATGAACAGTCTGTGCTGCATTTGATATCCTTCTGGCATTAAATTGCACTCCGTTTGCTACCGAATTGGGGTAAGATTTGTATGTGATACTTTGTAGAGTAATATTGGGAAGACTGGGTCCTACCAACTTTGCTTCTCCATGATTTTTTACTCTCCAGAGAAGTCTTCCATGGCCTTCAACCTTCTATGCCATAGCCAATTTTCTGAAGATTTACTCAAGTAACATTGTTCTTGTAGTTCTTCTAATACATGTGTTGCTTGGAGTTCTTTTCCTTATAATTATAATTGGACAAGATCAATACTTACATATCTTTTTGAATCCAAAGATTAAACTTCTGGGCTTCTTGATCAAAGCACATTTGACTTACACTTAAAGTATACATGATCCATCCACATACATGATATTATTAGCTTTGTTCCTTTTTTAAAAATGAATTCTTTTCCTTAGCTTATTTTGTACATTTGCTTCCAAAAGCAGTAATATTCTTTTTCTTTTTTCTAGATAATTCATATGCAAGAAGTTTGTTTTTGTCACTTGTCATAAGTGATAACCTACTACCAATAAAATTTATTGTTTTCTTCATCTTCTGAAAACAAAGCTGCGTCATAATTTTTCAACCTTGCATTCTTTTTTCCATACTTTTGTTTTTAATAAAATGCTCTTTTTTATTTTAACTTTATCTCCCGTATCTCGTATTCTTCATGGCCAAAAGTTATTGTAATAAAGTATTCAACTTTATTGAAGAGGAGAAAAGTTGTTATGGGGGATTTTTCTTTTGTCTAACATCAATCCCTCTTTTTTCTGTCTTCTATTATGACTTGCTTAGAGTGCAGTTTCATATCGAATGAACTTTATGACCAAAAACAGCACTAAAAAATTGTCCATTTAAGAAGAAATTTTCTGGACTTAAATCTTCACTTGAATTTACTGTAGTTATTTGGTGTTTTTTGAAAGATATTCCTTAGTGTTCTTTAATTTGATGGATCATGTTTTTTATCTGTGGATTCTCATTCTCTTCATTGCGGCGATTGTTGTATACCAGTCGAGCTTCTGCTGTAGATGGCCCAGGCCGTAGCTTCAAGATTCTTTGAAGTATATCCAAGACCCGTCTTTGAAAGAGGGAGAAATGATTGCACTCCTTGGACAATCTCATCTAAGGTTTTTGACCCTTAGCAACTTATGATTCAAAGTCTTTACTTTTCTTGGTTTTCAGACCTAATATTTTTCATCTCTAATTTCTTCATTGTGTTTTCCTTTTTTCAAGTTTACTTTTAGAGTTTATGGATATTTTACTCTTATTCTAAGTATATTTTTGAGTTGACGAATTTTATCAAGAGAAATCATTGTCCTCAACGGATCTATAAAAGTATTTCTTTCTAGATTCCTTTTCAATGCTATGAGAAGTCTGGGATCTAATTTATCTTTCCTACTTACTTTATAACCTACTACCGTTTTCTACTTAGGACAGGAACTTTTTTTCTAGTGCTAAACCGATTCTATCTTTCTAAGTACTTCCTTCCCTTTTTTGTGTTTTTTATGAGGACACTGTGATAGTGACCAACTTTCCAAAAGCAAGAAAGCATTTGAAAGGGAAGTTTACCTCTTAAACCGTCCTAGCTTTGTTGGAGTTTTTACAAAATTTACCTCATCTCTTCGAGATATAAATTTCATCCTTCGTCTCTGTACTTTTCCCTTTTGTGGTATTTCAAAGGACGGCTTGACTTGGCATGGTCCTCCTCTTCATCTTCACATGCGGTTAGTAAGGTGAAGTTGCACCAATGTGATTTTTGAAGATCCTGCTTTTCTTTTCCCGTTTATAGAAAATTTGGACTTCAAATTTTGCCAAAATAGGGGTGATCTTAAAACTTTTCAACCAAAAGAGATTTGGTTATTGTTTCTCTAGATTTCTCATATGATTTACAATATCATCAAGACGTAAAGAAATTGGCAATGCTCTCCTCATTATGCATTTTTAGGATTCTATTGAATTCTCAGGAGTTTGGAGTTTGCAGTACTTTTTACTCCTTTGCATCACCTTTCATAACGAGAATGATTTTGTCCCATATTGCCTTTCATTATCAAGCGTATGAATTTGACAAATTTATTTCTATGGAGACTTCCAAATAGAAAGAATATACCACCTCGTATTTGTTTCATGAATAATTCTTTCTTCTCATGGACTGCTGGTACCGCGACTGATATTTGATATCTTCCTTCAAAACAATAGCCCATAAATCTGTCTCTGTAGACCGAAGATAGGATCTCATCCTTATGTTTAGAAGATTAAATTTTATTTTCGTTGAAGAGGAGGTTTCAGACAGATGTTTTCCATCTTGGGATTGCCATTCGGTTTGATCTTCTTTCTAGTCAGCGTTTCTTCAAGGACCTGCCTTGTACCAATTGTTGGGTGTACACGGGAGGGGGGGGTGAATCGATTTAGAGTCGAATAAACTCCTGCGTATTTTTCATTTCTTAAAACCATACGCTACTTTATCAATCCAACTCTTGATACATGCGATATCCCTAAGAAAACTTCAAGTGCATATCCGTAGATCTTATTATGCATTTAATTCTTTACTTAGACTTTTATCAGATCATTCATTCATCGATAAGTAGTAAGTGTATACGTGTAATAAATTGCATGAACAATGCACATAAACAACATACATGGAACACCAAAGATTAGTGAACCAATTCGAGAAAACCACCGCCGCCGCCGCTCGTCAATAGCGGTAACTTCTTACAATTTTGTACTAAATATTTAGACTACACAAGACGTTGTGCACCCACTTTTGTATGGCCGCACCTTCTTCTCGCTTCTTGTACCACTACCGAAGGAGTTCAAACTCTTTGATTCCTGTTAATGCAAATTTTCCTGGAAGGAGCTGACTCTAATTTCATTAATCAGTTTTCTACCAGGCGTAAAGTCTACTGTATACTAAGGCTGAACCTCGACCACTATATATCAATGCCACCACCTTTTCAGTACCGCCTTGGGAAACAATATCAATACAACTCTCTTTGTAACATCAACAACCATAATTTTTACCTGTGCAACTCAATCAGAATAAAGAATACCACATCAGAACTTTGCACATCGTAAATAACCCAAAATTTATAGATAACGATACATTCAACTTGAACAACTGTTAACTTATGCACCATACTATTTTTTATTTAATTTGAACCCATGTATATACGCCGTGACACCTAACCTCGTGCTTCGCCAGACAATTTCAGCTATATCTTTAATGCATACGCATCTTTATTATAGATTCCGTGAATAATTAATTTTCTTTTTTGACAATCAGTTGCATTCTCTGTGTATACTTTTCTAATTTGTCTTAATTACATTCGGATTCAAATCGGACAAGTAGACAATCTATCACCATGCAGACCGTTAGACATTCATTCTTCCCTCATCAGGTTTTCTAATCACATTTGATTTGTTCATTATCATATCAACAACATATATCATATTCAATCAACCCTGAACCCCAAGAAGAATTTCAGTTGACCTCATTAAAACAGAGAGAAAATAGAAATCATTTAAGTAATATCTCAGTAACCTCACTTTCTGTAAACCCTAACTTTCTATACGCTTTTTATTAAGAGAACCCGCGTATACATGTGTTTTTACCAAGACAAATCTAGCGTATAGATCTATAAATGGTAGACTTTAATATAAAAATTTGGTAACCTACCTGCATTTTCCATTATCATCGTTAGATTAAAATCGCCTTTCATCATTTCTTTGTATCGCCAGAGATTTATCATTTCTAGATCTGTAGATCTTGAACCTTCATCATATCCACGGTGCATCATAATTTTTGATTTGGTCGAGTTCAACCATTCAGAGGCAGATATACTTCAGAGGGCATTCATTCAATACTCGTATACATGTACACCCTGCACTATGATATTCTTCTCCTTATGATTTAGCCTTTGTCAATACCAGAGTCAAACCTAGTTAAACCGTTAAGATGGTATTCCTGATTCGGATCAAATAGATAACTACCATTAATACAATGGGCCAATACCATGGTAATGCCCCTAGGTATCATAGTTTTTAGAGCTAAAAGGCATACGCGACTTGAGCTGCTTCGTATCCTGCGTGTATACGCCACTTTTCTTCAAACTAGTCACAGATATACTAGTCCTGAATACACGTGCTTCTTTCACAAAATTAGTATACATTAACCATACGGTTGCCTTCATAAAAGTGAGGTGTATACATCGTGACATAATATATTTATCATTTTTCTGCACTTACCGAAATTCCTTTTCCTCACGTTTTCCGAACCGATCCAGATACACTGATGCAGCATCTTTAATAAATAGGTTGGCACAAAATGCAACTCATCAAGTAGGTTTCCATCAAGGACTAGACTATCAAGTAGGTTGCCATCAAGGACAAATACATTGTAATTTGCTATTTCCCAACAGTGGGATCAATTCAAAGTTGAGAGAATCACTGGGGAGTACCATGTTATGTTGGCCTAATTTTGGAGATCGCCAACCAAAGTTAGTCCATGTCCGGAAAATTGGCTGTTCTGTTTAAGGAAGACACTACCTCTGCTGCCAGAGAAACACTGGAAGCCAATTGAGATATGACTGAGATTAAGAGGGATGTGGATATAAAGGGTGAGGAGGGTGCATGGAGTGAGAAGAGGATGAAATCGAGGGAGAATGTGATTGCTATGCGAAGGAAGGTGGTTCATCTTACACAATTTTTGCAACTTGGCCATCAGAAAAACCATATAAAAGTAATTTCGATGACGTTGTAGTGTCCTCGTTGCATTCCGATTTGAACAAAGTACGACCTGCACGGTGAGGTTATTGTAATAATAGTTTAATAGCTACATTGTTTTTGCTTCTAGCTGCTGAATTAATTTTTCACTGCTTCCTTGTTAAAATCAAAAATTAGCTGCTGAAGCCACAATATCAAGATGGAGTTCCATTTAATGTTCTCAAAGACATCTGCGTCCCTTAGCTTAAATGTTCATTAGTGTTCCATTCTCAGATTTCATTGAAGGCATTTATACTACGAATATTAATAACATCCCACTTTTACCCATCGGTGACCACGTATAAAGAGATTTATTAAGAGCATTCAAAGATGAGAGATTTGGAGATCAAGGATCCACCAAGATGAATATGAACTAGTTTCAAAATAAAAGTGAAAATTCAATATTGTAGGCCAACATTGGGAGTCACACATCCCTGTGACAAGAAATTGCCGCTTTGTCATGATCGTGCTTTTATGTAGAAACATTTTGATCAAGTCAAAATAAATATACGTATTTTTTTTACAATGTCTCTTCTTCTATACATTCATGCAAATCTCTCACACTATCAAACTAATTTATGCAAGCAAGCATGTTAACGATTGCACCATAGATGGAATCTCTTTGTGGACACTTAAATTCAAATAGCACCATTTTTAGAGCTTCTTGAGTGGTGCCCAATTTACCAAGAAATGAAATAAACATAAATTATGACAGGTATTGGTTTATACAATGGCTAAGGAATTGATAACTCCCAAGCAAAGAACAAGCTTGTAGGTGGTAGTCATGCAAAATGGGCCATAAATATTACAACAAAATAATATACCCATTCATGGCCGACCTCAACAGACTTGCCCGTGTTTAGGATTCATTATATTAATTAGAGATGAGTCTTGGTAGACTAACGAGCTGTAGTAACAAAGAAAGAAAGAAAAAAAACATAATATATGTCCCAATTAGAGCTTTTACAAGAACATGGTGAAGATTCAAGGAAGAAGAAGTCGTGGCCCAAACCAATTGGAGGGTGATGTCCTCATTGTGGTGAAATGATGCTCCCGGACTACCGCCTCCATATTGCAAGATGGGGAAGTGATTGCTCAAAGAACATACATGACCGCGTTAGTTGTTGTGGATGCTGGACTCGAAGAATTACTCTTACCAGGTCACCTCCATCCTAACCGTAGTTGGCCACAAGAGAATGACTTACAATGTTGTTTTTTGCAAGGATGAATGAAGATGAGAATAAGCACGTATGTATTTTCTCTAGAGACAGAGTGAATGTTTCAAGTTCTACTTTCCTTTTTATCCCTAATTACAAGATCCTAGGGAAGGTATGTGGGTTATGGCGCAGGTGAGATTATTGGAGAAATTATAAGATATCAAGGAGTCGCAGTTACATAGTAGTTACTTTCTAGGCTCTCTGGCGATGAAAATGGCTGTGACTTCGTTTTGGCAGATTCTCTACTCAAGATGTGAATATGTATAGAAGGATATTACGTATTCTTTGTGATATCAAATCCAAAGTGGAGATGTTTGTCAACCTTATCTAGGGAGGGAAACCCTATCTCCACATGCACTATTCTCTATATACATGTTGGCCGATTAGCAGCTTTAAACATCGGTTATCTGAAGAAGAAGATTTCAATTCTTATGTTGCATATAATTTTCTGAAGTGGAGGAAGAGAACTAAATGAAATTGCAAATCTTGTATGTGTAGTCTTACAAGGACTTGAAATGAGAATTGTAATTCAAATTTTCTTCATTAACTGGCGCAGAACCGAGGCTTAGCTACTTGTATCTATTTTGGCATGGCACATTGTAGAAGGACTTATTGTTTATAAATGACTTACTCTCTCCTAAAATGGAAATGGATGTTTATCTCAACATGTTTCTTTTCAGAGGTCAAACAAAACTAACATTTTACTCAAAGTTCGTTGTTTACAAGACTTACAGATTTGCATCAAGACCTTACCTACTTACAAAGAGTCACGGTTATTAGAAGAAATTTCAGCTAAAAGCATTAACCGTAATATCACAGAAGAATGCCTAATATGTGCCTCTTCTAAATATAGTAATATTCTTAGGTTTTTATGTTAATTTCTACTTGACACTATATCCTGCAAATCCTAAAATATGAAACATATTGGTTAAAACAACTACAACCAACCTTAAGAGAGAAAAGAGGCAAGTACATTTTAAAGGCTAACAAAATATATGTATTGAATACTCTTAATTTTTCTGGGATCAATTCCATTCATGGGAACATTCACTTAAACTTTCTTACAAAAATTTACTGCAAAAAGTGGCTTTTGGAATTATTACCTTAAAATTTGAAGACTCTCATGGTTGGAGTCAATAATATTTAGATACATATATAACAAAAAATTGCCTCTCAAATATTTTGAGAGAAATAGAATGGTAGAATTTTGTTGAAGTACCTCCCATGGATTAATATGCTAAAAAAGTGTCCAAAATAGGCAGTATTGGCCACTGAGGCCAAATAAAGCACATAATTTTTTGTTTACTTTGTCAAGACAACTTTAAGACTGTAACAAACAAGGTACTCTATATTTTGTAAGAAAAATTTGTAAGAAGTTAAAGGTGGAGGAACCAATTCGGATACCCTAAACATGCTTTTTTGTAAACTATAAACCTTTAGTTATGATGATCTGTGATTTTTCTTATATTCTTTTATAATGAAACTTTTTTGAGTAGGAGCAGAGAAGAATTGCTATCAATTGAAGTCCTCAAGAACACCTCAAGCAACATTTTGTAGCATGTGGGCAGGTAGATCGTGCAGATGAGGATGTTGTAGTGACACCTATTGTAAGCATCCAAATTTTTATGAAACTGTACTGGGCATTAGAAAGCTCTCAGGAGTGGACGCAGATTTGTAGCATGTGGATAAGATATTTCAGATGTAGTGAATGTTGTAGTGACACCATTTGTGAGGCATTCAATTTTATGAATAAATTGAAGCATTAGAAAGCCTGGCCTACATTAACATTAAAAATAACCAAGAGTACCAGAAAATAAGAAGGTGTGATGTAGATCAATCCAATGTGATTGGTAGTAGTTTGTGTTAGAGAATACCCATATGTGCTTGAAAGCCATGTTTGATCCAAATCATGGTCTCTGTAGGTTTGATTTGAATATCTTCAGAAAACCTTGCCAAGAATTACACTTTGTCTCCCTTTTGCGAGTATTCCCTTGTATCTCGATTTCATTTCCGAAGTGACAATATCCCTTCAATGACTTTCCTTCCTCCAATGGCAAAAAAGGAACTTTGAGGATAAGACTTCTAATTATTCAGGTATTCCAAAGCTCCATTAAGTTCCCCATTTCTTAAAATCCTCCAAGCTAATTTTTCGTCCTAATAAATATATAGATTTCATTCCATGCTCAATTTCAAGTAAATGATTCAACTCCTAGATTTCAATCCATGGTAGATTTTGATTTTGTTAGTGTGAATTTATAACTTCTTTTTTAAAGTCATCGCCGTCTACGTGTAATTTTGTGGTGTATATACAAGTAAGTTTTTCTTGCAAATGGCCCGACGCAAGGGTAATTGTAGGTAAGGTGGATTTTCTGCGTTGATTTCCTTCGAGCTCCCTCCTACCTAATTTTTATTTATCTCGCAGCTATACCCAAGCTACACTTTGGGGGGGGGGGGAATTCTCAAAATCCCCCTCACTAAATTACACAAAGAATGGCGTCCCCATTTCATACCCACAAACGTATAATCATTATATAAATATTTTCTCGCTGTCTCTACCTCTTCTCATATTTCCCGCTTTTCTACTTCAAAGGCTCAAATATGTTGCAACCGCATTGTATGTTTTATGATCTAACTTCTCGTATTCCAAAACTTATTATAGGATGGGATCTGAACTAGTCTCATAAACAACATATATTTTCAGAATTTTTATTTCTATGTCAAGGTTACCGAAGATATGTAAAATAATAATAATTTATGTTTCACATAAAATGGAATTCATCTTCATGGTTGAATTTTTATAATTTTGTTGATATCATTTCCCTATGTATCTCACCGTGAGACCTAAGTTTAATTGAAGATGGGTATATCTAGATTGATCTAGGAGCTCACACTATATGGCATATCGAGATGGATGAAAACTAAAGATATTATTCAAGATGACGTTTCTTACTTTCACTATTCCTAAGTATAGATTGATTTAAATTATTATGTCATTTTATTATTCAAAAAAATTAAATTAAAATTTAAGCCTCTCATTCATTGAATATTTGAGTTCTTGTGGATTTGAAATTCAATATAAAAAACAAAATATGAAACATCTTGTTGAAATTTTATATTTTATTTCTTTTCTCCTCTAAATTTGTGAGAGTGAACTTGACATAGCAGTATGTATTTGTATACAGGGTGGAACAGTTTATAAAGCACTGAGGAACATGGGTAAGAAGGGTATTTTCTTTTAACAATTTTGAAGTACTGTGAGTGTATATATTCCTTCCATGGGGTTTTAGGAAAATGAACTTAATTTAATGGAAAAATGTTAGATTATTTTATCTCATTGATGATGATGGATTGGAGAGTGTTGGTTATAAGCTAATGATTAACATTGGGATGGGGGTTTTCGTAGTATAATGGGGAATTAAAAATATTCTCATATTGATTATGAGTAGTAGTTTTCACGAATACAATTGATTTAGTAAGGATGAAAAAGTGTAAATTGAAGTGAGATTATGGATCCAAGTAATACTAAAATCGTACTACTGTTGAAAAATAACATGTATTTTAGCATATTTTGGCTCCTGAATCATGGAATTAGTCCTATGAAGAAGAAATAAATCATTTTTAATTTCAATCACTCAATCCCAATGATAATTATGGAATGTGAGGCTGTATACACTATACTAAAATTTCCAATAAATCAAAAAACTTTTATGTCAATCTTGTAATGTACCTTAACTATGAATGAATTATATTATTCTATATGAGAAGCGAAAACTCTCTGTAAATGTGATAATAGATTGAGTTGGCAAAGTCATGATTAAATATAACTTCATGCTTTGTTTAGCACCAACTGGGAGAGATAGTAATACTGCATCAATTGGGTCATAGAAGCTCCCGTATTCTACCAAATAAAATTTATAGTCTCAGATCATAACACACTTAAAATTTCACGTCATTTCCAAATTATGCATCAAGGTCCTGTCTTGAATACAAAATGTTAACATATTTTTAATTCCTAGGCATAAATTTAAGTTATCAATAAGTATTGTCCCATAACAAGTCAATACAACTCAGATAAGCCTATGATGATAATTGTGATGATTTTACTTATATACTGTACAACCCCAAAATATTACAATAAAAATAATGTACGAACTATTACTTTTCACCCCTACCCTCTTATCAACATTCGACGTTCCTTTCTGAGACCTCTCGTGAAAATGCTAGTTTATTACACTTTAAGATGGACAAATTAAGAAATAATACAAACTCTAAGTGAAAATAGGGTCATTCCAAAGTCATGCATCGCAAGTGTATAAGGGCAATGCATGAAATTATTTTTGGTGCATCAACTTATTTGCGGAAATATGTTTTTATGGAAATATAACACTTATAAATATGTGCAAATCTTATTGCACTTTTTGACTATTACATGCATAAGAAACAAGGGCTGTTGCATAAGAAACAAGTCCCTCCCAAGGACAATTGTGAAAGACCACTAATAGAGGAGTAGCACGGTCAATTTGTTGCTGTTACATTTAAATTATAATACTTTGTAGAATTTAATCAATCTTAAGAATCAAAGTAAGCACTCACCAATTATTTTGAAGGGGACAGAGGAATAATCGTTGCTCAAGCTATGAATGGAGATCAAGATTGAATATCAATGCATGGCTCTACAATGGCATGAAGAAGCACTAATTGAAGTTATCCCATGCTTTCCTCCTTTAATGTAGGTTGAGGGCTAATCAAACTTGTACCCAATAATGGAACAGTAACAAGTGTTGTGGGTCTAACCACCAATAACAAATCAACGGGGAAAGGGAAGTGAGGAATAACATTTAAATAATTTTGAATAATAAAAGAATTAAATAATTAAATAAGAAAAATTAAAGGGAAATTTTAAATGTAATAACAACAAATTATTCTCTCATCGAGAACAAATTACAAAGTATACGTAGTCTCTATTCATTAAATGTTAAAAAGAATAATGGAAAAGTAACAACAACAACATAAGTAATGAATCTTGTTGTACAGCATTTATAATCGAGATTGAATAACTCCTAAGCCACATCCCTTGGGCATCTTTTGTTTCCTCTTATAGTGGAGTTTGCATGTGTGTTTGTATCTAGTGTTTGTGTGTCTCACAGATGGTGATGATGAGAAGAATGAATATGCCTGTATCCTTTGTTTATATTGCGGTGCAGGATTCTCTATTGTCTATTTTTTCTTTCGTGCATTTAAGTCATGTTGGGCTGTGTTTTCTGCAGTTTTGTCTTTGTTTCAGGTGTGTTTTATTGTTAGATAGAGGAGGAGGATATGATCATCTCCAACCGAAATAACCCCAAATATATAGTGCCTTTTAACCTCGTTCACCCTGAACAGACATCCGCAACTACAATGTGAATGTATCTTGATCTTCATTTCCACCACCATATATGTATTATTTGATAAGCTCGATAGTGTCACCTAGTTCCCGAGTTTAAAATATGTTTTATGACTTAAACTATTGTAACTACCTCGGTCAATAGATATTGAAAAAAAATTGATTTTAACCTCCAGAATCTAGATATCTTAAAACTGATCATTTCTCTACTTGTTCTTTTTTTATAATGATAGCATAAATTTTTCTTTCACTATAAGTGAAAAGACCCTCTAGTGGAGTTTATAAAATGAGGTTTTTCTAAGCTATAAACACACAAAATTCTCAAACAAACATTTTCTACAACATTCATTTTTATATGTTTTCTTATCAGTGTGTGCATCATGGGGACATACCACATGTGTGATATTTAACTCGTAATAATGGGTAATCAGAAGCACCAAGAACCAAGATGGAAAACAAATTTTAGGAAGCCTGTGGGCTGCTTAGCAATGTCCTAGTGCATGTCACCCATAAATACGCATCTGGCTTGAGAAGGTGCATGCATCAAGATCGTTAAGTGTGTGAAAACACATCGCGCCATTGCGGTGTGTTAAAACACACCCATTCATATAAGTTATAAAACATACATGCGTGATTAAAGGAAAACTACATTTGCAGCATGCACAAAGCATCTTACCGCCTGGGTGGTAGTCATCGACAAAGCGCACTGCCGCTTCCATTGGTATTGCATTTGTGCGTGCCCATAGGTCGTTAGAACGCACTGCTGCGTAGTGTCATATAGAGAAGACGAAAATAAATATCCAATATGCAAAGGTGTTCATTTTCATTTTTTAGAAACATTGACTCAGTGTAGCAATTATTGTGAATTTTAAAATTCATTATTCATCAAAATAACACATTAATTTATAACAATATTCATGTCAATTAAATTTTTATTAGCATTTGAATGTGATGTTTGATGAAGCTGTTATATTATATCATTAGATTTCTAAGACTTCTCTTCATTATTATAACATTAATCATCCAGCATTAACGTGGTGTAACATTTCATAAATAATGGAGAACACAATAGAATAAATTAAAACATTTATTATATATATATATGACACTTTGTCTTTCAATTTGGATATTATGTCCATTATTAAACAACATATCCGATTTCGTTTAATACAAAATATTTTAAAAAATACAACGCCTCGTTTGATATCCAAACATACATGGATCATCATTCTTCATGGAATTGCTGTCACTACTCGAGCTACTTCCATGACTCGGGGTTATTATTTGGAGGAATGTTTTGTTCACTGTGGGTTGATTGTTTTCTTCTTCAAGTTCCCATCTCCACAAACATAAAAAAATAAAGTGTGTATTATGTATATACATTGGTGAGAATAATGAAATTGGTAATATTAACATATACATCAATGTAAATTGAAATAAATGTACCATAGCAAGAATTGACTCTGTGGAATCATACAGCATTCTTTCAAAACCAAATTTCATGTCATCTTTCAACAATTCATTTGTTGGCTAGCCTCCATACTCTCTTTGTTTCCCCTAAGTTTTATATAATCTATGACAAATCATAAATTTAATATAAAACATTTTTTTGTTCTATTAATTTTAGATTTAGCTATGAAAAACAAGATAGATGTGCTTAAAATTCACAATTAATTTAAGGATATGCCAATATATACTCTATAACCATATTTAACCCAATGCTAACTAACTTTCCATGGTTCTTCTTTCAGAGCATATATGTTTGAAGACATTCAATGATGATTGATGTAAACAACTTAAAATATACAAAAATGAAATCTAGTTAAGTATGTTATAGGAAGTAACAATACTTCAAGCAAACATATATTATAATAACCCATTTTATTCCTTTTTCATCATGTTTTTATGTGTCGAATGGGTTCCTATTTTTCTTTTATTTTCTCAGGTAGCATTTGGAAATTAATATTTACTTTCAAATGTTATTTATTGTACTGACCAAAATTCAATGATTACATAATACATTTGAATCAATGCTATTGTTACATACCCTCGTGTATATGAAATTATGTACTCCATTTCCTTTGACCATCTCCTATACACCTTTTTTTGACATTCTACCTGTATATTTCTCTCTGACATCAACTCGTTCATCCTTGAGATTTTCATAATCTTCTTGAAAATGTAACATGACAATAACCTATTTAATTTTATATTCATAGAGTGAAAACTAAATATAACAAAAGTGAGTATTTATAAATGATCGTTTTCAGAGGTAATATTTTACATATAATTCTGAAAACATTTAAAGGAATATTACTTTTTCAATCCTTATTATTTTTTGTTGAAGGTTTTTCTATTAAAAGTCCGACATGTCTCATCGACCACCTATGAAACCCTTCCCGTAGTTTAAATAAAATTTGGTTCTTGGAATCATTGGATTTATTTTTGTATTGTAAGTGGTGCATCAATATACATTTGGTTCCACTAGATCCCCTGCACTTTGTAAGTTTTTCCTTCGCAACTCCAACACCACTCCTAATTACTAAGGAGCAATTCATTTCTATTTCCGTATGTTCAGTTTTTTTTATTTTTTAGAACAACATTCATTTTCTTCATCATATCCCTCGTAGAAAATTAAACATATCTAAATTAATAGATTGTTTGAAACATGCTATATAATATTTTTAAGTATGTTAATGAAAAATTCAAAAAAGAAACTCATATTGACTCATAATATTTTTTTCATTCCCCTCATTCATCATTCTACAATTTTTCCATCAAGCCTTTAAGGGTTCTTCTAGTCTTAGACTAAAAATAATATTTATCCAGCTTCATTAATTATGGCTCATGGATACGTTACACTAAACAATAATAATAGTTAAACTTTCATATAGTTCAAAATTAATAATTTTTAAATAATTTACAAAACTTTGCCTTTTTTCTTTCTTTCTAGATGTGCTAATTATTTTTGTTACTTGAAATCTCATACCATTTATCAATATAAAACTTGAATTCATTATAAATATATATTTATAAATAAATCACGTAAAAAAAATCAAGAAAATGAAGCATTCTTCTGGCTAAGAACTTTACGCATCGAAACGTGGTGCGATAGGTTCTTATGTAATGCAACTACTAATACAAGAGGTAAAAACACCGTACAATGCTCTTTTGTCACAAGGAGACCCTATATTTATATTAATACTCGTAGCACCGAATAAAATAAATATAAAATTAATAAAAAATGGTTTTTATCAAAATAATGTTTCTTATTTTGAAGAAAGTTCTTAGTAAGCACATAACAATTTATCACCACGTTGACCTGCACTATTTTAAATAGTGCGCGTCGATTAACAAAATTTTTGTTTTTAAAAACGTGGCAGTCACAAGGATTGTGATCTAATTTTAAAAGTGGTCCTGTTATGTTAGATGTCATATGCCTATATATATAGTAATACAAACCCTATAAATCTAAAAATTAAAAGGCATAATTATGAAGTCAAGAAGAAATAAGAAGAAGCACAAGTTTAACGTAAGAATTATTATTTATTTTATTATTATTATTATTTTTTTTTAATTTTTTTCTTCTTCAATTTTGAGTTAACTTTAAATAGAATAGATTGTAAATGAATTTATTAGTAAAATGCAAAGTAATCGAAATTTTTTTATTGCATGTATTAAATCTAACGTACACTCGTGAAAAAAACAATTATTACAATAAATTTTAAGAATTTTACTATACTACAAAGGTTTTGTGTGAATCACCGCTGTTTCAAATTTCATTCTTTGAATAGTATGTTTGCAGTAAAAAGTATTTTGAAAAATCTTACGCTGTATTTCGTGGCTCTTTTCTCCAAGTATGTCTCTCATGCAACTTCCCTCCTCAAATTTTTTAAAAATAATGAAGAAGAATAGATTTTACTATTTAAAGAATTTTTTATGAAATTAGATTGAAAATCATTTCGGCCATTTTTCAATTTCATCATGCCACTTCAAAAAATAGCACTTTTTTTCCTCGATATTCGCGCTTGTTAACTATAATAATCGCATATGGTAATAAAACTAATACTATATAATTACATAGTACATTAAAGATAATAATAATAACTCCTTTAAGGCAATCAAATTACTTTTGTATGTACACCTGTAAAATTATATCGCAGATTTGCTCAAATGTTTAAAATCCACACTTATATCGGACATCAAATCATTTTATTTGGCATATTTCAAAGTCCATCGCGAGCTCTATCCTTTCATCTCTAGACGACTATTTCGTGATATGTATATCGGTTTATATTTTCATTATCTAATTGAATTTATTATTGTATCCATGTCAATCAAATTTCAATAAAATTAATGTGGCTACAAATTTGCAAAAATATGCAGATTCAAAATCAAGTTCGAATGCAAAAATAGTCAAACAAATAAAACGTCTAAGTCGGTAGACGGTGAGAGTAGCATATCATGTGTGCTGTGATGAAAATGGACAGCTGTTTCACTCGCCAATTGTAACATGCCATCTTCTAGCCACAACTTAGCAGGACAATGATGGTAATACTGTTCTGTTTCACATAATACCATTAATCAAACCAATAAATCATGCATTAACGTGCTTACTAATTGATATCATTGATTTTACTTTCACCATGTTCAAATATTTTTTGAAATTAGTTAGGATTCTAGTGATTATGACCGACCTACCTACCGTCTTCGTTGCACCCCAAGATACGAAAATCGAGAGAAGGTCAATCTAAGAGAAAAATCAGATGTTAACAAAGAAAGAGAATTAAACCACCTATTCACCTCCCACCACGTCCGTATCTACCGCTAAGATGACTACAACAATATTAGTTCTTCACAAGTTGCTGTACGCTGGAGGTAATAAAATAGAGGCTAAAGGATGATTACTTAAGGATACGATCAAGCATCGAGACAATTTTGTTAGATGTATCTAAATGATGATAAGCTAGGGGATGATGTCATTTATTATAACTTTTTTCTTTTTCAAAAGCCTTAAATTTGCTTCCACCGCCCTCTTTGAGACGACTTGGCAATGGCAGAATTATACCCATTTGGGACAACGTATGTTAATTATTAACTGAAAGAAAAGTTTGGTTTTCAAATGCATTTCCTTTCTTAGAAATTTTGAGGTAATCGACCATCAAGTCCCTTATATTTTGAGAAACTAAATGCACACTTAATATAAATAAATGGGTCAATTTTAAGAACGTTGATAATTACTGGAATTGATACATTTAATATTATCTCATGACCAACTACAGTTATTCAAAGATAAGGTCTTCAGTGATAATTGTCTTATTTCTGCAGCTGCTAAGAGTTTAAGAATTGTTGAAATGTTTGTGTTTATACATACATCATACTTCATGCATTTCCAAATGGTTGTATTCTATATAGAGAAGAGTATGCAAACAAAGAGATATGTCCGAAATTTGGGCATGATAGGTATGATAAATAAAAAGAAGGGTAACCAGCGTGATCCTCCCTTAAGATAAGAGCCGAGGCACATGCCTATAATCCCAAGGATTCAAAGGCTCTTTCGTTGCAAAGAATTAGCTATGTTGCAGGATGGCATGCCTCATATAGAAGTGGGATTGGGAGTAGAATCCTGTGACAGATTTAATAGCCATGAAGACATGAGGATACATGGCCCTAAAAATTCAAGGATGAAGTAAATTAAGTCTGCCACCAAAGATAGCTATGGATGGTATGCCAACCCATACTCCCTCCAAAATACCAACTATTCTCAGCTTTGGCATGGTAGTGATCACAATAACATCCCTCCATGGTTGTCCGTGAAGAATGAACACATCTTATTTTGGCTCCTTGGTAGTCATTGGTAGAAGACAAGTTAAGAATATGGATGTCTACATACAACCACAAAAGAACTGAGGAATTTGGGATGAGATAAATGTATACGATGTATCAAGACCTACTGCCACATAGAGCATTTTTACATTGTGGTAGCATATGTGCTTACATGACACATGATTATCCAGCTTACGAGTTTGCTCTCTTGTAAATTGCTATGCTTGCTGGATTATTATATACAGAACAATAGTCTTTCGCATGTTAATTATTTAATTCGTTGTAATTTTTATTATATTCATGATATTCTTTAACGTGCCATGCATATTGTATACAACAATTTCATAGGTCTTGTAACAAAAAGGGCATATGGATGAATGTTGGGGACCTTATCTCAAAGCTATATGGTCCAACGACCTACAAAAGTGAGTGTATGGCCACTCCACGTAATCTTCCCAAGAACACTCCATAAAAGAGAACATCCACTTTCAATAAAATGAGAGAAACCAAAGCCCCGTAATAACAACACCAAATGCTGTAATAGCTAGGAGCATATGAGAGATAGAAGGAGAAGGGAGTTCATAGAAATGTTTGATTCAAAATGGGGAGCCTATGTTCATGACCTATCTCCCTGTACACCTTATGTGTTGGAGAGGGAAATTTTCCAATGGAAGTAAAAGGAAATTCATTTTATAACCTCCCATATCGGGTGCATCTTAATATTACCCACCTTTATTGGTATATATCCTGTATATGGTATGCATATATTTAAAAATGTTTCATCTTCTTTATGGAGGCAAAATTCATCATCGAAAAAAAAAAAAAAAAAAAAAGTGACACATTACTGTTAGGAAAGCATCTTAGATATTTCCAAACTACAAAAATAAACATTGGCCAAGACAATTAGAAAAGGTGACTGGGAGTTAATCAATTGGCATTTCAAAGAAGGTGATGCCATTGATTTTTGGGTACAAAGATCTTCGCAAAGGAAGTATAATGGGTGTGAGGGTGCTACTTTCATATGCATTTTCACATACACACACGCTGTTTCACCGGAAGACCATTTGTTGAGTTGAACGATGCTGATCATTTGAATATTCTAAGAGAACATATAATGTCAAAAGCATGATTTGAATATTTTTTATAGACATTAGTTTTATCCCATGCAGATCATAAAATATAACAACTACTGCAGTAATATTGCATGTGTTTATAACTCTGTAGTGTCATTATCCCTTTGTTCGTGTGTGTGTAGAAACATGACTTTCCTTAAGACTCAGGGATGTTATGCCAGAGCATTCAAATTTTGTCCGTATTTTGTAATGCGTTGGATCACATCAAGAAGAAAATTCACAGTATCCTGTCAAGGCGTGTGATATTTGAGATTGTTTGTATGGAACAGAAGGAACTGCTAAGACGTTTCATGGATTTCACACTTTCATCTTCTAATCCACCTAGTAGATGAGATTAGGTTGAATTAGTTGGGTGGTTGATTGTCGTTGGATGTCTTTTCTAAAGAGGTACACGAAGAAATTAAAAGGTTTGTCTGACAATGGGAAACTCCAGGTCTGAGGTAGCAAGAGAGGCATATATCATATGATTCTTCATTATCTGAAAGGCTAGCAAATAACAACAGACTAGGTGCGTGAGAAGGGAGCTTCTTCAAACGAATGGTGGAAGCATAAAGAGGTGACTAATAATTTTTCAAATTAACAAAATATCCAATGCTTGAACTTCAATATAATGTATATTTTGATCTCATATGTACTATATTTCTGGGTTGATTTAATCAACGAATGCATAAATTGGATGTTAATAAATTGAATTTATAATTCGAAGTGACACAACCATGGGCCTTGATGAATAACAAAAGATATTGAAATGGGAGGAAAGTATAGGGAAATACCCGATAATAATGTATAAGTTTGCCTTATCTCGATTATTTAAAAGAAAATATGCCAAATATATTCCTAATAGTTGGGTTGTTTAGACCAAGTCGAGATAAATACGGTAATCATTACCTACATGTCAAGTATAAGAGGATGCACTAAATGTAGGATTGGATGTGCAACCTCATACATGGTGTATATTTATGTACATTTTTAAACTTAATACTGCACCTTTTGAATGTAACATCTATATTTTATATTTAAACAATCAGTTATTAGACACATGACACTATGATTTAACTTTAGAGGTATTTTTTTCCCATCTATGGGTATATGGATACCATTTTCGCATAGAAAATTTCGATGATGGAAACATTAGCTATTATGGTGGAGGGAAGTCGAGTTCGATCAATCATTGAAGCTAGCCACCGTGATCAAACCCAGTACAAGTGACGTTAGGTTACGTTGGAAAGATACAAGAGACTGGCTGAAGTGGACTTCTTCTTTCTGAATGTGTTATTTTTAGGTGGGTGTGGTGGGACACCTTTGATCGGAATAATGTAAAGGAAGATCGCGATATAGGGCCGATATGTACTAACTCTAGGAAAGATGTAGGATGAAGCTAAGGAGCCTTATGTTTTCCCCAAACACCGCATCCATGTGTTTTAAATTTTGGATGTGTTGATAAGGATTTATGGTTCGTATCGGTGACATGTAGACTTTGGATTAAAACATATTTTTTGAGATAACAATAGTGTTATCATGCCAACGAGTTTGAAAGATAATGATGTTGATCATGAGAATTTAGAGGATATGGTACATGTGTTATTTGTCATTTTATACTATTTGGGACAGAGCTTTTATAAAGAAAGAGGACTTAACTTATAAACGAAGGTAAGACACTTTTAGAAATTATTATAGTATGTATTTTAATTAATCATTGTAATAAAGTAATGTTAAAATCATTTCACTTGATAATTTGCAATTATGTTGATCTCAAAACAATGCACTCGATCAAGTTCTTTTTTTTTATGTCAATTTCTAAAATAATACAACTACTTGATACTTAAAATGGTTTTTTCACCGTATCATTACTTAAATAAATGCACCTTAAATCAATGTTACTAGGCGTAAATCTTAAGGCTCAGAGGTACCTGTCCTACTCCCCACATCCACAAGCTTTCAACCAAGCTTTAAGGCAGCAAGTCTCTAAACTCTGGACTCCGTAGCCCTATTATCCTATTTAAAAGTGGGGATACAATAACCCCTTTCACTATCAACAATTATGATCAAAATTTCTCCGTAGCCAAGCTATATAAAATATTTTGGAAAGAAAGGCATTTGGCTTGAAATTCATGTAAGCGGCTAAAGGCCAAGCGAGTTTCTAAGGGCAAAGATCAAACAATCCACCACCCTATTACGCTTAGGATCATTTGGAAGAATGTCATGAATGATAACCAATCTCTTTGTTGCTTTGGGGAATTAAAGGATTTCGATACTTATCTCCTAAAATAACCTAACTAGTATTTATGAGCAAATGTTCCTTTCGAGCTAAGAGCTATCGCTATAACGTTATACGAGAATGTAATTTCCAAAGTAAAGAGAAATGAGGTGTAAGATATTAAGTGTAGCACGAGTTAAACATGCTTGCCCCTCTCCCTACCCTATTTGCATTTATACCACAAGCTAGTGTTGTTTAGAGGTACAGATGTCTAAAGGCATGATCTTAATTGGATAGTCATCATCCTTCTTCTCAGCCGACGATATTGTCTTCTGCAGATTCCTACTTGATCTGATACAACTTCTGGGCTCTTGGGGATTTCGCTCTACCATGGGTATGTTTGTTAACACCGAAACAAAAGTTATGATTATCAAATCCAAGAAGGACACTTACGCCACTGGTGTATGGCACCTATAGTGTCTTCTTATGGGTACCTAGGAATTGATATTCATTACAAGTCAACCGGAACTATAGCATTCAGAAAAGGACAATGGGGGTGGAAAGCTATTTTGGTCTTGAAATAATTGTAAAACAACAAAACTTGTATAATGTGAGATAGAAAGAAGTTCCTTTCAAACTTAAGTCACTCTTGTTATCTTATATGGATGTGAGGTTGGGGTTGCATCATCTCTAGAATCCTGAGAAAGATTGAGCAAATCAAGCGTTTTATAACGTATAACTTAAAAATTAAAAGCTAAATACACCATCCGCTCTCCTTATAGAAATGGGTCTTTCTCTCTTTGTTTCCCTATACCATCTTCATACAAGCACAAGCTCAATAGCATAGGAGACCATAGACTTCCTAAGCTAGCTTTAAATTCCAAACCTAAAACCACCAAGGCTTAAACGAGGTTATTATAAAGACACCAAGGCCTCGGTTAAACCACAGATCGTACGAGAATGTTGTATTCAAAACATCAGTAATATTAAAAATACATTTTTAAGTTCAAGAAAAATGGTGGGAGAAAAATCAAGAAATAAAAGAAAATTAAAGGTATTATAAGGAGGTCATCAACCCCACCTTAGAAGATCAAAAGTATCTTCGTTTAATCATCTCAAATAAGAAAATTAATATAAATGTAAGATTAGAACGAACCTCATGAGCTCCAGCAAGGAAACAGTCGCTGAGCCGCTCCTAAAACACCATGGATGGAAAGGATCTGCCATCTTGTGAGAATATAGAACATCGAGGATGAAATCACTTCTCTAGATCGTCCCGCGTATACCACATTAGAGCTCAATTTCATAATCTTGTTGCAATATCGACCTTCCTAGCCTTTTAAGATGTCAAAATTATAATAACTTTGAGGCTTCTCTCCAAGCTTTTTAAGATAAAGAATAAATCTTAAATCAAATTAAATAACTCTTTTCTTTAGGTCCGATAGACCAAAGATTGGTCTCGTGATCGTGCAGAATCACAGAATATCATCATCATATATATAGGGTGCATTTTTATTTAAGTCATGATATAGTGAAAACTACATATATATATATATATATATATATATATATATATATATATATGAATGATATCTTCAAAAAGTTTTAAAAAATGTATTAATGTATAATATTGTTATTTTGGTATAAAATATGATCATATGAAATAATGATAATTCAAACATGAATTTATTTTTAAGCTATTTTCCAAACTTTATTATGTTAGAAAATCATATTATTCTAGATTTATTATTTTACGTAATTATTTATATTCATACAATATATAATTTAATAAAATTGAATCATGACAATACAATACATAATCTAAATTTTACAATTTCACAATACAATTACAATTTTAAATATTTTACATACAATTACAATTACAAATTTCAAGAATTTTACAATTTTAATAAAATTGAATCATGAAAAATACATACAATTACAATTACAATTTTTCATAATTTTTGACAATATAATTACAATTACAATTTTACAAATATTTTACATACATAAATTTTATATCATTAAAATTACAAGCAATTTTACAAATATTTTACATAAAATACATTTTCACAAAATAAAATTTAAATTTCAATTTTACAATTTTGTTAATAAATTACAATTACAATTTTAATTTTACATAATTATGTAGAATCGTCATCATGATACATACAATTACAATAATAATTACACAATTTTATTAATTACAAGATATAATATTGATAAATATCATGATTAACTATTAAAAATAAAACATCACGGCTTCAGATGGTATAACTAATGCATAAAACATCATAAGTATTCAAAATGTTTTCACATCTCGCATTTATAATATCAATCATCGGATTCATGATCATCTAACAAAACACAAGTATTGTATAACATCATCACAATACAACATCAAATATAACTTAAGGTCAAATAAATCTTACTATCACATACATTTCATCTGCAAGCACCTTTTAAATGAACATATCTAATATGACCCAACAATATGCACATCATGATGAACACCAACATGAACATAAATATATGTCCATATATACATATATATATATATATATATATATATATATATATATATATATATATGAACCCATATAATCTCAAATATCCGTGTGCCTACATCAATACTATAACTAGTACTTGAGGCCTGCTTACGATGGTGCACTTCATGCTCGCATGGATGATGCCAGCCCGCTCGGGGAGGTGCCGCCTACCGTCTGCATGGTGTTGTTCTCAGAGGTGTCTCCGCCGAGACAGCGGATGCCAGCACTTTGTCATGGAGTGGTGCCTCCTCGATGGGCCTCTTCGTGAGGGACTGTGCCCGGCCGGGCATGCGTCTACCGACCGAACCTGGCGTGCGGGCTTCTCATCTTCGTGAGGTGAAGGAGGAGTGAGGTGGAGTACTAGAATGAATATCACTTCTCATGATCATGACTGGTCCCATGAGCCGTTTCCGTCGTATATCTCCTACGAATCCATCCATCCTATCCACCAAGAGAGTATGGAAGCTCCACCAATATGATGCATAAGGTTCATCTTATCTACAGGCATATCTCTGTGGGAGTTTTGTGAGCTGCGACCGCCCGATCTCCGATCGTAACAGAAACCCCCCACGCACCCGCCAGGGACCCACACGCCCGCCGCCCAAATCCATCCCGAATCTAGATGTCCGCCCGAAGTATCCCCGTGTGTATATCCGCACCCGAGGATCGTAAGCCACCCTAATCCTGCCTCTCGCTATCCCCTCTTCTCAACAAGGAACCATGACCGTCCGGGTGGGTGGAATCATGTCCCTAACGAATGTGTCAATATCTACAAAATATATATTACACAACAATAATTAGAAAATTTCATTAAACACTAATAAAACAAGTTAAAGAACGTAAATAGAATAAATTTTATTTAATTAATTAATAAGACAATAAAATGAAACTATTAATGAAATAAGTTTTAAGAATATTAACTCTAACATCCGATGGCTTCATCTGGGTGAAGAGGATGCTTGTTAATCTCGCCAATCCAAACCCACGTACGGACACAACACCCACGTGGAACAGATCATCAACACCACAGCAACCCCTGGGCCATCATTAGATACTTGCCGGATAGTTGACAAGCCCCTCTCGCATCATCTAGCCCCGCATCCTGACCTCGATGAAGGCAGAAGATCGACCTCGGCGGCTACTACGGACAAAAGTAGGCTCTGTCTCAAGAAACCTCTAAAAAAATAAAAATAAATAAATCAAGCAAAAGGAAGGTCAACTCTCTCACATGCTAATAAATATATCTATCTAATGCTATACAAACTCGCTGTAAAAATAGCACCATCTCACAGCCGTGGCGTCTAATAAATAATAAACATAAAATAAAAACGGCAACCAATGTGTGGGCGCCATCACTGAAGATAGGTGCAGAATAATTAATAGCAGGGAGAGGCACCTCACTCCCTAAACCAAATGAAGCAATGTGTAACTCCAACTACCAGACACTCTGTTCCAAGAGAAAGTATATCCCTAATGTATTCCTAGAGGGATGGCTAACCGACTTCCTACAGTATAACCGACAGGGATGACCCTGGGAACTCCAAGAAAATCCTCGGCTCTCTCCTGGGAGCAGGTGGGGCAGTGTTAGCAATAAAATAAATTTTCCTCCCTGCAATGCACACCACGTGTGGACCCTCATCTTAAACTCTGCCTGGGCATCTCGCCTGGCATCAGTCCCGTCCCAATAACTCATTTATATCCCTCTGTGATGTAGCCTCCTCATAGAAATTAAGGAAGGCCTACCTCCTTAAGAGCAATTGGATGGGTGTCGCACAGGTAGTGGTGCAAAAGTCTCTCCTCTGGCATGCCTCCCACCGTTAACTGTGTTAGTAACGGTCATCCATACGCTCTTGTTGTTCCCTTTCCTCTTCCTCTATTGATGTTACTAAATATCTGCATATTAAATGCATTTTATTAAAGACAAATGTATATACTATATATTGAAAGAAAAAGAACATTCGATGCTCTCAAAAAATAGTTACGTACAATGTAAAAAGAAAAATATTTTTGTGCGGTGCATCGACAAAATATCTGCCCCTGGTATGGTTAGCTTCAATAACGACCGCTTCATGAACGATGTACATACCCCAGCAACCGAGAACGACCGTGGGCCGTCGTAATAAACCAATACATATAGTGTGTTATTTAAAAAAATTTGTATGGTTAGTGGCTGCACCGACACGCACCATTAATTATTTTAGTGTTAAAGCTTTAAAGTTAGACGATCGGAACCCGATATGTTTTTGACATCTCGCTTCCTCATGGGTGTTTTAGTGAATTTATTAAATACGGCTGACCGTGTGAGCCAAAATGGCTCGAACGCATCGTGCAAATTTTTTTTTTAATCATAAATTTAAGTGAATTTGAGAAATTAATCACAAAAGGTTAAGTTATTGAGAAATATAGATTACCCGACATTTGCCTGAGGAGTAATTGCCGAGGAATACTTAAAAAAACAAATTTACCCATCATTTTAAAAAAACTAAGTCCACAATGAGCAATGGATGGAAGTAAATGCTGATGAAAGGGAGCACCGATGGCAAGGCGCCCAGAGAATGGGGAAAAAAAACCTACACCTGCTTGAGAGCTCTAGAGCACCGAACAAGTAAAATGAATATTTTTACGCTAATTTTTTTTTAAAATTAACCCCTTTTTCATGCGTTCATTATGAGACATACCAGGGTTTTAATAATTACCATAACACACTCTTTTACTTATATACTGATTAATTGAGATGCACCCCACGTTGGTAAGAGAGCCAGTGGTCCAGGTTCCATTTGATAAATGACCGGTGCATTGATTATTTGTGTGCACCGATCCTACAGCTCAAGAGCACAATAATTCCGTGGCATTTGATAAGTAATCGATGCGCTTGCATAAAAATGCACGGTGTTATGATTAGAAACACACCGTAAAAAACATCCGCAAAAAAACCTCCACCCAACTCAACCTCCTCTAGTGACTTCCTACAAAAGGATATGGCCATGGAGGCGGGGCTTCCTCAAAAAATATGCTAGTGGGTCTTTTCCTTAAAGTATTTTAAAATGTGATGTTATTATTTATTTTAAATTATATTATATATTAATTGTATTTTAAATTATTATATTTTCTTAAAATATATATATTAATAATTAAACTTTATATATATTTAATAAAGTTTAGCAAGCAGTTCATTGATGACAAATTGTAAATATGAGAGAACTTAATTACACAACACTAACCCGGCCGCATTTTTTGGACTTGTTTAGTCGGTCACCGGTTTATTCTAAGGAGATGGACTTCGAGTCATGTGAGCCGAGTATATGAATTTAGGAAAATAAAACATCACCCCATAATTTATTTTCCTTTGGTCACTCTTTCACAAAAATATTTGTTTTCAAAGTAGTATCAGTCATTCATTCGTGTTTTAGATATGTGATTGAGGTGGTCTCGATATTATAAATTTTTCATTATAAAGGTGAAAAAGTTTACATGTTAAAATATTGTAATCAGCACTGCACCACATGTTGCAAAAGAAACGTCGTAAGAAATATATAGGAAAGAGAAGCCTAGAAGAAGTAAGTTGTTGCAAATGTTAAGAGCCATTGTGGAAGTGAAAATGAAAAGACATTTTTTGCTTCCATGGAAGCAAAGTTGTGGAGGTTCCAAAGATATCGATGATAAGAGTTATCAAGGTTCCAAAAATATCGATGATAAGCGTTATCAATCCGAAAAATTTTATATATAAAACACATATATGTGCTAAATTTGCCATAACCAAATAATATAGATATTGAAATAAGAAATTTAGGGTGAAAACATATATATAAATCAACATAATATACTGGCTATATAAAAAAAATTGTTATAGATATTGAAATAGAAATTGGGGTGAAATCATTCGGTGATTAATAATTCCTTCAACAAGCATGAAAAATGAGCATGTAACTCAAATAAGATATTTAATACACAAGCACAATCTATCTAGCATATGTAAATAAAGAGAATTTTATTAACATAAATAGAGTTTACTCCAAGTTCATCTACAGACCGAATAAATTTTATATCAGATATGAATAACAATAGTCTTGGTATGCTGCAAAGTGAATACCATTTACATGGGACACTTTTTATGTTATGGTTTATTTTCTTGCCCTAAATTTTGGTTTTTATTCTTTCATATACATAGGAAACAAAAAATGCAAGTAATTTTTATTAAAATTCTAAGTTATAGTTTTATTTTAGAATTACAAATCTAGTTTCTTATTAAACTATTTTACACACATCTATTTATTCAAATAAATTATATTGTGAATATGTTTTCCTATTATTTGATTAAAAAGTTATTGTACTCCCTACTAATTAAAACAAGTATATTAATAAGTAATTGAATGCCAAAGCATCAATTTTTTTATGTGTATAAATTATTTGTTTTAATATTTTAGTTTCTCAGAAATAAATTTAATAAATCATATTCCACATGAATACCATGGGTCATCACCAAAGTATTGTTTTATGCACTCAAAATCAATTTAACTTATTAAAAAGAAAAAGAAAACTAAAATAATAATATAAAAAAAAAAAAAAAGTATAAAACGACATTTTAGTGGGTCTAATGGCCTTAAACATTTTCAACTGCCTGAAGATTTTGGTCCAACAACGGCATGGACACATTGGAAGCTAGAGAAGTTGTTTTCAAATAAGGTCAATAACTATGGGTTGTTAATTAGTTTATTATTATTTTTGTTTTTTATATAATTTTATTTTATTTTTAGTTTGTGTGAATTATGTCAACTGTTAAAATATTATATATTGCAACATTCATATTATACACCTAAAATCAATCGCGCATCCTTATTATGTAAAAAAATTAAAAAAAAACTAACATTATAAAAATAAAGAGAAATAAAATTGTTTTACTTGTGATCTAATGGCCTAAAACATTTATAAAAAGTATATCAACTAATATTTTCTGATCCAATGGCTCCGCTAATGTGTTAATATCAAGTAAATAGGAAGTTGTTTTCAAATAAGAACGCCTTTACGGCACTCTCTCCGATTGTAAATTGAAAAAAATTAGTAAAATACTTTAGAAAATAAGAGTAATTTTACCCGTATATGGTGATACAAATGCGCTCGTGAGGAGGGCTTCGCATTTAGGCCATATCCTCTGCTCATTGAATCCGGAATAGCTTTTTCCATTCCTGAATGATAATCACCATGGTTCAGTCCCGCTAACCCAAACCAAGAAATGCTAATGCGAAAACCAAGAAGCTTATGGTTTTACTATCTCACTCACCCCTGAAGAGAGGAGCCCTCTCGCGCTTTCGAGACCTTCACATTCAAACCACAACGCCAAATAATATTGAGCCATGCAATTATCAAGATTGACACATATGCCACACATAATATGCTTTAGATGTGTCAATTATTAGATTAATATATGCCGTGTATTATGACCTATATGCCAAACATGTACCATTTGTTACAAAAAATTGACTTCTACTTTCGTGCATATACAATTCATAAGTTTTCTGGTAAATGGAATGTTGCAAATTAATGTTTAAGAGAAATATATAGTATGACATTAATTCATTAATTAAGCTATTTTAATTACTTGTGCTTCAACTTTTGCCTTAACTTTGTCTCAGAGTGCCCTGAAGAGAAAATGATAAGAAGAGGATTTTTTGATTGTTTAAAAGAAAAAAGACTTCAAAAATTTTTTCTATGAAATAAAAATATTGCATTGATTTGTATCATTTCAAAAACTTTGGCTCAAAGTAAAAATATTTATAGTTCTTTGTATGTCAAATATATCCAAGAAAGACTAAAAACAATTAATATAGTTCCCATGCACTTCTAAGGGGTTTTTCGGGATTAATAAAACGTAATTTAGTTGCACTAATAAAAAATAAGTTAACCTTGAATGGGCCAAAATAAAAGCAACAACAAAGAATAGGTGAAATATCTACAATTAATTTATATGACAGCATATCTTCTGTAAGAAAATTTTATATAATATAACGGAAAATAATAATTTAGTTGTTTCATATAACTTGATATAAATTCATAAGAAAATACCACTCATATTTTCTGGTATGTATATTATCATCCTCCTCCATATATGTTTTCTGCTGTAGAATATATTTTGATTTTTTGTGTTTTATTTTTAATGGATTTTTTTGAATAAAACTATAATAGTAGATATGAGTATTCATGTGTATATAAGTATATGCAAATGTAATAAGGCCCAAAATTTGTATTTAATGTATAGTTTCAAAATGTTATATATATATATATATATATATATATATATATATATATATATATATATATATATATATATATATATATATATATATATATATATATATATATATAAGTATTTATCTTAGAAAACATATATATAATTATTATATTTTATATAGTATTTTTTAATATATATTATTATTAAAAGAACTTTAACTTCTGTTTTTTATTTTTATTTATTTAATAAAAATTTCTTATATTATGAAACAAAAATTATTCAAAATTAATTCAATATTTTTCTCATAATTTATTTTTAATTTGTAAAGTCACAATGCATGAAACACTTTACACGTACATGGGTAATAACCCCAAACTAAAACATACAAACTATTGCATCAATTTCAGCATTAATAATCAACACCAAAAATTTAACTAATCTATAGAATTTTGAGAGAAAACATGAAAGGTAGAAATGATTTACCCGTAGCAAATTATATATTCCTACTAAAGATTTCAGAGTTGAATGCTATTTGAATTTTGCTAACCACAACAAAAAGCTTTGGCAATGACTCTCCACCCAAACTAGGCTCAACTACACATAATCTTCTATATACACCCCAGCCCCCCACCTCAACGCATACGCTTAATTTTTCCTGCCTCTAACCACTCTTTCCTGTAAGAGAATTATTGAATAACCTTATCCCCTCTTCTGACCATTTAATAAAACCAACAGTTCCAAAAATGGAAAAGAATTGAAATAGATTTGTATGCACACAATCCATGTGTCAACATGCAACTTTATTTTTGGTTTTAAGTGCCACTTAATTCAATGTTTCTCTTACTAACTCTTTCTCTTTTTTTATTCTTTTACTATTTGTAAACTTTTACTTGCTTATATATATATATATATATATAATCATACTTTTATTATTTACTATTTTGTATATATTATTAGTATAATTATTATTTATTCTTATAATAGTTATTATTATCTTTCTTTCTTATTTGTGATTTATTTACTTATATTAATATTATTTTATTATTTTAATATAAATGTAAATAATATAATATCTGTATAATTTTATAATAACAGTACAACTAGAAAATATATAAAGGATATTAATTTTTTAGTCTAGGGTTTTAAACATGTCATTAGGTTTTAGTTACAAACCCCTAACATCAGAACTCCGAACTAAATAAGGTTTTTTTATTTTCAAATAAAAACATCGCCCTGTTTGATTTAGTCTCAAGCCTCATTATTCTAATTCAACCCTTGATAGGGTTTTACCCATATATTCTAGATTCTATCTATAAATCCTAAGAGATATCAAGATATGATAGGGGTTTACAGAGGGAAACAATAGTTAGGGTTTCATATTTTACTTACTCTAGGGGTTTTCTAATTCAAAAGTTCAGACAAGGATTTTCTAACTTCAGATACCAAAAAAAATTTAACAATGTAAAAACCAGATTCTCTTAAAAATGTAGCAAGAAAGGTTCAATTTGACTTTAGCCTTAATCAACTGAAAATCTAATTTCCACAGACTGCAAGACAACTTGGAGGCAGTAAATATTGTGACATGGATCTTGTCACCCATTTAGTCATAAAATCGCAGTTAAAGGTTTGGAGTTCAAGAGTATGTGATTACTTGAATTGCAGCAATCCCGCCCGCTATTTTGTTGTATGAATATAAACCGCTCTAATGTCAGCTTTAATAGAACTAGTTGAGGTCATTTGGTGTGAGATTAACAATCTAACTCAGATCATCCATTAACTAATCAATCAATAAAAAATAGCTCATGTATGGGTTAAATTGGAATTTCGCCTGTGGTGGATTCTATATAACACTATTGTAAACTATGTTGAGTGTAATGTGTGTTTCAAGAAATCGTTGACTAATCCTGAACTCAAAAAATCTAATTAGGGAGGAGATCTTAAATTAATATGGATAATTTCCTTAGGATTGCCAATAATAATACACAAGGAAATAAGAGATTATGAGACAAAGGCTAAAAGTACATAGGTCCTAAAACACAAGAGAAACAATTATTCTTTGTAAGTTGAGCTCATAACAGAGCCATAAATTGTAATGATTACTTGTCCAACTCGATTAAGTCGTAAAGAGGCTTCGAGGGGTTTTCCCGCTATTCAGCTTAGAAATCATTTCATATAGCCATAGTTTTTATTGCATGTCTATACATGTTGTTCTAAATTGTGAATTAATTTCCACGGAGTAGTAGAGTATCAGGTTCTTGATTGATTAAATTTCTCTTATGTTGCAATTTATCAAATTTTAGCATGTGTACTTTATCGTTAGATCACATTAGAACAAGAATTTCAAATTTGTCTCTCGAGAGGTTCGAATTTGCAAAGCTCTTTCAGTATGTGTGATTTTTAGAGTTGGGAGAGAATGGCCTTCACTGACTAAGATTAGAGTATGCCTTAGAAGGCATCTCAAATTTTATTGCTTGGAAGGATCGCATGGTGGGTAGTGCTTGATGATGAATGGAATGTTGGATTATTTCAAGACAAATATTCCAAACCAAAGATCGCCAGATGCAGAACCTAGCCCATTGAAGAAAGGATACAGCCAAGGTGTGGAGGCTAATGAGTGGAGGGAGTGAGAGACCATGGCTCCCAAGTCTCCTTGGAAATAAAATCCTTTCACAATGTGGAAGATGACTGATTGAGTGTATTCCGAGAATAGCAATGGCCATAGAAAATTTCACCCTAAAAGACACACTTAAACATTAAGATGCAAAGAATGATACTTATTCCGCAAAGATTCTCCTGCATTTTACGAAGTTCAGATGAGCTTGAGGGTTGTTCAATGTTTAAGATGACCAAGAGCCTAATTCTTCTAGGCTTCCAAAATCTTGGAAAATATCTAATAGAATTCTAGGATTGAAGGGGGAAATTAATGTATTTTGGAACAATTGTCTCATTCAGTATAAGAAGAATCAAGATAAATACCGAGATGGAGTAACATCCACAAAAGAGAAGAAGACTTGGTTATAGTTGGAAAACGGTATTAAAGGCCATGGGCAGAAGTCCCAAGGTGAGGCTTAATCTACCAAGGGCAGAAGAAAAGACTAGTCCAAAAATAAAAATGCTTCAATTGTCATGAATTTGGGCATAGCCAATGCTAAAAGGTCCACATAAAATTCTAACAAGGAAGGAGTCTACAAGAGGGAGAACACGTGAAGCATTAGCTTCAAAATTTGAGTTATATTGCAACTGATTGCAGATGGTAATAGGACCAACATTGGATAGAGGTGTGGTACTGGACTTAGGTTCCCCTTATCACATGAGAGGGTAGATACTTTTCATGACCTAGATAAAACATTATCTCCAAATGCATATTTAATGCATCACTTAGTATAATACTACCCTAATTGAAATAATAACCTTTTGGTGAGGGAGTAGGTCTCTCTATTCTCAAATAAGTTAAGTGCTTAAAATTATGCCCGATCCGGTAAATTTTGCTACCTTAACCAAGACCTTTTGCTTCTGGCTGATGTGTTAGAATTACAATTTATCAAAAGCATTAAATGAACATATATGCATATAATCAAATGTGAAAACATGTCAAATCACAGAACAAAACAAGATGTTTAATAACGTGTTCGTCCCAAAGGTGGACTATGTTTCTAGGCCTCCGTGTCTCGATGGTGTTGGTAGATTCATTCAAAGGTCGTAACTAGTGATAGATGTATGTTTTTACTTGTCATACAAGGAAATGTGCCCTCAACATGAGTGGAAAATTCCTCTCCATAGATAATCATAAGCAAAGGAACTCTCACTCATCACAGACCATCAAAGATGAATAAACTACACACATGGAGCCAAAGGGTATCCCGCCATCAAGGCAACAAAGAGATATCACAACATAAATCACCATCCATGATAAATACATACCTACATCAAATACACATAAATATTGGCTACATCATACATCAAGGTAGAATCGACAACAAAAAAGTAAACATAAATATTATGCATCATACATTAAGCACGACCGACATGACATAAAGCATCTCACAAAAATATCAATGAATTACATGGTACATTTATGAAAAATTCTCAACTCTAACAATAAGAATAAGTTTACCGAACTGCTAGATATGAATGCACCATCAAAATCGTGGTGTCGAATGGCATGAAATCGACTATCCACATGTCAAATCATTACCCGTCATTCCAATCTAGAAAATGGCCAAAAATCGGACCTATGCTGGCAAAACTAACACCGCCATCGTCTGGCTGCCGAGAGACAAACTATGACAAATCGGTAATAATTGGACACTAGAAATTTGGCCCCTTGGAAATGATGTTCAGACCGGGGTTCCACTTCGCATCAGCTCAGTGGTTACACCCCGATAACAAAATATTGGTCAAAACCTCAACCCCGTGTGCCTCAAGTCCGCTTCCCAGGCACTCAAGATAATTTGATTTTATTTGGGCCAGTTTGGGCAGAAGCTTACAAGCCACCATTGTGCTAAGATGAAGCCTAGGTAGAGGAGGGAGAGGTTGGGGGATCACCCCGACCCCTCAACATAGTTACTATTGCATATTATTTTATTTTGGGTGAGGTGTTAAATATGGCATGGTGTATGTTGGTGGTGTTGCCCACTGAGGCTGCCCACGTGCTTCAGCAGTTCCACCCCACGGGCACTAATATGTCAACTTAAACGTCTAAATCTATGTTATATATGTTACGCTTTATTTCCCAAAATATAACATATCTATGCTATATATAGGCCATGTTGTTTAGTTCTATGGGTCAAGTGGTTCACAACCCTTGACAATATTTTTATTTTTTATATGGTTCAATGGTAGGATTGGTGGGCCCCAATTTTTTTTTTTTTTTTTTTTTTTTTTTTTTTTTTTTTTTAAATATTTAATCTTTTTATAAATGTAAACATTAGAAAATTTTTTGAACCATAGGGTTTACCGGAAAAATTAAGTATCCAACAAATTTTCCTAGAATACATTCAGATTACCAAACTGCCCACCAATCTCATGAAATCGTGATCCTTTAACCTCCTATGTCACCTACACCTTTAGAACTTTGATCAAATTTTAACTTTCACATATGAAATCTTATTTTCGACAAACCGCTTGCACCGCTAAAATCTGATGACAAGATCTTCAAATTGAAACTCGGGCCAATTTGCTATTTCTCACCACTTTCAATTTTGGAGCTTTCAGTGCCCTTATCCTCCGTGTGTGGTAAAATTCTAGCCACCGATATCATTCCTCCTCGACTGAGGAGCTTTTGTCCACCAAAAGTATGAACATAATCGAATCCGTTAGACTTTCTTTCTTCACCAAGCCAAGTAACTCTGGAAATGTCACCCTTCATTCTCTTCACCTTGTCCTTCCTGGACCATGTTTAACAGCCACCGCATCCCTCTCGTAAACTTGTAGTACAATATTTTTCAATTTACATGATTAACCAAGAATTGCATTATATAATCTACGTGATTCCCTATGTACACTTTCCACTGTAGCTATAACTATATTCTGCAGTCAATTTTACATTAAATTGAATCAATAATACCCCTAACTACTGTTTCAGCAAGGCCAAAACCATGGTTGTTTCAACAAGTATTAAAACACATCACACGCATTTTTAAATTTTAAAAAAATGCAACACATGGTTTAAAAAACAAGGCTATGATGACATCAATTGCCATCTAGGAAACCATATTTTTCCTAGTCAGGAGTAGACCACCATGGAATGTGGTGGATTCATTTGTTTCAACCAATTTACCTGAATCGTAGTTCATGCACCACGTCATTTCTTAAGGTATTTCTTCGCCGGATGGAGCCTCTAACCCGTGATTTTTGTGACTGTTCTGTTTTGTAATGACTGCAAATTTTTTTCATCCCTCCAACCAATTTTTTTTCCTCATATGGAGAAGATTTTAATGCCTATCTCTCCTTTACAGGTTGCCATTTTTCTTTAACAATCACAATGATATATTATAAACTACAAACGGCATTAAAGTTTTCTATGCCATGATTTACTTTCATAATTAGCATATTATTAGTAATCAAAAATGAACTTAAGAATATTGAGATTTATTATACCTTTCCTAGTTATCTTGGTGTGATCATGGTGATGAGAACTTGTCTCACTTCTTCATCATAATATGTGCACTTCCTGCTGGGATGATGGTGAAGTGGTTCACTCATTCTTTTCCTTAGAGTCTAACAATGTATGTTTTCCTTTGATGTTAATAAGAACATAGAGACAAGCCCCATCCCTTTCTCTCCTAATGGCAGCAGGCAGATGTTAAAGCCTACTCATATTTTTCCTCACTGCTTTCATCTAATGTCATGGGAGCTTCACACCTTTAGAATTTCTCAAGGGTTGTCCCAACCTCCATATCGAGGTCTCTACACAACCTCCAATGGCTAAGTCAGCCTTGACCATGAATGCAAATTCCTCCTCCTTTGTAACCCATATTGGTAAGGAGTCTTATGCCGTCTCAGATTGGGATCTCCACATTTGGCAAGAGATAAATAATAGCATGTGAAGACAGAATTCTCAAGAATTACCAATTTGCTTACCCCTGATGTCAATTTGGAATCGGGGGAAGAGGGCTTCTCTGAAGCCTTTGTTACGCTTCACTTCCTCCAAGGCCTCTGCCGTGGCTTGTACTCAAGTTTCAATCATCGCTTCTCCTCCTTCTCTTCCTCGTAGGAGTGTCTTCACCTCTCATGACCAGTTGAAGACTTTCATCGTTGCATCAATTCTTCTAATGCCTTTTTTACGTGGCTTTCTGTAATTAAAGCTACAATCAACAAGCTCTCCTCTTCCCTTTGTGGTAGTGGCTTTCAACCCAATGTTATCTTAACATTGTTATACTACAAGACATGTCCACCCTTTTGGAAATCCTCAACATGGCTTCACACAGCCTTGACATCCTCCGTTGTTGCACGTTCAATGGTCCATGCTTGTGGTTCACATCAAGAAGAAGGATCAAGCCCGATACCAGTTCTGATTTTAGTAAATTCTTATACTTTAACCAAGACCTTACTTGCCATGATGTGTTAGAATTAAATTTATCAAAAGAATTAATGAACACATATGCAAATATAATCAAGAGGAAAACATGTCAACAATCACACATCAAAAACATAAGACGTTGAGAACTTTGAGTTCGTCCTGGGCAGACTTCCAGCCCTCGGGCCCTGTCTCTGAAAAGGTCACTTCATCTGCTGTAACCGGGATGATGTATATGACACTTTTACTTTCATACAAGGGAAATGAGCCCCTCAACATGAGTGGAAATTCTCTCCATGAGAGACGTTCCGTTAAAAGGCTGAACTCTCCACCATCACAAACCTCATATCAATGCTGCCAGACAACTTCACACATGGTGACAAAGGAGTATATCGCCATCACAAGAAACAAGTGGATCTAAAAACATAAATCACCATCCTTGATAAATACATACTACACTAAATACATAAATATTCCTGATCATACATCAAGTAGGAATCAATAACAACAAATAAACATAAAGATTTATGATCATACATCAAGTAAGAATTGACATGAAATAAATCATATCACAATAAATATCAATGAATCAGAATAGATCAACACTTCATTATATCTTAAATCATGTCAAGCAAGAATACTGTCTGGGTTTTGACTAAATGCACCATCGAAATCAGTATAGAAATGGCATGAAACTGAATGTCCAGTGTTTCAAATCCGACACCGTAAATTTAAATGTGGAAAATGGCTGAAAATTTGAGACGTCCGTTATGTAAAAATGACACTCACTACCTGTTCCAGAGGTATAAAATCCATATAAATTTGGTCCACGACACCGGGAAAATGGCCCTCTTGGAAATGATGCTCAATTAGGTTTCCACGTCCCCTCGTGATCGGCCGATGGGTTCAATCTGCGTGCAAATGTGGCCATTAATAAACCTCGATTTTCAGCCTCAGGGTCCGTCTTCCTGCACTGGTGATAATTGAGCTATTTGTACGGCTGCTGAAGTATAAAGCACCATATATCAGGCACAACTAAGTGAGGTCGTTAAGTTATGAGGGGGGAGGAGAGGTCGAGGGATCAAATCTCGACCCTCATATAGTTACCATTGCATATTATTTTATTAAAGCAAGAAGGCCATGGCATGGGGCAGCAGGCTGCCCGCTGTGGGGTCGCCACGGGGTCGTGCGGTTCGACCCCCGCCTGCCCGCCGGGGACCGTTTTCACCCCCAAACATTCCAACGAAAGTATGTATGTTAAATTTATTTTAAAATATAACATATATATGTTATATATAGGCCATGTGGTTTCGTGGGGTCCGCTAGTCATGGCCCGTCTACCCTTATGCAATAATTTTTTTATTTTTGATATGGTCTTGCTTTGGGTGTGGCTGGATTGTGGCCTCGTCACCTTTTTAAATATTTAATTGGTTTTATAACAAAATTAGAAATTTCATCGAATCGTAGGGTCATTGGGATAAATGGCGGTCCAAACAAATCGTCCGGAATCTAGCTTCTGAGGCTGGCCAACTGCCACCTCAAAATCCCGCGAAATTGCATCCATCTTCCATATCACCTGGCCAACCTTAGAACTTGACCAAGTCTAGTCTGATATCGAATCGCTTGACGAACCATTCACATCATCAGATCAAGGCGATGATATATTCAACTTGAAACTAAGTTTTCCACGTTTCATCCACTTTGAATTTTAGAGCTTTCATAACCCTTTTGTCCTATGTGCATCTCTAACCACCCGGATCAATGCCCGAAGAAGAACCTCATCTGTAATGAAGTGAAGATCGTATATGATGTGGATGATATAGGTATTCGCATCAAAGGTGCCTTAATAAAAGCTTAAAAATAAGATTATTTGAATTGAAATGAAACTAGGGTCGAATAAATATCTCACTTCAGCTGCCAAGTATAAATAGAAACAATCTCGAGTCAGATAGACAAAGTTAAAGGTATTAAGACTAGTCAAAGTTTTGGTCATCTAAGCCCACTAAATTTCCACCAAGAAGGTAGAAAATCAACTAAATTATAGTCGCTAAATATGGATATACTTAAATTTGGTGGCTGTCTAACAAGCGACAAATGACACTTAAATTTGACGGTTTTCTCTGGCCTGCAGGGAAAAATTATATCCTACTTAATTTTATCTAGACCTTGAACCTAATTTTAACCATTTTTGGACTCCATTGAGCCAAGCAACAAAAAGTATATAAAAATGGTTGTGGCGAGCTACCAACTCGGCCACCCGTATATATATATTGTTGGTATAAGCACCTGCGCCTGGACTGGGACCCTACCCACCACGCACCTGAACATATCATGGTGAGGGGTCGCCGTGGATTGGAACCCGCCCGGCCGAGTCACGGCGCCGCCACCGTGCGCCCTTACAACCTCGAAAAAAAAAAAAACAAACGCGCTAACATGTTTTATGGGCGATGCCCACGATTTGACCAGTACCCTCCACCCTCCAAATACAACGCCTAACCAAAATGACTTAACTAATCAGTTGAAAATTTGTCCAATTTTTTTTATAAGAACTAGAATTTCATTCAATCAAGGGAGAGCAGAAGAAAGGAACCTTTAAAAGTACAAAATATTGATACTACGACATACAAATTTGAGTTTTCTGATTCTCTTTGGCTGAAAAATCGCTTCATGTTTCATGCTTAAATAAGGTTATAGTGACAAGCTCCCAATCAAACAATATTTTAAACTCGACGTGGAAGTGGGGAAAAATCACATTGGAACCGAAACAACACACAAACAATAACTTAATAATTATGAAATCGAATACCAGAGATTACCATGGAATAATTTACCGTTGAATATTCCATGGGAGGATGAGTAGGAATTATACAAAAGCATCCATAACTACCAAGTATCAAGGACAACACTTTTTTGAAGGAGAGGGGCATGTTAGGTCCCTATAATAATTGTGTGTATCCCCTGTCATATTGTCACCATGTAGTCCCTGCATATTTTTATTACAGTCCATGTAGCCTCCATTTCTTATTTTTTTCCCCACATATGCTGTTATGTCATATCTCGATTATATTGTGACCCTTAATCCTATATATATAGAAAAAGGATGTTTTGTTATTTGGAATCATCCAAGAATTGCCCATTTATGTAATGTAAAAGGAGGTTTCCCCTCGAAGAGTGAGGCTAATTATTAAGTCATTGATCTATCTTTTTCTATTTTGTGAGATGGTTGCATAACAAATAGGGGTGATAAAATCCCTTGCTAAGAGGGAGTGTTGAAAATGTAGCAAGAAAATAATTTGACTTTAGCCTCTAGTAAAATTGAGTAACCGAATTTCCACATCAACATGATAACTTGGGAGGCGCTTAACTAGTGATACTTTCACTTAGTTAGGAAATTCGAGTTAGAAGTGTTGGAGTACTAAGCCATATGCTGTGGATTGCTAATTTATAGTAAAATTGAGTTTAGTTATTTTAGTTGTATTTAGTTAAACTAGTTCTGTCAGCTAATAGAACTAGTTGGAGGTCAATTATGTAATGGGATGTACAAATAACTCAAGAGATCATCTAGTTAACTTAGTCAATCAATCCAAAATATTTCAAAAATGTTGTATGAATTTGAATTGTTCAATTTAAAGGGAGATTCCAATGCAATGTAACATTAAAGGTAGAAAATATGTTTATGCATATGTTGTTGCAATCAATGATCAATGTTGAATTGTGCAATCATTTTGATAAAATTTAAAATATTTAAAAGCACTTTCCTAAGGATTTGCACAAGGGTAGAGGTTGATAGAGGCATAATGTGGCTAATTGTTGGCCATAGGGTCCTAGTAAGTAGAGAGAACATTTATTCTTTTGCAAAGTTGGAGCTTAGAGTTGGAGCAAGAAATTATAATATAGTATCTATTCAATTGATTAATACAAAGACGCTTGGAGGGCTTTTCCTGGCCATTTATGTTGTCACAACAGAAACACCCTCCAAATTCTTCCCTACACTCACCTGGGAACCACTATGGATCTTGCACCGCAGTTCCGTAGTCACTTCGTGTTGTTGAAATAGCTGAGCTCCTTTATTTGATTATAAGTAAGCAGTCACTTCCTCACAATTAAATGCTGCAAATTTAACATGTCCATGAGCGCATTATTTTACAAGCTTGAACAAGCATGTCATTTTCCATAAATATTTTATTATGTGATGTCCAATCCATATTTGCATGGCCATGCACACTAACAAATTTCCTCACCCGTTTTTGAAAGCATACTCTATTTTTGTGAGTTTCTCAAACTACTACTTTTGGGGCACTTTCACTGCATTTTTTCATGTTTACGATTTTTTTCTTCTTACTTTTCCTTTTTAGGTGACGAGGGTTTATTTTCATGTTATATTTTCCTTGCATATGTTTTTTTTTACCTACATTCGCATATCACAAGTGTCATTTTCACTCTTATATTCATATAAAGAAGTGTTGTATTTTAGCATAGAATTGTTGTTTATCATATAAAAGTGGATTTTTGGTTTGTTTCGAGGGGAAATATTTGTGATAGTAATTTTTATTTTCAGTAAACACCCTACGCACTCATTCCAAAGTTTTAAGCACTACCACAAGTGTCTTGCCTGCCGCTGAAAAGTGTATCTTAGTAATTATCTTGTCGAAAAGTCGTCCAGTAAATTTGTCATATAGAGGGGAAATATGTTGTTAACATGTTCTGATAATCTATGTTTCTGTGTCGTTAAGTGTTATATGTAGGTAGATCAGAGTCAAGTCATCTACTGCTCACTGGCCTCATTGATCCCAACTATCCATTTTCTTCTTAAACTCTTGCTAACCTAGCCTCATCTGATGCAAAATTTCCAAACTTTAAGCTTAAAATCCCTTTTTCCTTAACACGTACAATTTATATTTCTTGCCTCCCAGAATGCATTTGTATTCTGTTGCCTAAGTTTCTGAACTTGGCCCCCAAAATCAGGCAATCCGCCCGGCCTCAACTATGCATCGCATAATACTCTGATATAAAGCTCAACCTCTGATTTCTAGCTACACAATTTCAAGAATCACTTAGTCCGCTTTGCCTCCCGTAACCGCATACTACAACATGAAACCCCGTCTCTAGCTCACTGACTTCCCAAACCAACACAATTTATCTCTGCCTAGTATTACATTGTGTACATTAATATTCAAGCCTTATCCCTCGCCCTTGAATTATGTGAATGCAACTACTGGGCCTCCTCTACCTTCCAAACCGTGGGTGTTGAGAAAAATATGTGTCAAGCCTCAACCTCACTTCTCAATCTCCTCGGGTGTAGGCACATTTTTTCATAGTCCAAGTCTAACCATGCATTGTGAAATCTCAAGGTACAACCTCAACCCTTGATTTCCCGAGGCCTGCACTCTGTATAATCACGAAGTTTCTTCCCCCCCCGTCACCCGGTTCTAGCCTCGCCGCTAGTGGACGTATGCACCATCTTAGAAGAGGGGTCTGCTGTGACTCATGTCACATTGTCATGAGTGGATGAGGATGTAGGCCTGCATCATGTTATGGAAAGATGATGTCAAATTATATGAGAAATATAAATGCTAGAAGATACATATGGATCTAAAGAGATAAGAAGGATAGTAATTACTGTAATATCATGAACACTAGATTACAATAGAAGATCAAAGATCGGGGACCCGCATGAGGACTCCATCTAATTCACAACCCTTTGGAGGATGGATATGTTGAATAAATCACATTCTCTGCATGAAGATGAAGTACATTCTCTCTTTTTGGAAGACAAAACAACAAGAAATAGACTATGATCACTATGTCATGTCGTGTCATGAGCTATCATGTGCCACATCATTAGTGTATGATGTAATTATATATTGGAAAGTGTAATGAATTGGAGGTCCAAGAGTCACTGAATAATGTGAAGAGTCATAGAAGTGAAAATCTAAGGTAGAAGTCGAATAGTCACAAGGGTATTCCAAGAGTCATAAGGGAGGTGAAGGATCACCCCATTTGTTATATATAATCAATATATGCAAAGGAATTTCACCTGGTTTCTCCTACTAGGAATTAGATAGGAAGATACTTTGGAGGAGCAAGTGATTGCTTCTAATGTCTACTTATTGGGGCTAATAAGTGCTCGTTGTCTTGATTTAGTTTGAACTTTACTTAATTCAAAATCTAATTTGAAGCCAAATACACTTTTATGCTATATGTCATGAATATTGCAGATTGTTATTTGAATGCTTGAGATGTATATTGTTTTCATTAATGTTTAATAGAAATTAACCTATTTTGGTGGATTTGCATTATCTTTTGAAGGTGTGTTGTATTTTATTTAACAATCACATGATCTTGTAGAATCATTTCTATCAAGTTGATCAATGCGTCATTCATTATGCAAAGTTCGTGTGATTTTCTAGATTAATACTTATTACTTGTCTTTAAAGTGCCTACTTTTCTCCCCTTTGGTAGGCTGGGACTGATAATTTCAAGTAGCTGAGCATTTCAAAGGCATGGTCACTTGTTTTTTTGGATTCAAGATACATGTGTATTTCTCTCTTGTTTTGAACTTTGTAGCCAAGAAAATCTACAACAATACATGAAAAAAAAAGTCGGGTTGATACTCTGTATGAGGCTCTGATTCAAATAGTGTGAGGTCTAGACTGGACATCATATTTGGGAGAACCCTTAATGATGGATTTCCAACACCATCAATAGTTCCCCTAGAAATCACCGTGTATTTGTGGTTTTGCTTTTATTGCATATCTATGCATTTTGATATGACATTATGAATTAATTTTCATATATACAAAGTAGAATTTTATTTTACATTTGGATTAAATTTCTAAGCAATGTAATTTTCTGTATCAAATTTCTATATATTCCTATGTAAAATATGCCATCTTCATAGTACCCTAACATTTTCATAGTCTTTTGGATACAAATAAATTGTAAATATCCTAACATAATTCATAATAAATGATAATGCATTAACTCTGATTATGTACCTATTTTGTTTTTACTTACTTTTCAAGATAGGGGAGGTATTTTAATGAAAAGTTTTAATACAAGGCTCCCTAACTGCCAAGGCTCTTCTTCAAAATTAGTCATGAACATTTAAATCTCTTCTAGGTTCCCTCCGAGTCAAGCTACAATCTCTTGACTTCATATTTGATTAATATTTTCAGAAATATAACTATAACTTCTCTTCTAATATATAGATCAGAAAATAAAATGGTATATCTAAGATAATAAACTAGATATACTTAGAAGTTAACAACAATGTAATGAAATAAAATAAATGGAATACTTATTTTTAGAATAAATGGCTTCCTTTGATTTTGTATTAGATATCAATAATATCTCATTTTATTCATTTTATTTAGAGTGTCCATGGATTGCTTTGACGCTCACTATGCTGTATTTTTCTTTGGACTTTCCATCATTTATGAATTTAATATGGTGAGAACTCTTACATGTTATGGGTTATTTGGGACACTTAGAGGTCTTATGTTTTCAAGAGAGTTAATTTTTCCAAATGTATTTTTTTAAAATGTTGATATCATAAATTGGATTTAATTAATATTGTGAGCATAATTTGTGAATGTTCTCGAATGTTAGAGAACATGAGAGAATTAGGAATTAGTTCATAAATTCATGTGACTAAAGGATCCTTAGGGATAAAAGTGAGATTTTAGGAATTATTGAGGACTTTAAGAATTGGGAATTTGTTGAGAAGATGGATTCAACCTGCAATGTCTGTAGGAAACTTTTGTATAAATTGCTGTAAGCCTTGAAGGCATGAAAAATAGAGGCATAGATCTGATATGGACGAGAGGAGGATTTGATGGAATTAAGCATTGAATAGAATAAAATTTATTTTCCTCAGGAAATTTGCATCATGGTAAGTAATTTCCAAATCTTGAGGATTTAACTTTCATTCGAGATACTTCTCGAATTGTTAATTTCAAATAGAGTTGCTTAATTGAATTTGTGCGCATGTCTTCATTTGATATATGAATTAACAAAGTTCAAAATGATTTGTTTGTATTATTTAGTCAAAAGGGCTATTTCAAATTATCGATGCATGAAAACCGTAGTTGCTTTGACGAAATGTCAACTGAAAATGAACGAATGAAGTTGTCCTAGCACATAAAAAAGCCTAAGGTTAATGGGAATGAAAACACTACCAAGCACTTAGATCCAACCGGGTATGGACTACTTGGACGTCTCTTTGAAAATGACATTGTTGCGTGCCCGAATTATATAGTGTTTATCCTGCTTCGATTGAAAGAAAAATTAAACACTCGCAATTCTGTAGGGAGGAAGGTTAAATCACAACCATTTTGCAATCTAATTCAATGGAAACCATATTTTAAATTTCTGTAGGGGATTTCTAATATTCAATTAGATATGAATCTATTAAACAGAGCCTAGAAATAGGGGTAGAACCATCCGATGGGCCCACGCGGCAGTTGTGATTTTATAGATTCATGCCACGTATTCTCATGCGAGTTTAACCTCTTCCAACCAATTTATATTTTATGTTTGGATTTAATTTATAAAGTAGACTATCCATCATGTGTTTAATCCGACTCGCTTTTTCCTCGTACTTAAGATCCAATGGAATATCTCAATTTAAATTGCAAGAGTGTTAATGCTTCGTATGGACCCGAAAATTTATGGAATTCGATTTTATAATCTTAAGTCGACCATCGAATGTATTGATTGGTCTAATAGCCCTCATGTCAAAATCTCTCATCCAAGGGTTTTCGCATACTAGATGTAGGCTTAAACTTAAGCTGATGTGGTAGTTTAGAAATAACTAATGGGCTTGGATCCGAACAAAAGAAGCTACAGAACCCTTGATAAGTGGGGCTAAAAACGCAGAGTTAAACAAAAGGTTATGTTATTTCAGGATTGAAATTAAATTAAATTTCAAAAAAGGTATGGGATATTTCCACACACCGGTATGCTATAATTCTGCTAGTCCTAAAGTGTATAGTTATAAGAGAAAATCCCAAAAGGAAAATGCTTTTATAAATATTTATAAAGTAAAGAAAAGGATGGGTATAGTTTCATGCAGTTTAATTCAAAATTTTAAAGGGTTTTAATAATGATGAAATGTTCCCACAGAGAGATAGAAGTGTGAATAGTTTAGAAGAAAAGGAGTTTCACCATAGAAACTCATATGAAATTTTTTTTATTTCGGGGGACATGAATTGACATGTATTGGACATGTATTTTTATTTGCATGATGTGGGTATGTTCATTCCTTAGAGGTGTGTGTCATATGTGGTATCAAAGCAAACGCTCTTAAAATCTGTAAATAAACACATAAATTATTTTTCTCATTTAAAAACAAAGATCACACCAAATAAGAATTTGAATGAGCTGTGACCTTGTAGTCACAGCAAAGGATATTGTATTGTTGAAATTCAAGCCTTGAATTGTGTTATGATTGGATGTTGTTGGAATGATGCATCTCCATCATGGGGTCCTGAAAGCCGTGGATCGATTGTTGTGCGTTGTACTCGAATGTTGGAGAATGTCGCAAAGGAAGCATGGACACAAACTACAGAGCCAAATCTACGAAATGGTAAAGGCCAAAAAATAAGGAAATCTAAATACAGATGTTGAAATATGGTATGCATGAGTTTTTATTTGTTTTATATTTTACGATTGAATAAACAATGGGATAAAGCTACATTTTTGTAGTGATGTTCTAGAGAGACATAAATGATTTACACTGGGTGGTATGAAAGTTTGCAGCAGCTTGAGTGAATGGAAAAATTTAGCACAAGACTACAACAAGAAACTCGTAGGAAGAAATTAAAAGTCTAGATTGTGTTAAACCTTATTCCAAATTCGAGCCTTGGAAAAGATAAGGACAAGAAGTCCTTCTAAGAGAAGCTTATGTAGCAACCAAGGAGAGAAATTTTGCTCTGCAAGTCTCAGGAAGAGGACTTGGAAACCAGTATGGAGAATTTTGGTGAGGAGATCAACTTAGAAGGAATTTGATTAGTTGCAAGTGTTAAAGCCTACACATAAGGTAAATATGGCTATGGGTAAGCTGTAGAAAAGGTTCAGGAGAAAGCTACAAGAAGGAAAGAGGTGCTAAAAAAATCTCACAAGAACCTGAGATTAAGAGGAGCTGATAAGGGATATTGATATAAGCAAAGAACTCCGATGGAGTTAACAATGTTGCTGAAGGAAAATCAAAGATAAATGTTGGGGTCTCTGTGAAAGACAGTGAAGTGGTCTAAGTTGTTGCAGTAGAAGGCTACGACAGAGACAAGTGAAGTGGCTGGTTGAAAACGTAGAAGTAATGTAAATGGAAGTTTCCATTTGTGTGGACCGGGGAATAGTGTGAAATTCTAGGTGAAGAGGACAATGAGAGACTGTGACTATTGGAATATTCCAATGAAAGTGAAGATAGCCAGTATGTAGAGAAATGAGGCTGTGAGTCTAGCTAAATCTTATGGTTTGTGTATGTTTGATGCAAAAAGATTATTATGTCCATGAATCATTTACAAAATAATTAACTTTGAGGTGTTGGATAATGGAGAATGCCTTTTATTGGAGGAAGGCATTGATTTATTACAGTTAAGGAATTCAGGATGAATTTATAAGCTAGTAGTAAGATAACCAATTAAAGTTGTTATGGAAATTGTATACATAATGAAAATGTTGTAGTGAAATTCCAAGGAGGTAAACAAATGAATTTGTTTAATTAAATGATGGAAAGAATTTTTGCAATGTGATGATACAAAGAAAACATGATAATTCAAGAGGACTACTTAAGAAGAGTGAAATTGAGAATGAATAATATGGAAGAAATGTTGGAAGGATCCTGCACATAGAAATGGAGTTTTTGAAAGATGGCTCAAGGAACCAAGGAGGAATGAATAAGTAACCTTGCTAAATAAGAAATTGTAGATTTAAGTAAATGTTTTAACTCTTCAATTAATAATGTGGTTGTATGTACATAAGACAATGTTAATAAATATGAAGTCAAAATCAATAAAATTATATAGAATATATTTAATATTAGAGAGAAGACTAAAATAAATTTAACCTACCTTTGTTGGATAGAAATGTTCCGTAAAAAGTATGAAAAAGGATCAAAGATACAACTACACAGCTGTGGGAAATGAGGAATGTATGTTTTCGCGTGAGTAGTGCAAGTGGATATGCAAGCATTGTGTTGGAGCTAAGAAATCTTGGGAAAATTATAGATGTTATATTGAGGATGTAAAAGCTAGAAGGAGTGAAGCTACAACAAATTGAAGTTGCTGGAGAAGGACAAGTTTTTGAACCTAAAGATGGAGAAGGGATGTTGGAATCATCCAATCAAGCAACCGATTCTATGATTTTGAAATTAAAAACTTGTATGTCTGGCAGATAATATCATGCGCAGAGAGAGAATTTGAGTTTTATGAAAGTTCTGTATACACAATTTTTGGAGGAACATATAATTTTCCAACGTAACGTTAAAATTAAAAACAGAGAAAATTTGGTTTACAAGGATGACTAAAAGCATAGTGATGTAACAAAGGATGTTGGCATTCAAATGATATGCTTGAGGAATTTGAGATGGATACCATTGAAGATTTTCTCGAGTCATATAAAATACTTGAACATAAAAGAGATTTGATGATAGAATCATCAAACAAGACTATTGGGTCTCGTGATTTTAAACTTGCATGTCTGGCCGGACATGTTTTCGAAATTTTGTAGGTGGTGATAGAGCTGCCATCGGAAGTTGTCATGCAAAGATGAAAGAATAAAAGAGAAATACATAAACATTTCAAAGATCTTAAGGTCGAATTGTATTCGATGAAGATAAGATCATGATATCCGATGAAGTCAGAAGGACAAGTATAGCTTGAATATACAATGTTACTACGCCGATGAATTGAAGGAGAAAAGCATTTTTGAAAGCAATTTACAACAATACAATTGATATCAGAGAGGGAGATATTATGAATTCAAAGATATTCAGAAGTTTTCTTTGGAGGCATCAATATCTACAACTACATTTAGAGTAATCTAAAAAATGATAGTTAAGTCAAGAAAAGAAGGCAAAGAAGAGTTTCTGAAAACTCATACACAAGGGAAAGGACAAACAACAACAAAATAACTTCGACGTAGAAATATAAAATTTGATGAAGCCGAATAAAAACAGAACATAAGGAAGAGCCTACGTAGAATCAAGTAGATAAAGTATTTGACCGTAACAAATATCAAGGAAAAGCCAATGAGTATTGCAAATGAAGATATGGCAAATCCAGAAAAGCAAGGAAAGATAGTGTAATACTTAAATAGCAACAGAAAGAAGTAAGGAAATCACCGAAGAATGAGTTTAAATCCTGAGGTGTTACCAGGACTGTATGTTGCATTATTATGTTAAAAGTTAACAAACCCTTACGATGTAGAGTCTACAGTACTTTTCTACATGGGAGTTTTCCACGGTATATCCTCGCTAAATGTTATGTTATTTGGGAGATTTTAGAGGTCTTTATGTTTTCAAGAGAGTTACTAAATGTATTTTAAATGTTTGAGTGATTTAAAATTGGATTTAATTTAATATTGGAGGCATAATTGTAAATGTTACCTAATGTTATATATGAGAGAATACTAGGAAATAGTTCAAATTTATGGGATTGAGAGGATCCTTTAGGGATAAAGAGATTTTAGAATTGGTAATGAGGACTCAGAAGAATTAGGAATTTGTTGAGTTGGGGGAGAGGGATCTGAACTTTGAATTGGTTCAGAGAACTAGAGTAAATTGTAAGCCTCTCACATGAAAAATAGATAGGTGATAGATCTGTGATGGTGATCAGAGGATGAGCGATGGAATTAAGCATCGAATAGAACAGCAATTTCATTTTCCTCGAGCTTCGGTAATTGTGTGGGTAATTGCCAAATTCAGAGGGTTTAAATTTCATTTTAAATATCAAATTGTTAATTTCAAATAGAAAGCCTAATTGATTTTGTGCGTATGTCTTCATTTTATTTCTCGTGCTCAAGCGTGAAAATGTAACTGTTACTTCTATTGTTTAATAAAAGGGTCATTACCTTGCTGATGCATGAAAACCATAGTTGCTTTGACGAAATGCCAAATTTGGAAAATTGAATGAATGAAGTTTGTAGCACATAAAGAGTGCCCAAGGTTGACTGAATGAAAATCATTCACCAATGAAGAGATCCCGACCGGGTATGATCACTGATCCCGTCTCTTTGAACGTGATTTTGCGTGCCCGAATTTGAGAAGAAGCGGAACTTAAGCTCTGCTGAAAGAAAACAGAAACACAATTCATATGGAGTGAAGGGAAATCACAACCATTTGCAATCTATCTCGTGGAAACTGTATTTTAAATTTGTTGGATTTTATCAGTCTAATTAGATCTCATTAATAGAGCCTTGGAAACAAGAGGAACCACCCAACTACCACGCAAAGAAGATTTTAGATCTGACGGTGACAGATTCTGAGAAAAGCAGAAGTCTAACCTTCCAAACAATTTATATTTATAAGCTGCATTTAATTTTTTATGTTGACCATCCAATGATTAAGTTAAGAATCTTAAGACGTTTTCACTCCTGCAAGTGTTTTAAAGATCCAAAGAATATCGCAATTTAAATTGCAGTAAGAGCGTTAATGCTTCGTATGGACTCCTTTGAGAATTTTATGAATTCAATTTTATAATTTAAGTCAATTATCTAGTCATGTTGATTTATCTAATGTTCGTCGTGTCAAAATCTTTGATCCAAGGGTTTTCGTATACTATATGCGTGTGTGTTTTAAACTTAATTTTGAATGTGATAGTTTATAGAAAGGAATTTAATGTGTTTTGGATCCGAACAAAAGAAGCTCCAGAAACCTCGATAAGTGGGCTAAGAATGGAAAGTTAAATATGTGCAAAGGTTTATGTTATTTCGTGGGATTGAAATTAACGAAATTTCAACAAGTGTATGTGATATTTCATTAATACCGGTATGCTATAATTCGCTAATACCGGTATGCTATAATTCGCTAGTCCAAAGTGTATAGTTATAAGAGAAAATCCCGAAAGGAAAATGATTTTTATAAATGTTTTATAAAGTGAAAAAAAGGATGCGTAGAATTTCCATGTAAGTTTAATTCAAAATTTTAAAGGGTTTTAATAATGATGAAATGCTCCCACATAGAGATAGAAGGGTGAATAGTTTGTAAGAAAAGGAGTTTCACCATAGAAACTTACATGAAATTTTTTTAATTCTGGGGACATGAATTGACATACGTTGGACATGTATTTGTATATGCATGATGTGGGTATAAATGCAGCTTAGGCTGTGTCACTTGTTAAAATCATGCTCATCATTAACTGCTTTTCTTATTCATCCTTACTCTTTTTCTCCCTTCATTATGTACATGTAATATTCACTGACAAGTACCACCAAGAAAAATATACAAGAACAAGAGCGTGATAATGTTTTTGAAAATATATGGATTCAATGGTATCTTAGAGACAGAGAATTCTCAGTGTTTTCAAGCACAAATCCTAACTAGCTCTAGGGACATGATGTCATACCCTATAATTCATTCAATTGCATCCTTGCTAGGATTATATATAACTTAGATTGCCTACAAATCCTAGAAGACGGGTTAGATTTAGGTTTTCCATATGACTAGGGTTTCTAGGTACCAACTAGGGTTTACAAAATCCTAGTTACCAACAACAATCAACAAGATGAAGACTACAAACCATAGAATCAAACATGTCACAAAACCCTAATACAATTCATGTTTAGACCCTTTATGCATTAAAAAAATTATTTTTACCTTATAGACAAGGACTTGGTATACCTTAGTAATTTATGATCACTGGAATTTTACTGCAAAGCCTTCCTCTAGATGCCATGATCTTCTTACTATTTTCAAGAGTGAAAACTCAAAGATTTTAAAGTCAAAAATTGCCTTCCAGTGATCTTGAGAGTGCCAAACAAGAACCTTCTTCTCAAGGTGACCTAAAAAAGTTTGTCTTGACTACCATAGTCCTTCATGCTTGGTTTCTATATATTTTTATCAACCACAAAAAATTTCCTTCTTGAAATTTTGAATAATAGGTCTCGTACCTGTCTTATACTTTTAAAGCTTATATCACAGATTAAAATACATTGTCGTTCTAGTTTTTCTGGATCAACCTTCCAAAATGACGCATACTTCTTTTACCAACTTGGCATTCTAGTAACCTTGAATCTGATTTCTAATATAGAGGTATCCTTCCCTATGGTTAGGGCTTCCCATTTTCACGGTATATGTGTATAGAACAAACCTACAAAGCCTTTTACATGTGTCGGTCTCTACTAGGCATTCATCTGCTGGCTTATAGGATTATTTCTAGTTTGCGGGAGATACTTCAAATAGGTCACATTATAAAAACCTCGACTTATCATGGGCATATTGTATCTCTAAATATGATGAAAGGGTTGCCTTTTTGGCCTCTTCTCTACTTCATATGACTAGCGACCCTTTATCCACAATTTTTTTTATCGTCACAAAGGTACCAACCTCCCTTTTCCATCATAGAAAAATTATTACAGGGTTGTAAGAAAGACAAAGCATGGAAATTTGGACCACTTGTTAGGGCTCTATCTTTTATTACTAAAGTTCGACCTATTTTAGGCTTCTAGGATCTCAGAAAAGGTTGAAGTAGTGAGCTTTTTGGTCACTATGGATTCCTCAGAGAACTTAAAGATTTTGAACCTCTGAAATAAGCTTTCTAGGCCATACCAAGTCTTTGGCCTTATTTTGGTTATACAATAGAGATATTCCTCCCACATTTGAATGGATTCAAATGACACTCATGTAGCTTCAATTAATGATGTCAATTTAAGAGATCTGGCCTCAGATAATTTTCGGTATATACATTGTACCTTTCTTGATTTGAAAATCCTTCATCACAAAGATATATTTCTTTACAAAATAGCATTTTAACCTTGACATAGAGCTTTCAATTCTATGGCTAATTATGCAACGTTCAGACCTGATCCTTAGAAGAAGAGGGTGAAATACACAAGTATGGAATAGGCCTTAATCAATCCAAAAATTTTATGTCCTTACCTCATATATTTTCGGCTTTCAAGGAGATTAAAATCCATAGTGATCTTCTAGTTGTCAATGACACTGAACTTAGCTCTGATACCATGTGGAAATTGGATTAGTGCAACATTTTTAACTTAAAATTTTACTTTACTTGACATTTACTTGTGATGTTAGGTTCTTCTTCAACTTGATTATTCTCATGTTCTTTATCATCAAATAAATGACAAAACAATGAAGATCACATGAACACAAGATATAGGCTCCAAGCAAGGGAAAACCCCTCAAAGGGGAAAATCCCACAAGAACTTATCTTCTTATTGAATTCAATGGAGACTTACAAGACTAAACTATAGAATAGGGTTCCCACAAATACCAAGTAGACCAACCGGCCTTTCATAAACAAATTTTTCACACTTCTTATGCAACTATGGACAAAAACCATATCTAGATGCATGTGTGATATGTCTATGTAATAGAGATCCAAACATTCAAGCTTACTCTTCTTCCTTCTTGGATATTCTAGCCTTTTCGTACTCCTTTTTCTTGACTACAAATCATATGAGTTTGCGCTTCAAGGAGGTCGAAGTACCTTCTTATATATAGTCTTTCCAAGAGGCTCTTTAAGGCCTCTCTAGGTCGACTTGACTTTTGGAGCCCTCTAGTCACATTTAGTTGCAAAAATAATATTTCTTTCTTTGATCTAAGAGCCCAATAGTGTCTTTTACATAATGAAAATGAAAATTTAACTCATGAAAATCCCTATAGGCATGTAATGGATGCCTTGACCTATTTGACTAATGACCCAAGCATGAATTCCATGCTTGATAAAATATTTGTTTTTACAATAATTTTATTTTTCTTCCTTTTGAAAAATATAAGAATACAAATTGATACAAGTACATAAATAATTACGAAGGCGAAACCTAGTTACTTTTCCAACACAGACAACATTCTTGCATATTGAATTTACAGACTTCACAATATTATAATGCACCCATCTTGATCAACTTCACATGTCTTCCATAGAATTCATTCTCAGATTTATTTCACATTTCGTAAAATGAAACCACCACAAAAAATTTCATATATAAAACCTACTATAGTATCAATCAACCAAAAATCACACTTCCAAACTTCTCTGGATTATTTATATTACACTGACACAACATAATACTGGCAAGGCCAACATGCCATGGAACACGATCTTGAAAACTTGGAATATTCATTTTATTTTTATTGTTCAAAATCTGGTCCAGATGACCTGGATAAGGCTGATTTTAATGGCTCCTTGGATCCTTAGGGGATTAAATTTAGTTCCAAAAAACCACACGATATGACCTTGCTTAAACAAGCATTTAGTAAAATCTAAATCCATCTCCACTTGCATGTGATGGATTATTGGATATCTAGATTTTCATTTACCCAGATTTTTTTAACTCCAACTCCAGGGACTTCAATTCCATCCCATATGATTGAGAGCAGGGACCAAAAAATTAATGTCTAGTTCACTTGTTCATTAGTATTCAAATCCAGCCTTAAAATTTAATATGTTAGTTGGATCCACACCTAAAGGCCCAGATTGTTGAATAACCTCTTACACATGAAACAAAGACCAATTTTGGAACCTCAACCAAATAATTTGGTTCTGATGAATTTGAGTCTAGGTTTCAAGCTCATGTGCATGCTACCTGCACCCTTGGATCATCGGATGCCTAGATATCCTAATACGGTCCCTACTTGAGAAAATTAAAATACAAAATAAATTTCACCAAACAAATCCTTCGCATGAATCCCAAGGCTTCAAGAGTTTCCACGTCAAACCTCTGATAACCTATCATAACTTTCCAAATGGTTCTCTGCTACAACCACGTGCCGTCTTCCACCTATCCAATTAGCCACCTAAAAGTGTAAAAAATGAGTGCCACTTGTTGTCACCTCCATATACCACGCTTAAAACTTCTGCCACCAACCATGCCACATGTATTTCCATATCAGTCGAGGTCCACATATTGGCTAAAGCAAGGAAATCTTGATTAGGGTGTTTGTTATGGTCCTACTTTGGTGCACCCCAGATATTTGGATGCCCATATATTTGTTGAAGGCCCAAATACCTGTAAGGGGGTACGAATATCTTTGAAAGCACCATTTATCTTAAAAGGCTAAGATAGATTACTAAGACCTAGATGTGACTATAAGATGGAAATTTAACCAACTGGAACTTTTTTTTATCATTTCTTCACTTCAACTTAATTTTCCTCTTAATTCCTATGGAGTGAGGAGAAGTGTCATATACCATTGGAATATTCTCATAATAAGCTATTCAACCATGTAAATTTCATTCTCATTTGAACTAGGGAGCTAGAGAAGTAATGCCTTCAAAGATATTTGTTGAATTTATGGGGCCCTTACCCAGATTCAGATAGTTCCGCAGTCCAACAAAACCTGCTATTACTAGCCCTTTCGGCAATGATCTGCTTGCGCAGATTGAAGTATGACTCGAGGCAATATAGGGGGATGCTAGAACCAAGTTTCTGCATACAAAGGGATAGACGAAAATGTCTTTAGGGATTTTCCTTCTTAACAAAGCGTCACATGTCAGATCTCTCAATAGGACCAGCGATGTTCAACATAATTGTTGAACTTACTCAAAGACTATGCGGTCTTACTTAAATCAAGCATCAACCACAGTAAATAACCATAAAATAGACTACGATATTCAGATACAAAATAAAACCCTAACTTATCACATTCATTCATGAACAGGTAGTAAAAAGAAAACACATTAGCACAACTGAGATATTCTCAATAGTTCATTCATTAACATCCAGATCTATCTCATACAATCACTTTCTACCCTATGGACACAGTTGCAAGGGCCTACGCACACAGCTGCAGTCTTTCCTAAGGTCTCCGTGCACACAGTTGCAAGATCCTTTTCCTCTAACCCTAACCACAAACTCTAAATCAGTCTTACATCCAAATGCATTGCATATCATCAATCATAAGCATGCCTATGACTTCTATCTAGACTCCTTATATAGATCTAGCTTTTACAATACCATGGTCCGGAACCATGGGTGGAGTCCAACGTTCACCAAAAATTCCATACTATTACATAATTAAGGGTCTTTGAACCACCCCAAAGCCCCTAGGACCAAAAAGATACTTCGAGCTCCACTCCTCAATCTATAGATTATTTACTTCGCGGGGGATCTTGGTTCCAATAGGCCCCCAACACAAAACTGTGACTCGTCCTGAGTCACAACGGTGGTGCACCCTCGATCTTTGATCTGATGCCACTCAAGGCATCCTTCAATGGAGGAAATCTATTGGTGCACTACTTTGCAAAATCTCAGGCTTCTCTGAGTAGTGGTTATGTGATGGACTTGGCTGCCTTTTGTTCCAATCCCCTCTCAGTTGTGTGCAACTCTTTAAGCTTTTTCTCCATAGTTTAGTAAATCTAACTGGCTTTAGCTTCCCATGGCTTCTTTCTGGTGATGAATAGTTTCTCTTTTCAGTGCAAATCCTCAATATGTTCCTGTAAGACTCGACCCTCTTGGAGATGGGTAATTCTCTGACTAGGTGCCAAGCTCTTTGTAGTGACCTTGATTTGATCCAGCTGATCCTGCTTCTCATGCACCTTGGCCTCAATCTTATGAACTCGTGGGTCCTCTTGCAGTGAGGACTAGACATCCAAAGCTTCACCAAATACACCCTCACAATTCTGTATGTGAGACACAATCTACGTTGTGGAGGCCTTCGGCTCCGTTGTGCGCTGCTCCTAAACTTCTGGTGAGGTAGCAAGCTGAAACTTCATCTATAGCTCAACGATATTCAGTTCCATATCAAGGTGTCCTTCGTTGACTTTTGCCTTGGAGTCTCTGATATTTGTGGCTAGCTTGGCCACTTTCTCCTCAGGCGCAGCTACACCCTGAATCTCGAGCTCTGGTAGATTGTTGCATGCTTTTGAGATCACTTCTTCTAACTTCTGTTGTTGTGTTGCCTTAGCCTCACGTTCCTGAATATCGGCCTGTTTTTCTCTGGTGTTCCTGTTGTGCATATTGAATGACCAATAGAGCTCGCTATTATTGGATCTTCAGCTCCTCAGTGATGCCCTAATGGAACTCATGCAAGGCTTGCAAAGGCATCGAAGAAAGATTCAATGTAGTGTTCTGCCATCGGGCCGCCTGCTTCATCTACTCAGTTGTGTCAAAACACAGTGTGCCTATACGAATAGACATTGTGCGTGTATCTGCAGACAACGCCAACTCCTGCGCAGTTGTAATTGTATTCGTCTGTGTGCTGCATAGTGGAATCGCGCTCGCTTGTAACATGCTCGCGTGCACCTGCAAATCATGTAGGCCCTTGTGCACATCCTCCAGTACCTTCTTCTATTTCTCTTTGATATTTCCCCATAAATCTTCATTGACCTTTCAGACATTATCCCCTATTCCGTTGGTGTCCCCCTAGATGAGGATCATGTCCTGTGGACTAGCTTATCTGTCGAACTTAACCTTCTTTCACGCACCACCCTTTTGTGTTTTCCTTCTCTTCGTAATAAACGAAGAAGAGGGATCATCCTCTTCAGTCTTCAGTATATCTACTTCAATATCCTTTTTCCCAGTGGGTGTAGTGGGCTTCACCCCACTCGTTCCTTCCATGTCTATGCCTTCCTGCCACAGAGTTAACCAATCATCCAGCCATCGGTTGATGATGGCTTCTATGTCTTCTTCTTCAACCATCTACAGGAGATCGTACCATACCTCAGCGAGGTCCTTCTTCACCTGTATGTGGGTGTGGTGGAATTTCACTTTGAACTCCATAATTTTTTGATATTGTTCGACAATGCTCATTGACAGCCGGGGCTTTTGGTTGATCACTATCCTCAAACTCATTTCCACGCCGACCCAGAAAAACTATTAAACATAACCCTCACTAGTTTTTTTGAATGCCATAGCAAAGCATTTCGGGTTGCTTCGCAGAGGTCAGAGTTTGCGATGTTGAACTGCGACCTGCTAGGTTCCCTCCATTCCATCAAGGAAATCAGAAGCAATAGCCACACTTAGTGGAACTGCTTATCTTATTCATGCACGGCCCGACAATCTTTGAGGAACTCCTGACACAAGTAGCCAACCCAATTGTATACCACACCCTTGGTGCACTCTGCAACTAGATCAATTATAGATGTGGACACCTCCTCTTCGCGGCTTTTCCTCATGATTTTTCCTGCCAAGATGTGCACGACGAAGCACACAGTTCTATTAGAGATAGAACTAATGAAGTACCCCCAAGATCCCTTTATAAGCCCATATTCATTCTTCATTGGTCTGCAAGATGCTTGTCTTGCCTTTTTTCCATTAAAGACTTTGTGGGGTCCAATCCTTGACAAGGAAGGGTCGTGATCCTCTTGATCAATAACTCTGCAATGGGGATCTTCTTCCCCAACCATAAAAAATTATTGTGTACCAAGGCCATCAATTGGTGCACACAAATAGAATTAATGGTACTTCGCCCGAAGTGCGGTACATATAGAAAGTTGGGTATCCCTGCTTACTAGATACCCTTTACCCATTTCATTGGTTCCAATCGCATGAGGCCACCAAGAAAGGATTGCAGGCACAGATACCGGGTAGGTTTGAATTGTGGATCACTTGCTTCTCTCATTGAAATCCCAATCCTTCATTCACAATTGAGGCACCTTAGCCAGTAGGTCACCTTCAACTACCACTTCTTCAAGAATCAGCGAAGTAAAAGCCTTATACTTCACTACGTCGGGGTTTTTCACTGGCTTCCAGGGCGAAATATAAGGAGTTAGTCTAGAGAGAGGCTCAACCTATTCAACGTCAATTTCTTCGAGGAATTCTTCTGCCTTCTCATCCTCTTTTGAGTCGGCTTCCACAACTATCTCCTTTCGTCGTTCCTAGGCTGCCCTAGCTTGTTGTTCCTTTGAGGGTTTCTTCCTGGGGAGGACTGCACTGTCGGTTTCATCGGCTTCACGGACAAAGCCACGCCCGTAATCTGTTGTCTAGGTGACCTCGGTCATGTGACAGTCACTAGTGGTGTAGTCGTCGTGATGGACCCTAATCCTCTCTGGAAAAATTGTCGATCAATTTATTCGAAACTTTTCTTGGACATGTAGCAGCTAGCTCGAATTTCCTGCAAAATAATAATAATAATAATAATAAATAAATAAATAAATAAAAAGTAAAAGTAAAATAAATAAAAAATAAAAAATAAAAAAATAAAATAAAATAAAAATAAAAAATAAATAAAAAATAAAAATAAAAAAAAAATCTCTTTTCTAACACTTAGCGCACAAAGTGGTCGAATGGGGAGTGGGCTCCTTGATATATAGCAAATTCCAAATTCAAACCTCATCATTTCCCTTAGACGCTCCTCATAAATGCTGATTTAGCAGCGGATTTGGCTCAATATGCCCATTAAATTCATTTTTCCCGCTCCCTCTAACGGCCAGGTCACTGTCCAATAAGTTCTAACTATTCCAACATTCATATTTGGATGAACTTCGCGAGATTCATCCCTTCAGTGAAGCCATGATGCCATTGGCACAGTAACCTCTGAATACGCGTGGATTTTGTCTGCTACGTTGTACCCCTATTGCGCTGGAACCATCCCCCAACACAAGCGGTCTGCGTTTAGTCCTTATAAGATCCACAGTTCTCCTCCCCCAACATAGTCTTGGGAACCATTTCCCTCCCAACAAAGTGTCGGTTATCTTCGTGAGTCTTTTTCCACTACGCAACCCGATCTGGCTGTATTGGGGTCATTGGTTCCTGAGTAATGCGGAATACTCCTATTTTACTTCTTGAAAAGCCTCAATAATGCATTCCCAACCATCAACTAAGTTATACATCATCAAGAACCCTTCGATCATCTCATCCCAATTCTTCATTCCATGGCGCAGTTTTATTGTAAGATACCATTGCTGAGGTATCGTCTCCAAAGAATGAAAGAACATATGCACCCATTCTGGCTGAGGTTTTTCTCCCCAAGGTGTAGTGCAGCGAGCTAAATGCTCGTGTGGATCCTTCTGACCATCATACTTCTCCGCAATTCTCGTGTCAACGTGACCAAACCTCAACCTTATTAGTTGCAAAATTCTGGCCAACCTCCTAGAATTTCTCTGTACACACCCCACTATCAGGCTAGAGTGGACCTTAATGCGAAGTCCAGAGCCTCATACCTTTGTTCCTCTCACACTTTCTGCTCAAATTTATCCAAGAACAAGACAACATTCCCCGTTCCATCATAAAATGGAAATTCACGCACTTTTGACTTGACACAACGTAGAGATTTTGTAACCTTGTTACATCACTTCATGGTTACTTCATGAAATATATTCTGTCAGTGCTCCAAATCCTCATCGGAATTAGACACGTACAAGCTATCACGCTTTTTTGTGTAACCAACTCCAAAAATAGAAGAAAAGAGATATCAACGCCTTAGAAATAAGCCACTTCGAGGGGGGAACCTCCAATACATTACATAAATAAACAATTCTTGGATGATACAATTTACAAAAGCTCCTTTCTATATATAAGAGTCCATGGGGCCATAATGTAATCCTAGTGGGGCCACAATATAATCCTAGCCGACCTAACAATAATAATTTAAGGGCAAAATAATAACAATATGGGGGTTACAAGGGTACAATAATAACAATAAGGGGGTTACACTAACAATAATAAGGGAATATACTAGTAATATAGCGACCTAACACGCTCTGAACATATTCTTCCATCTGCAGTAGGGTTAGTCCAGTCTTCATCCTGCGCAATTAGCTGATAAATTTGATCAATTGCAGCATCTCCATATGCATTTTTTACAGGATCTGTATAGTGCGCACCTTAAGAAGGTATAATGGCACAACAACTCGAGTACCATCCTTCTCAAACACCATTTGCCTATTCTTTAGGTTTATTATAGCATCCATATCATACACCCAATCAAATCCCAATAGCGTGGGGTAAGGATTTCTATCATCAACAATCTCGATGACCTCAAAGTTGACCAACACACTTGCACCATCAATATCTATGATGACTCCCTGAAATCACCCCATAGGAATGATCTTTAACTGATTTACCATCCTCAGTTGAATAGGTGAACATTGCAACTTCGGTTTTCCCATCTGCTCCCATGTCTGCTTGGTAGAACATTGGTGATCTGAAATGGTTGGATAACTTGTTATACTTTTCAAGCACCTCCCACTCAGTTAAACAAATTAAGATCTAGCTTATACTTGACTGTGCGGAATTGAATTCTTGATTCAGGTGTATGTGTTTTTAAACTATTTTAATGCTTTATATATGAGGAATTAAAACTTTTTTTTTACTGATATTAAGCATGTACAACAACCATAAAGTGCAACAAATAAGCATCAACACATAACAACAAATTTAATAAAGGAGTTCACTCGAATATCGTGGGCTACGTCTCCTTGAGCCTTTGTCAATTGACTTGGCTCTTTGGGATTATGATGGAGAATATATTTTACAAGTAAACTACTAAACTCCAGTGGTTATTTGGACTATATCATTGGGTTTATAATACCATCATATCCCTAGAATGGTTGTTATCTCTCTGAAGATAGACCTACGTTCCCTTAGACTTGACCTCTTATGTCGGCACCCTTAAGCTTCCCTAAGCTTCTATGTGGCACTAACGCCTTAAGAAATCCTTTTCTATCCCTAAAACCTCACCTACTATCTCCATCACATATCCGACATCTAAAATATACTTATCATTTGCTTAAAATGAGCTCTGGCTCCCCAATTTAGGTCTCCATCCACTGTTGACCCTGGGCTGCCTAAAACTTCCCTGTGGCTTCTAGACCTTCAGAAGTCTCCAAATGGCTCTTAAAATCATTTCATTGGATTCATAATGTCCAAAATATTTAGAATAGACTATTCACTTACTGAAATTGGCCTCCGACTACTCTGGTTACGCCTCCAACACCTGGTGGCACCCCCTGGCTCTAGGTTCACTGAAAAATTCTCTAAAGAATCTCGGCCTTCAAAAGTCTTCAAAGGCTTCTAAAAATCCTTTCATTGGATTCATAAGGTTAAAAATAGTCATAATGGACTAATGGTTTGCTGAGAATGGATATTGGCTGCTCTGGATAGGCCTCATTCTCCTGTTGGCACCTGGTGGCCCTAGTAACCCTTGGAAATTCTCTGAAGCATCTCGACCTTCATAAGTCTTCTAATAGCTCTACAAACCTCACCATTAGTTCTATAATGTATGAAACATCCAAATTTTACTATTGGGTTCTTGAGTAAGGCCTCTAGCTGCCCTGGTTAGACCTCTTTCTGTTGCTGGCTCCTGGTGGCCCTGATGGCCCCTAGCACTTATCTGAAGAAAATTCACACCCATAAGTCCTCTGATGGCTCTGTAACCCTCACCACTGAGTCTGGAATTTCAAATAAAGTCGAAATTGACTATTCACACTCCCAGAATGGTCGAATAATGCTCAAGATAGAGCATAAACAATTTTGTCCAATAACCCCTAGGAAAACTCCACTAATTGTGGAGCAACTGCACTTAACTAGAGTTTATTTGGAAAAACCGCCCAAAAACAGAGCACCTCCAATATTTCCGCCAGTACTAACCGTGATAATAAATGTTGAGCGTAAGGTTGGGCACATGCACCTGAATCCTCGCAGTTATGGTTAATGTCGGAGCAAAAATCCAAGTGGGAACTGTGGTAAGTTGCATTGCAACCCGAGTTTGAAGTTGTGTTAGCCAAAACATTGGCGAATTAACCGCGCGGAGTAAACATGTGATAAGGATAACGAATTTTCTAGCGGGTTACAAACCAGATGTTAAATTTAATGTCATGGTTTGTTTCTATTCCATGATAACCTTCCACAGGACCGTTTGTTGTTGGTAGTTTAGCCCTTGGGCCATGGGCGACGACCATATGGGGAGGGGCTAGCCCGTCCGCTCCCACATACCAAAAAATTAAAAAATAAATAAAAATATGCCACTATAGAGGTTAAGAACCAACCTTAGATCAGATGGTTAAGTCGTGGGCATGCGGGCGAGGAGGTCCAGGGTTCGATCCCCGGTCACTCCACAAAATTTTATACCACCATCCTGGGCCACGTGGTAACCTATGATTGGCCCTCATACCAAAATGTACCACCATTGACCAGTAATACATTGACACTTGTTAGTCTGCAATTCGCTCGAAAGGAATATTTCGAGGAATATTCCCTGGAATATATATATTTTTTTTTACTTTTCAAAAACCCAATCAACCCTGGTCAAATGTCAAAAATTGTAGTTTAGCCAACATAGTTATCAATCAGCTCCTACAATCCTTCTACAACCATCGGTCTCATAAAAAATTCATGCATGTTTGTAGGAAAGATGCTAGGATCTTATCTTGAGCCTTCCTTACAAACCTCTACCCGTCTGTGCAGTTTTATCCAGTATTCATACCACTACGTGTGACTATGTTCACACTTGGATCTCCTTGGCGTGGCTCAGCCTTCATCATCTGGATGTATCTTGCATTTTAGGTAACAAAACTGGACAATCGTCTATTTCGTGACCAAATTCCTGACAATACTTACAGGACACAACAATATCATTATGGAAATCTCGAGCAAAGTGTCCAGGTTGTCCACAGTTGTAACAAACGATCTGTCCTTGCCCTTGACCAACGCTTCCTCCTCGGTCACACCCTCGGCTTTGAAAGCCTCCTTGCGCAGTTGGTGAACCCATAGCTTCGCGACCTTCTACTTGCATTCGATATGCGCCCGGGCTGTTCTACAGTATTAGATCGTAGCTCCTACAATGTTGTTCATCATGCCCTACCGAACTACATAAGTTGCAGAATAAGTGCTTCAGTGATCTGACCAACTTTTGCAATATGTGACAAAAATTTTTGGAATGTTGGCTTGCAAATTCATAGATACTACACCATACATTATGCCTTGCACTTGGCCCTCTGCTAGATCCAGGTTTTAACGAATTCGGCATCCCAGTGGCCACATAGTCTCTAAAAACAAGACACTTGTCCTTGTAGTGACCCTCAACCTTGCACTTCATACACCAAACCTCTACGCGAACCTCCTTTCCCTTCTTTAGATCCCGGAGCTCCATGTGCAAACTTGTCAACTGAGTCTGAATTTGTTGCAACCCTATGCTTGCACAAGCTACTGGCGAAGCCTCTAGCTTGATCACGATCTCTAGTGCTTCAACCTAAGTTGCGATCTTCTGTTGTGACAATGAAAATCTAAGATGCAGAAACAACGCAGAAATAAACCACTCTTTATGTTGTTCGTCTGAGATCTTAAAGCTAATCTGACTCAACAATGTCTTAAATATTTGATCTACCTCCCACACAGTCTCAGAAGTCAACTGCGTAATTTTGATCTCAGTGATACACTGGGAATGCGACTTCGGTTTCTTGAATTCAACGTTCAACATGGTCTTTGTTTCAGCCAATGAAGCATTTCCATTCATTGTAACAAACTTCATGTACTAGGACATTGTTGGATCTTGTAGCACAATAACCAATTGCGCTTCCTTCCTATCCTCGTCTGTAACATTCTGCGAACTCCATATTGTTTCTAATACAAACCAGAATTGTTCAGGGTCATATGTTCCCTTGAACACTGGAATCTTCGGGGGTTGTGCCATGGGGGGAGGTGTGGGTGGAGGAATAGAACGGGATGGTCTGATGATGGGGTTGGAAGGTTAGTAAATTTCCTCAACACTTTGTTGAATTTCAGATCTTAATGACAAACTTTACAGAGTAGCAGGGTTGCTTTCTCCTTTCTCAAATTCAAACAATGGTCTATATTTAGTTTCAATGTACGTACCCCAACCTATTTTGAATCGCTTACCACTTCGCATAGCGCCATGTTCTCTTTATTCAACCATCAATTTGAGCAGAATCGCAGTAAACCCTTTTCACACAATAGTATTTTAATCCAGAACTTCAGTGAATTCAGGTACTTACCTTGTGGGCCTTTGAGAAAGTTGTGCTCTGCTTCACTATAAGACACAACGGTCTCGATTGCGAACTCAGTAATGAATCCTCCAAGGATACTGTCAATCTAGTAATCAACATCTCTCATGATCTTGTTATCAGTATTTTTCAATTTCTCAATCAGATCTAGGTCCACACAGTAGGTCTATTATTAAAATACCCCTATTGTGCAGTTAGCCTTCAGATCCACTCGTGCATCTCGCTAGAGAATGATGCAAATAAAAGCTTGTACTGATTTTTTATATTCTTTTGTAACCAGTGCTCAACAGAGATACGCGAGTTTCTGTTTTCTTGCGCAGCAAACTTACGTTCCTTATGATCTATCCAATCTTCACTCTTTTTTAGATGGATGTCGCATCCAGCTATCCCTCAGTCAGATCCCGGTCCTGAAAACATAACTTTTTTTTGGCTTTATGGGGCCCTAACCTAGGTTCAGATAGTCTGCAAATTCCAACAAAACCCGCTATTACTGGCCCTTTCGGCAACGATACGCTTGCACAGACCGAAGTCTCACCCGAGGCAATATAGGGGGATGCTAGAACCAGGTTTCTGCATCCAGAAGGATAGAGGACATTGGATTTAGGGATTTTATTTCTTATCAGAGCTCCACAGGTCAAATATATCAATAGGACCAGCGTTGTTCAGCACAATTGTTGAACTTACTCAAAGATTGCGCGATCTTACTTAATTAAGCATTAACCACATTAAATAACCATAAAAAATTGTGTTATTCATAGACAGAATAAAACCCTAAATTAGCAATTCATTCATGAACAATAAGTAAAAATAAAACACATTAGCACAACTCAGATATTCTCAATAGTTCATTCACTCACATCGAGATTTGTCTCATACAATCACTTTCTACCCTGCGCACACAGCTGCAAGGGCCTATGCACACAACTACAATCTTTCTTAAGGTCTCTGTGCACACAGTTGCATGAGCCTTTTCCTCTAACTCAAACCACAGACTCTAACTCAATCTTACATCCAAATGAATTGCATATCATCAATCATAAGCCTTCCTATGACTTCTATCTAGACTCTTTATATAGATCTAGCTTTTACAATACCATGGTCTGAAACCATGGGCGGAGTCCAATGTTCACCAAAAATCCCATCTAGTTACATAATTAAGGGGATTTGACCCACCCCAAAGCCCCTAAGACCAAAAATATACTTCGCATTGCATGCTATGCTCCTCGATCTTCGGAGTCTTTACTTCTGTAATATTCCAAATTAGGAAAAGCTACACTATTGAGAATATCTCAAGATATTACCAATGTGGAGATCAACAATACGTAAACATGAGCTGGAAATAGCAATGAATACATTAATACAATAATGTCGGAAGATACACATAACCATTACATTAGATTATAGCAACCTCCATGTATACAAGATCTTGAGGAAATGATCTCTCAAGTTAGGCAATGTAACCCCAATGAAACATATACATGACAAATGAAGAAATACTGTTATACAAAAGAAGCCCTGGCTATGACTGCGCAATCCTTGAAGGAGAACTGCTGCAAAATAGTTCCAATACAAAAATATGACAATATACATCTCAAATAAAAGAGGGGGAGCAAGATCTCAACCCCTGGAAACACAATACACAATCTTCAAAAGGATTGGTTGAAATATACACAAAATGGCAATTATGTAGAAATGTCGGAGTTGCTGGGCAGCAGCTGCAACTCAGAAAATAGGAATAGATGGAAATAGCTGCTGATGCTGTAAATGATGGCTGAATCTCATCCAAAGGATATCTCAGGTGAAAGGCTAATCCAATCCCTGAAGATCTCACCCTCCAAAATAGTGGAGCAAGTCCCCACTGCAATTGCACTCAGAAATAACGCAGTCTAGAGAAGGGATTGTGTTGTTGGTGAAGAGAAGTGCTTGGCCTGATGCTAATGATCTACAATAAGCTTCAAAAACTCCCTCACTAACCTCCCAAAGGAATAGAAGCTCCCTCCTCTGAAAGATGAGCCAAGGAAATGGTGTTGTGGAGTCTCCACTGCAACACCCAGCAACACTATGTTATTCTTCAGCAGCAATAACGCAATGACTGAAAGGAGTAGATTTGGCCTTGAGCCAAGAGTTGTGGAGAATGAAGAACAATCCCTCAAGAGGCCTCTCAAGAAGGTGAATAAATCCTAAACAAGAATTCTCCAGCAATTCTTGCTAAACAGCAAAAGAATGTGCAATGTCTGCATAGACAATGAAATCAATAATCCAATTCATGCTTAACAATGGCTACCTTGCCCTCCTTTTAAACAAGTGAAAGCTCTCTCTCCATGGGCCCCACTCATTAGGGTTTCCTCCACCAAATATCCTCTTCCTCATTCACATTGCACTGTCTTCCAAAGTGAGCCACTCCTCCTATGGCAGCGTTGTTGACTTGGTCAAACCTGACCTTATCTTCATGCATTTGCCCCTTTTCACAGTTGAGGGTGAAAAATAAAGCTACTCTGATGATCCCTTCCACATTATGAGGGAATTTATTCATGTCTTCAATAAGAATGGGTTCCCTTACCCATTTATTAAGCTACTAGGTTACAAAGACAAAACTTTAATATTCAATTTAGCTATGTGCTAAAATGGGAATATTACAGTCCTCCCCTCCCAAATGTTGCTTGTCCTCAAGCAACTGCAAGGATAGAACTGAAGAATCTCCACCCAAGGCGTGGAGTCTGAAATATGTTGAGGAAAATATTTCCCATGTGGATCCTCCATCCCCCAAGCAATCATCCATACAAAATGAGTTGCCTCCCAACATGGCAACTCCTGAAAATCACCTTCCACCATTGGATCCTGCGATGTAGGTGGGCTGAAAATCTGATCTTGGTAGACAAAATAGCCTACCCCATGTTGTCCTCTTCTCCACTTAGGATAAGTGTAGAGTATATTCTGATCTTGGGCTGCAATAATGTTGCCCTCCATTGGCAAGATGAAGACTAGACCTCCAAGGGTCTCTTCCCCAGCGTTATGAAACATGTTGTCCCAAATCATCTCATATGTGATGAGTTGGAAGTCATCATCATATGGCATCCAATCAATAATATGTCTCACCTCAAATGGAAACAAATGTTTTGTTGTAGTGGCCACATATCCCCTCATGCTCCCATTAGAACATGCAATGCAAATAATGTGGGAGATTTTTCCCCTAAGGGACATATTCAACCAATGTGCAATTCCCCCAACCATGCTCTCAATAAATATAAAGACAACAACAACATAATGAATCATAATGAGAGCCATGCTTGCTATCATGTGTGGCAAGGGAGAAGGACAATGGTCCCTCAATTGTAACCAATTCAGTTTGACCCTCAACTGCAAAAGAGTGTGACAAAAAGTGTGGCTTTTCAACCACTTGCTTGTTGTCCCACTCTCCTCAAATGTATGGAGAAATTGAATTATGTATGTTGCAAGGTGAGCATGTCCTCCAAAATACATTTCCTCCCCAAGTCCTCCTAGGGAGTGGTCACCAATAGTACTCATGGCCTCAAGTAGACCATGGTGTCTAGATAAAAGAATGCTCCTCCTTGGAGCAACATCCTGTACATATATGGTTAAGGGATGAGTATACAAATCATCATGAAAATAAAAAATACCCTTACCATAATTTATGCTCATGCAAATGGAGTGGCTTGAAAATGATTCTCCTCTCATCCTCAAAGAGAAAAGAGGTGGCTGTGTTAACTCCTCCAAAAAGTTATGTATCTCCTCCATCTGCACATGACCTTTGCATCTCCTCATATGTTGATCTATCAATATCATGCAAGCAAGATGATCCTAGGAGCACTTCACTCCTCTGAAATCAATGAATGGTGCTCAACATGTGAAGCATCCCTCCTCCCTTGCTGGTCCAGTGGTCTCCCTGGAAAAATGTCTCCAGGCAATGAGACATCCTCAACAAGAGATGATTGAATATATGAATGGGGAAAATTCTCCATGCTTCCACTGTGCAATCCAATCACCTTCTTAGGTGTATCAACCTCATACAATAGATAGGGATGTGTGCTCCTCATTTCACCATGATGGTCATCCTCCCTATCTTCTCCTTGTGTCTCAATGGTTCCACACCTCCTCAACAATGGCGCAGGTAAAACATGAATCATGCCTTGATCTCCACACATGAGATCCTGGGGACTTTCTTGCAAAGATGCAAGCATCCCTCTACTTGGAGCAAGAGTTCCTCCTCCCTCTGCATGAGGCACTAGATAATCTCTAAATGGCACAGCGTTGTTGCCCTCAGCTTCCCCAACATAGATGGGCAACCCTCCAATAATGTTGCTGCAAACATGGAATCTCTCCCAAGGTGGAAGTAATTCCTGATCATCAAAGGTCAAGGAGTATCCCCTTTGCACCATGATAGTGCCATCTCCTACTCCTACAACATCATACAAGAAATGAGAGCAAATCTGCTCTTGCTCTCTAAAGAATAGCCCTAGCAACAATTGTTTTTGTTGCTTCCTCATGCTCTCACCATACAAGATATGTGATGAAGACATAGTGTATGATATGAATGTTACATCATCACTATGCACCCATACTCTTTGCTGCTCCATGATGCCAACATCCTCCCACATATTCTCCATCCTTATACTCTTAGAAGGAATGTATGCCAAGTGATGGCCAAACTCATTCAAGAGTAACTAGCGCAGCCAAGCCTCCTATTGCCAAGTATCATAAATCTACAAGTAGCTCACCGGCTTCTTTCTCATCATCCACATCCACTCAATAAATTGTGGATGTCTCTTTCCATCCTTCATCTTGGTACTCCTCCCATTAGGGCTACCATCATCCCAAATCAGATTCCTGCATTTCATGGGAACTTGAAATGCAATCTTCCCGAGGATCCATTTGACCCTATGAGGATCCAAATAGGTGGTAGGAAAAAACCCCCCATCATGATGTGCCTGGCTCAAGGAACGTCCAACACAGTCATGAGAGATGTTACCCATCCGAAGATGTCCTCCATCTTCTATCTGTTCCTGTGAGAAGGGAAGTACCTCCTCAAACTGTTGAAGAATCTTGCACTCCATGATGTGTGGGAGTGCACCTCCATTGAAATCTCTCCTTGAGATCTCCTCCTCATGCATGGTTCTCCCAAACCAAAGAGGCCTTGGATCTGCTGCCAGTAGAAGTCTCTCTCTGAGCTGTGGCATGCTCATTGAGAGAGTTTCATCTAGAGTGGAGAAAGAGTTTATTATCTCCATATGTTTACTCCTCACTACTTCCTCCATGGCTTCCTGAATGAAGTTGTCCTTTGAGTGTTCACATGAGGAATGGCTCCTCTTTTCTCCATCACTGCTCTTTTGCAGTGCAGTGTTATTCTGCTGCTCTATGTCAACTGCATGCAATGATATAGACCCATCCAAAGTGTTTGTTGAAATGACAAGAGATGGATTTTTAATCATACCTCGGTGAAATGCAGAAGTCCTTGCAGGGCTGCAAGAGTTTCCTCCTCATAAGTGTTGGCCTCCTAAATTGTTGAAGATGAAGGCTGCTCCTCCATGGTCTCAACAATGTTGGTACATGCCTCATTAACTGGTGGTGAGGGCTCCTCCCTCCTTTTGCCAAAGCTTCCGATCAATCTCTAAGAAAAATCAACAAGAGTAGAATCCCTTGTATGGCTTAGATGGTTGAGCCACCAATTCTTTGCTTCACCTTCAAGGTGCAACGTTGTAATTTCTACAGCCTCTTTGTCTACTATAGGATGTAGCAGGAACAAAGCCTCTAGCTTCTTCACCCAAACCTGTACTACACATGTGAGTGATCCATCAAATGTGGACAATAGAAATATATTGCCTCTTATCATCCCATAGCTGTGGGGTCTTCTTTCTTCTTTCTGCTGAATAAATTGTGGAAAAGCTAAAGTCTTTTGGAAGGCTCTAGGTTTAGCTTGGTATTCAACAAGGTACTCACTTAGAATTTCGAATTCCAAGTGTTCTTTATGCTTCTGGTCTGCTTCATGGTGAGAGTAGGAAGTGCATGGTCCTTCCTCTTCTCCTTCTTCAATCTTCTTGACCTCCTTGGAGAGGTCTCCTCTGGATCTGAAAATAGATGAGAGTAAACTCATCTTCTTCATCATCTTGATCTTCTTTGACTAAGACTCATAGGCTGAGCCAGAGATCATGCTTTGATACCACTGTAATATTCCAAATTAGGAACAACTACACTATTGGGAATATCTCAAGATATTATCAATGTGGAGATCAACAATACATAAACATGAGCTGGAAATAGTAGTTGATACATTAATACAAGAATGCCGGAAGATCCACATAACCATTACATTAGATTATAGCAGCCTCAATGTATACAGATATTGAGGAAATGATCTCTCAAGTTAGGCAATGCAGCCCCAAGGAAACATATACATGACAAATGAAGAAATACTGCTATACAAAAGAAGCCCTGGCTATGACTGCGCAATCCTTGAAGGAGAACTGCTGCAAAATAGTGCCAATACACAAATATGACAATATACAGGTCAAATAAAAGAGGGGGAGAAAGATCTCAATCCCTAGAAACACAATACACAATCCTCAAAAGGATTGGCTGAAATATACACAAAATAGCAATTCTGCAGAAATGTCGTGTTGGAAATGTTGTCATTGATGGCAACGGAGATGGAAAAGGAGGAACATCTGAGGAAGCAACAAGGCAAAGAGAGCAGCAAAGTAGCAAGATGTAGAGAGGGTCGAGCAGTAGAGACAAGTTCATTTAAAGAAGCAAAGGCAGCAAAAGGAGAATTAAGGAGTAGCATCAGTCAAGGAGCAGATGAATTAAAAGAGAGAGCGTAAGACAAATAGCTACAGAGACAGAGATGTTATCATGGCAATGAAGACAACAAAGAAGCAAATGAAGGAAACAAAGGAGGCAGCGCTGAAGCAGAGACAGACAAAGGAGGAGCACTTGAAACATCAGCCAAGGAGCAGAGAAAGCATAAGAAGAGGTAGCAGAAGCAACAAAAAGAAGAAGCAGGGCAGCAAAGAGAAGCAGAGGCAGTGGAAGCAAAGATAAAAGAGACAGAGCAGCAGAGGCAGAGCAGTTGTCGAGCAGCAGAGGCAGAGATGAAACGGACATGCAGTAGAGGCAGAGGTCGAGCAGCAGAAACAGGCAAAGGAGACAGGGTAAAATTATAAATAAATTTAATACGTAGGCAAGAGCGATAGAAGCAAAGAGAGGAAAAGAGGCAGACCCATTGCATACAGAGGCAGACAGAGGCAAGAATGCTTATAAATTCGAGAATCATACTCGGTTTACAAGCATAATATACAATGTATGTAACCACATTCCGGAATCGCATACTCCAACCGCCGGCGTTATACATTTAATATAACACAAATATTATTCCGAGAATCGCTTGACTCCAGCAGCAAACTATACATATATAAGAAATGACGTAGCAGCAACTCTGTCTTAAATTATAAGAATTCCAGTGATTGATGCAAATCGGGCAGTGTCGAAGTTAGTGGAGTTTGGAAAGTTTAACACATTGAAACAGTTTCATATTATCAATCCCGAAAGCAAAAGAACCAGTTGTCCAAGGCATATCTATTATGGAGCGCTTAGATGTCAGGTTAAATACACCAGCAGTTGATTGCATCCTCTCCAATTGATCCGTAGTCTGTAAGAGTCCCATGTAGGCTGACAAATCCATCAACATTATCCTCCTAATAATCAAACTTTGTTAACATTTGTTTTTAACAGCTAGATGGATATAAATCAACTCATCAGACATTCCGATTGGAATCGCATCTAACTTTGAGTGGTTGAAATTGAAGAGCGCATTGCGCTTGCGTATTAACAATTTCCGATTGAACCTGACGGCCGTGGAACAATTAACCGTTTGGTATTGTGTTGATCGCCGATTGTGTTGATCGCCCATTGTGTTGATCGCCGATTGCGATGATTGGAATCATATCGAATCGGAATCGGAGCAGGAGCGATAAATCGCAATCGGAGGAGAATTAATGCATCGGAAAGCGTGATATGTGGGGCCGGGGCGGAGTCATATATAATGAATTTGGTTTAATAAAGGTTTAATCGTATTGGCAGAATGTTTGTTAAAACCTTATATAAGGACGCCGAGAGTCGATTTAAGATTGTATTAAAAGAAGCTGTTGTATAAATATAACGCTGTTGCGATACGCCGCGTGATCTGTAGACCCACGGGCCTCAGCTTAACGGGAGGGCGATTAATAACATACGACTGTGATATATGTCTGTTCCGCTTGCGGAATGTTCCACATCAACAAGACACTCGTGGCATGAAAAGCGTTGGAATTCCTCCAGATTTACAGTCAGCGGATATAAAAGGCACAATTACACGTATGCAGCAGTTACACCACAGCAGAGGACAGAAGAGCAAACAGAGCCGAAAGGAGATAAAAGACAACCAAAGAAAAGACAAATGCGTACCAACTCAAAAGACTAAATGAGTTGAGCTGGAGTTCAAATTGTAATTCGAATGTAAATGTTTTAATTGTTTTTATTGTTTGTGATGCATTGGCAAGTCTCCGGAAGAGAGCAAATATCCCACTGTAATATTAAAATAAGCACCTACAGTTACATTTTTCTGAGTAAGCTGAAAAGAGATGAGAAGGCAGAAGGCAAAGAGACATGAATGTCCATTTCGACTTCCCAGTAGAATACAAACAGTCATGAAGCTATCTTGTATATAAGGGGGTAATATCCAAGAGGAGAAGTTGATGAAAATAGAATGAGAAGAGGAGAGAGTGTGCAGCAGAATTGAAGATAGTTGAAGAAAATAAGCAAGCTGCAAGAAGAATGTGAATAAGGAGGAGCTGAGCAAAGAAGAAGAAGGGGCTGAGCAGAGATGATGCAGGTCTGATATAAGAGTTGATGAACAGCAGAGAAGAAGGTACAAAACAGAGTTGATATCCAAGGTAAATCAGCAAGTGTTTTTCTTTTGAAAGAGTAAGGAAGTTGGAGCTTCCCTATCAAGTTGTAGCTTGATAGATGTCAGTTGTAGCTGACTAAGGTAGGAGCCTCCTATAGGTTGTAGCCTGCAGAAAATAGATGGGAGTTGGTGCTTCCACATCAAGTTGTAGCTTGATAAAATGTCAGTTGTAGCTTACTGAGGTTGGAGCCTCCTGTAGGTTGGTGCCTGCAAAAAATTGATGGGAGTTGGAGCTTCCTTGCAAGTTGTAGCTTGCAGAATTGAGGTTGGAGCCTCCTGTAGGTTGGTGCCTACAGAAAATCAGTGGTGAGAGGGAGTTGGAGCTTGCCTTTGCATCACAACAATAATAAGATGTGGTTTTCTCCCTTTATGGGTTTCCACTTATATCCGGTGTCTCTGTGCATGATGTTTATGTGTTGATGTGGTTTATCTCATCTGATTAACACTTGCTACTCTCATATTCAATCTGCTATTACATTAACAAATCTGTTTGATAGTAATACTTGTTGCTCACAGATTAAGATTGCTCACATATTAAGTTGACCATGAAATGAAAGTGTAAATAAGATTTAAAAGAAAAGTATTAAAAGTCCATGTATGTGTTAAACTGATTCACCCCCCCCCCCTCTCAGTTTAACTAAGGGTTCAACAATTGGTATCAAAGCCGGTTCCTTTGGTGCAAGCCTAATAGCTTGAAGGAGATCTAGTTGAGTCATGGACTATCAAAATGTACCTGTGCTAAATACAACTAACTTTCCTGAATGGAGAGATAAGGTTAAGACAGGATTTATGGCTGATGATCTAGAGGTATGGAAGCTTGTTTGTGATGGTTACTGCACAGACTCACCCACAGTGAAAGAACAACAGAGGAATGCTAAGGCAAAATGTGTGATATATGACAATCTTCATAACAAGGACCTTGAGTTGATAATGGATTTAACCTCTGCAAAAGAAATCTGGGATAGATTGCACTTCATGCATGGAGTAGACACGAAGGACTACACTAACAAGAAGGATAAGAAAATTAAGAAAAAGAGAAATTCATGTCAAAAAGAAGATGTTCAATCAAATGAGGTAGCTGCTTGTGAATGGTAGTAAGAGTCATGAAGAAATTGCAGCTGAAGAAAAAGCCATACTTGACACAACTCTGACTGAAATAGAAAAATTGAAGAATGAAAACAAAGACCTTAAGAGATTGGTACAAATATGTGATGAAAAAGAATATGAAGATAGGAAAGAAATTATTGGTCTGAAGACACAGCTTGAAGAAGCAAAGAAAGTAGAAGACACTCTGCAGCAACAAATGAAAGAGAAAAATATGGAATGTGAGAGACTGGAAGAAGAAGTAGTGAGCATAAGACAGAAATTAGAAAAGGCCCAAAGAGATTTATTAATGAATACTCCTCAAATGAAAAGCTCTGAACAGTTGGACCAGATTCTAAATGCACAAAGGTCACCTCTCATAAAGGCTGGGATAGGATATGAAGGTGAAACCAGTAAGTCCAAGGATGAAGATAACAAGAAAATCATTCTTGTAAAAGCTGTAAAGAACAATGAAGCAGCCCAGCAAATTCCTCCAGAAGCAGAAACCAACAGGAACGTGAGATGTGAAGAAACAAATAAGAATGAGAAGATGAAACAATCGGTTGCTAAAGGCTCATATGCTCCTGAAGATGAATTGAATAAATTTGGAAGATGTCAAAGGAGGTTCTTTCCTCCTATGAAAAATATCACTTGTTTCTCCTGCCACAAACCAGGACATGATGCAGCACATTGCAAGACAAAGAGAATCAATGATTACCAAGAAAAGATGCAGCAAATGAGAAGACTACCTCAAGCAAGCAAATGGCAAGGACAATCTTCCGCCAGGTACACAAATCATTTCCATGGCTACTGTTATGCATGCAATGAATTTGGACATAAATATGTTGATTGTAAATTATGTTCAAAAAGGGGAATGAAATATTATGCATCATCTCAAATATACTTTGATAAAATAAGATGTTATATATGCCTCAAGCTTGGCCACAAAGCAAAGGACTGTAAACTGCCCCATATATTAAAGAACTCCAGACAGATGATGAAATCCAATCCAATCAAACAAAACTATGAATCGGAAAGGAGTGCAGACATTATGAAGAACCCCAATAAAGTATGGAAAAAAAAGGGAAAGGGGGAGCCTATCATCTCAATAACATAATGTAAAACATCATAGTCTCAGGGGGAGCTGCTCTAGGAAGAAAAGAAAATATCTAATCAGTGACAAATATGAAGCAACATCCCAGGGGGAGAGCAGTTCATAAAAAGTCCCCATGAAAGTAGTCTAAGAAGAGCTCCTTGGAATGAGGATAGCTATAAGATCAGGAATGCACAGGACAATTTCTCTAACAGAGAACTAAAGAGAAAGAGGATCATCTGAAATATTAAATAGCTAACAGATTGATGGAAGAAGAGAAGACAACAAGAAGCCTTGGTGGTAGAGAGAACATCAGCCATGAGCATGTAAGCTAAGAAGACACCAGCACATAAGTGATGATCACAGTGTGCATCATACAACCATAATGAACAAGTGAACCACTTTAAGAAGGAGGAATAAGAGAAGAGCCTATCATCATTATATCATTACATCTTTCATCTATGAAAAGTCCCCTTGACGAAATGCAATTAAGTGAGTGAAAAACCTCTGAGTGATCTACCCATGAAGATTCCAAGCAAAGAAATTGAAGATGTCTTCTTGAATTTCATTATGTTAAAACAGTTGAATTGCATGAAAAGTAGCAATGATTCTGGAGCAGTCCTAGAAAAAAAAAAAATGCAGTGGCATTCCTTTGAACAGAATGGCAGAATAAGCAAATGGTTAAAGATGTCAAGATAAATTTCAGGATATTGATAACTATTGGTGTGAACAGTGGAAAGCTCTACAGTAGAATTTATGAAGGATGTCTTAATTAAGGATAAATGTGCAAGCTAAAAGTGAAATCTCAGCATGGTTTATCAAAATAATATCTATTGATGGTTAAGTACAAGAAGCATGCTTATCAACATATTACCAAGCATTATCAGTAGAGCAGTAGTATGATACAGGTCCACAGGATCAAAGAACTATGGCAAAAGAACCTCAAGGGAATATTCCCAGTATTATCTGCATTCAACATGAAAAGGTCAGCAGCAGTGCTAAAGGATCAGCGTTAGGTTTACATTTGAAGAAATATATTATGCATTGAAGCAGTATCTGTCTCTATATATATAATTGCATGCCCTCCTGAAGTTAGTACATATATCTTCAAGACCTCTTTTTGAAGATTGTTCACAAACTGGGTGAAGCCTGTTGGCTAAAATCTCAAGTAAACAACTTGAATATATTCGTGTGAAAGATCATCATGATGGAACAATTAAAGTATCGAAAGTATGAAGGATGAGCTGTGACAGCTGAAGCTCAAAAATCTCTTATTGATTTATCACGAACATACTTCAGCAGAAAGGATTTGCTAACATCTCACCATTGAAAGGAGATTGCTCACTGACATACATAACCCCTTATGTCATAAAGAAAAGTGCTTGGTTGATAAGTAAGTCTAAACAATAAATTGAGTGTATCTAGCCTCAAGGTTTTGTTGTGAAAGTACATTATGGAAGCAGTAAAGGGAGTTGATTTCTTAGATCAAATTTTGGTTGATTCATATCAGTAACAAGGATCTGCAGCTATTTAATGCAAGATTATTATCAGCATCCTAGATCAAATCATCACCAACAAGCAAGGAAAGTGAACCGCAGCTATAAAAGACATATTAGCTTCATCACAAATGAACAAATACTGTACTGCAGATGAGTATTGCAGAAGAAGACATACTCCAACTACAATTTCCTCAATAGATATGGATTTCAAATGAAGATTATAATATAGCTGAAGCAAGATTTATATGTCACATGGAGCATTCAAAATCCTTAAGTCTTGATCCAATAATGCAGTTCGCATTATACAAGTCTGATTATATATGGCTGTCATCACCTACTCTCTATACAAGTGCAAGAAGTCTATGCTTTGAAATGATATCGACTTAATGTGTATATACAAGTTCAAATAATCTCAAAAGTGTTCTCTTAACAACCCTTATACACCAGTCTGGAGCAACAAGATACACAGTCAGAAGAAGAAGGCCTAAACACATATCAGAGAGAAGAAATGCAAAGACAGAATCTACACTGAGAAATGTGCAACCCTTTGCCATTGATGTCAAAGGGGGAGGAAAAGCAAGTAGCAGAAGATAGGATCTTCTAAAAGAAGCCAGGCAGAGAAAAAATTGGAGGAAGCATTGGATTATTGGTGGATGTGTTGCCATCAATGCCAAAGGGGGAGACTGTTGGAAATGTTGTCATTGATGGCAACGGAGATGGAAAAGGAGAAACATCTGAGGCAGCAACAAGACAAAGAGAGCAACATAGCAGCAATATGTAGAGAGAGTCGAGCAGTAGAGACAAGTTCATTTAAAGAAGCAAAGGTAGCAAAAGGAGAATTAAGGAGTAGCATCATTCAAGGAGCAGATGAATTAAAAGAGAGAGCGTAAGATAAATAGCTATAAAGACAGAGCTGTTATCATGGCAATGAAGACAGCAAAGAAGAAATTGAAGGAAACAAAGGAGGCAGCGCTGAAGCAGAGACAGGCAAAGGAGGCAGCGCTGAAGCAGAAACAGCAGCGAATACAATGCAGGGCAGCAAAGAGAAGCAGAGGCAGTGGAAGAAAATATAAAAGAGATAGGCAGAGGCAGAGCAGTTGTCGAGCGGCAGAGGCAGAGCAGTTGTCGAGCAGCAGAGGCAGAGGCAGCAAATACAGAGGAAGAGATGAAATGGACATGTAGTAGAGGCAAAGGTCGAGCAGCAGAAATAGGCAAAGGAGACAGGCTAAAATTATAACAGTCGAATACAGAGGCAAAGCGACAGAAGCAGCAGAGGCAGAGGCAGAACGACAGAAGCAGCAGAGGCAGAGACAGAGGCAGAACAATTATAAATTCCGAGAATCATACTCAAGCCGGGCGTTACACATACAATACAGAACCACATTCCGGGAATCGCATACTCTAACCGGCGTTATAAATTTAATATAACACAAATATTATTCCGGGAATCGCTTGACTCCAGTGGCAAAGTATACATATATAAGAATTGACGCAGCAGCAACTCTGTTTTAAATTATAAGAATTCTAGTGATTGATGCAAATCGGGCAGTGTCAAAGTTAGTGGAGTTGGGAAAGTTTAACACATTGAAACAGTTTCATATTATTAATCCCGAAAGAAAAAGAACCAAAGGTCCAAGGCATATATATTATGGAGCGCATAAAATAAAGTTTTATAAGGTGGGACCCCTCCCCAATCGGATCGGAAATGTGAAGAGTCCAAAGGTGGAAGCGCATTGCAATTACCGATTGGCGATTTCCGATTGAATCGCAATCGGAGCACATTGGAGCTGCAATAGTTGAGTGATATCAATTCAGGCGATTGGCGATTTCTGATTGAATCGCAATCGGAGCACATTGGAGCTGCAATAGTTGAGTGATATCAATTCAGGCGATTGGCGATATCCGATTGAATCGGATCGGGCTGTGGAACAATTAACCGGTTTGGCATTATGTTGATCGTCGATTGTGTTGATCGCCGATTGTGTTGATCGCCGATTGTGTTGATCGCCCATTGTGTTGATCGCCGATTGCGATGATTGGAATCATATCGAATCGGAATCGGAGCAGGAGCGATAAATCGCAATCGTGAGAAGAATTAATGCATCTGAAAAGCGTGGTATGTGGGGTCGGGCGTAGCCATATATAATGAATTTGGTTTAATAAAGGTTTAATCGTATTTGCGTAATGTTTGTTAAAACCTATATAAGGACGCCGAGAGTCGCATTTAAGATTGTATTAAAAGAAGCTGTTGTATAAATATAACGCTGTTGCGATACGCCGCGTGGTCTGTAGACCCACGGGCCTCAGCTTAACGGGAGGGCGATTAATAACATACGACTGTGATATATGTCTGTTCCGCTTGCGGAATGTTCCACATCAACAAGACACTCATGGCATGAATAGCATCGAATTCCTCTGCATTTACAAATACGGGATATAAAAGGCAATAATTACACGTATGCAAGAAGCATAATTCACAACAGAGATTGCAGAGCAAGCAGAGGCCGAAAGGAGATAAAAGACAACAAAGAAAAGACAAATGTGCAGCAAGCCAAGAGACAAAATGGGTGAGCTGGAGTTCAAATTGTAATTCGAATGTAAATGTTTTAATTTTTTTTATTGTTTGTGATGCATTGGCAAGTCTTCAGAAGAAAGCAAATATCCCACTGTAATATTAAAATAAGCACCTACAGTTACATTTTTCTGAGTAAGCTGAAAAGAGATAAGAAGGCAGAAGGCAAAGAGACATGACTGTCCATTTCGACTTCCCAGTAGAATACAAATAGTCATGAAGCTATATTGTATAAAAGGGGGTAATATCCAAGAGGAGAGTTTGATGAAAAAGATAATGAGAAGAGGAGAGAGTGTGTAGCAGAATTGAAGATAGTTGAAGAAAATAAGCACGCTGCAAGAAGAATGTGAATAAGGAGGAGCTGAGCAAAGAAGAAGAAGGGGCTAAGCAGAGATGATGCAGGTCTGATATAAGAGTTGATGAACAGCAGAGAAGAAGGTACAAAACAGAGCTGATATCCAAGGTAAATCAACAAGTGTTTTTCTTTTGAAAGAGTAAGGAAGTTGGAGCTTCCCTATCAAGTTGTAGCTTGATAGATGTCGGGCCAGGGCTCGATCGAGGTAGGAGCCTCCCGTGTAGGTTGGTGCCTGGCAGAAATAGATGGGAGTTGGTGCTTCCACATCAAGTTGTAGCGTCGACAAAATTTCGCCTAGCTGACCGAGGTTGGAGCCTCCTATAGGTTGCTGCCTGTAGAAAATTGAAGGGAGTTGGTGCTTCCTTGCACGTTGCAGCTTGCAGAATTGAGGTAGGAGCCTCCCGTAGGTTGGTGCCCTGTAAAACAAGCAGGAGAGGAGTCGGAGCTTGCTTGCATCACAACAATAATAAGATGTGGTTTTCTCCTTATGGGTTTCCACTATATCCGGTGTCTCTCGTGCATGATGTTTATGTGTTGATGTGGTTTATCTCATCCGATTAATACTTGCTATTTTTCTCCTCATATTCAATCGCTATTACATTAACAAATCTCGGTTCGATAGTAATACTTGTTGCCCGCGCATTAAGATTGCTCACATATTAAGTTGACCATGAAATGAAGGTGTAAATAAGATTTAAAAGAAAAGTATTAAAAGTCCATGTATGTGTTAAACTGATTCACCCCCCCCCCTCTCAGTTTAACTAAGGGTTCAACATGTCGGAGTTGTTGGGCAGCAGCTACAACTCAAAAAATAGGAATGGATGGAGATAGTTGTTGATGATGCAAATGATGGTTGAATCTCATCCAAAGGATCTCTCAGGTGAAAGGCTGATCCAATCCCTGAAGATCTCACCCTCAAAAATAGTGGAGCAAGTCCCCACTGCAATTGCAATCAGAAATAACGTAGTCTAGAAAAGGGATTGCGTTGTTGGTGAAGAGAAGTGCTTGGCCTAATGCCAATGTTCTGCAATAAGCTTCGGAAACTCCCTCACTAACCTCCCAGAGGAATAGAAGCTCCCTCCTCTGAAAGATGAGCCAAGGAAATGGTGTTGTGGCGTCTCCACTGCAACACCCAGCAACACTACGTTATTCTTTAGCAACAATAACGTAGTGACTGAAAGGAGTAGCTTTGGCCTTGAGCCAAGAGCTGTGGAGAATGAAGAACAATCCCTCAAGAGGCCTCTCAAGAAGGAGAAGAAATCCTAAACAGTAATTCCTCGACAATTCTTGCTATACAGCAAAAGAATGTGCAATGTCTGCATAGACAATGAAATCAATAATCCAATTCATGCCTAACAATGGTTGTCTTGCCCTCCTTTCAAACAAGTGAACGCTCTCTCTCCATGGGCCCCACTCATTAGGGTTTCCTCCACCAAATATCCTCTTCCTCATTCACACAGCGTTGTCTTCCAAAGTGAGCCACTCCTCCTATGACAGCGTTGTTGACTTGGTCAAACCTGACCTTGTCTTCATGCATTTGCCCCTTTTCACATTTGAGGGTGCAAAATAAAGCTACTCTGATGATCCTTTCCACATTATGAGAGATTTTATTCATGTCTTCAATAAGAATGGGTTCCCTTACCCATTTATTAAGCAGCTAGGTGACAAAGACAAAACTTTAATATTCCATTTAGCTATGTGCTAAAATGGGAATATTACAACTTTGTAGGGGATCCTGGCTCCAACAATATGTTATCCAAACTGAAACTTTGACAACATGTTGATCACAATGACAACACACATTCAACAATCTCCCATGTTGCTAGATCAATGGCATTGCAGTTGATATCAATGACAACATATGTACAACATATTTATGACTTGGAGAGGTTGGTGGTACTCTACCCTAACCCGTAAATTACTATCGTACTTAGCTTCTACAATTATATTGTTAAAACTCTAATCAGCTTGATTGCGCAAATGTGATACAAAAGCTCTCAACTGAATGTCTCCAAAGAAATGATTTGGGTTCTACATTGGATCATGAAACAACAAAACATCGTGTTAAAGAGAGAGTCTTTCGAATTAATAAAATCATTAGGATTTGGTCGATGTTTCGAGCCAACTAATGTGATTCATCCTAGGGACAAAGGTGAAAAAATCTATCAATCTTTCAAAATAAACTAGTTGTTATGAATTAGCCATTGAATTAATACAAGTTTGGTTGTAAATTAGCTATTTGCAATTAGTCCTTATTTATTTAATCAAATATAACCATATTAAATAATAAAATTATTATAAAAATTAAATATTACAATGGTTAAAATATTTATTTTATTTAATATAAAAAACATTAAAATTTATTTATTTAATTAAATATAGCTATATTAAATAATAAAAATTATTATTATAAAAATATTATATTACAAATTAAATACAAATTATTATAAGAATATTATATTAAGAATTAAATAATTTTATATTGATGATGATGATGATGGTTAACGTCCATTGAGACCAATCTTTGGTCTATCAGACCTAAAGAAAAGTGTTATTTAATTTGATTTAAGATTTTATTCCTATGCTCAAAAAGCTTGGAGAGAAGCCTCCCGAGCTCACTATAATTTTGACATCTTAAAAAGCTAGGAAGGTCAGTATTGCAACAAAGATTATGAAGTTGAGCTCTAATGTGGTTGTACCTAGGGCACTCTAAGAGGAAGTGATTTTCATCCTCGATGTTCATATTCTTAGAGAGATGGCAGATCCTTTCCATCCATGGTGTTTTAGGAACTGTCCAATGACCTATTTCACTATGGAGCTCATGAGAGTTCGTTTTAATCTTGGCTGTATTAATTTTCTTCTTTGAGCTAGTTAAAACAGAGAGATACTTTTGATCTTCTAAGGTGAGGTTGATGACCTCCTTATAATACCTTAATTTTCTTTTACCTACTAGAAAACATTTATTAATTTCAAAACATTTTGTTGTTATAATTTTAAATAGTTTTTTTCTTCTCATTCAACAAAGCATAATAGGCCTTCCAAAAGTTTTATGAGAACTTATATTTTGGAAAAAAAATTAATATTTTTTTTTATTTTTATTTCATATTCTATTAAAAAAAAATTATAATTATAAATTTGATTTATGTGATTTGTATAATCAAGTGTCAAAAAATTAAGTGTTAAATTTATTTATATATTAAAATTTATATTTTAAATCATAAAATATCATATTTATATCACTAAATTGTAACTCAAAACAAATAATTGAAGAACTACCAATAATAAATATTAAATTATAAGTCTAGAAAGTTCAATTAGTTAATCCAAAAAAATATGAAATTGTTGTAATTAAAAAAAACCCTAGTTCACCACAGACCCGGGCTATATCCTAGCCACCCAAAAAATTGCTATATGTCTCACAAAAATTGCTATATGTCTCACACACTGCTGGGTTAAAAAAAATATTAAATTATACAAATTTTGTTCCAAAAATATCTCAGTGATGCATACACCCCTCATAGAGTTCAGAAGAAGATATAATAAACACCCACTCCAGATATTATTGCATACACCCCTCATAGAGTTCAGAAGAAGATATCATAAACACCCAGTCCAGATATTATTTATATATAAATAGAGGCTTGACTACGCATGCTGTATTAACCACTCTCAGTAAGTGGATTTTACAACGATATCTGACAACAAAATTTTCCATTCGATTCACCACTTCAATGCAACTAGAGTCTGCTGCGACAATTCCTGCGAATTTCGCCCAGCAACCCAGTTTGGACGTTCAGAGAACTCATGTGAACCATGGCGTTGACGAATTTGAACTTCCAAAGATTAGAGTCGTGGATATGGGAAGTGGTAACGAGTTGTGTGAAAACATTTTCATGGAGCTGCTGATCTGATGCCAGGAGGCCTTTCTTATAATCCAAAAGTTGGTAGTAACTGTTGTCGAACCGAAATGGGGTGGCAGGGTCCAGAGGAACTCGGGTGTTCGGGCTGCCATTCCGCGGGCAAAGCTGCTTCAGCCACACTGCGTAGAAGGGATCCAAACTCGGGTCTGTCTCAGTCGTCAAATTGAATGAGTAGAGGCGGTTCGTGAAAGAGGAGCAGTGGGCAAAGCCTATGGTGTGAGCTCCTGCATGCCACCAAAAAAAACTCAGCATATTATTCTTGAGAATCTCTGTGCTTTTTTGTTTTGGGCTTTTGGGCCGATACTATATTATGTATGATTAGAACTTAAACTCGGAATGGGATCAACTTTCTTGCTCACACAGCCATCACTAATAGGATGTCTCACCTGAGCTTGTGAACTTAGTGAATATTATGTAGAAAAACAATTATAGTTCACACTGATGATGATAAATTGTACTGAGTAGTTCGAAATTAGTGGTTTTTAAATGATAATGTGATTTTCCTAAAGATTTTTGATAAAATAAATATAGATTATAGAATTTTATACTCTCAAACTGTGATCTCTGTTTAAAGAAATAATGATATAAACACTTCCATTTTATCTTTGGTTAGTTAGACTTTTTTTCCAAGCAAAAAGAAACCCTTTCAATGTACAATAATGAATGTAAATAGTTAAAATTATCAATGGATTAGATCAATTCAAAATCACTTGTGCAAAAAGCAAAAATCTGTATCCTAGTCTACATGACAGATTCAAAAAGATAACAAACTTTACAGTGTAAAGCAGAGAGTATTACTGTATAGACTAAGAGAACAAAAACACACATTCAAGCAGACAAATGACAAAACAGAGGATGCAAAAAAAAGCTGTAAAACAGAGTACCGTGGAAAGACCCTGCTGTCAGCATTCAGCATTAGATCATGAAATGTCCCTTCTGACAGCTTTCAGCATTAGATTATGAAATGGACCCTGCTGTCAGCATTCAGCATTCAGCATTAGATTATGAAACGTCCCTTCTGACAGCATTCAGCATTAGATCATGAAATGTCCCTTCCCTTCCCTTGGCTGGTTGGACTTTGTGGAAGTGTGGAAGAGGAACTAAATGACAACCCACTTTTTCATTAGTAAGTAACTTAAATTCTCAAGGAGTAGGCTTCTCTTTTTCCGAAGGGGAGGAATCATAAGAACTGGTATATTTGACTTGCAGGCTGTTGGATATATCCTGGTGTTATAAGGCGATTATAAAGATTGATTCTGGGTCTCCCCTAGATTACTTTAAAGAATTATCGATTCACCATGTGTTAACAAAAAAAAGTAACCTAAACTAACTTTTTACTTTTTCTTTTTATTTTATTTATAAAAACCTAAAGTAAACCAATTTTAGAAATTCAAACAATTTTCAAGAAAAAGGTTTTCAACCATTTTATTTAAAGAAAATCAATTTTAGGAAGTTAAATAGGCTGAACTTAACTCTTGGAATATTTTGGAATTAGAGATGCAAGAAAAACTAATAATTAATTATTAAGTGAAGATACTAAACTATAATTTGTTATGTATTCTCAAAAATTTATAAACAAAAATGAAGTCAAACCAATTTTAGGAGTTCAAGGAAAGGTTTCATAGCAAAAAAAAAACAGACTGTTATCTTTTTAAGAAGTCAAACACATTTGAAGAGACTGTCATTTTATCTAAAGGAAAAAATTAATAGTAAATCATTAGCTGAGGATAACTAGATTGTAGATTTTTAAATATTTCAGAAATTTTAGGAATAAAAGTGAAGTTGAATTGTTGGTTTTATTTCTGTTTATTATTATTTTTTAATATTTCGGAATCTATAAATTGATGATCCTTATTTTTATTCAAAATTTGTAAATTGGTATTTTTGCTTGGATAACAGATTTTGAGAATAATTTAAATAGCTATTTTAATTTTGATTATAGATCTGGCAAATATTTTAAAACCAGACAAACAGAAACGAGCTCTTAGAAGTTCGTATTTCTCTTTTTCTTTTTCAATGGGGAGGGGACTTAGCTCTGGAGACCAAGAGATGTTTAAGATGAATTTATACCTGAGAGGGTGATCATCTCGTCCTGAGACAGGCCATGATCAAGAAAATTTTGCGTTAACTGAGAGGCGTTAAATTCAGGCTGAGGCAGATTTAACACTGCCAACGTTGCTAATGATATTCTACCATCTCTGCGTCCTGTGGGAACTTGCCAATCCGGTCCTCCAGTCTGTAACATTTTTTAAATGAAAAACATATTATAACAGGCTCTGAAAATTTGATAAAATTTGTTGTTAAGGGCAACTAAAGAAAACTGTAATGGCAATGGAATAGGCTTACCAAAACAACAGCATCACGGGCAGCAAGTGCTATGATATCAGCACAAGATACAATTCCAGGACATTTCTCTTCCAGAATGGATTTTATCATGTCTATGACTACAAATCCTCTGAGTGTGAGGTTTGGGGTAGCTGTTTTCTCCACAGCAGGGAAACCAGGGGCATCATCCAGCAAAATGGAAGCATCACAGCCCTGAAATCTTTCTATTTCACGGTTACTAACTCTTCATAGCTAATTAGTTTGAGAATGTAAATTTTTGTGATTCACAATGATTTTTTTCTCAATAATTTTTCTGGTAAATTACATTTCAATTCAAATCACCACTAGAGCTACTAAGTGTGGTTCATCATCTAAATTTAAAATGTCATTACATATGTAAATTTTTCAACAGAAATAAAAAAATTTGTAAATTACATTTCAATTCAAATCCCCACAAAAACCAATAAGTGCGGTTCATCATTACATATGTAATTTTTCAATAAAGATAATTCTTCCAGTAAATTGCATTTCAATTCAAATCACTACAAAAATTCTTCTAGTAAATTATATTTCAATTCAAATCCCTACAAAAACCACCAAGTGTGATGCATCATCCGAACTTAAGATGTCAAATGTAATAGAAAAATAATATTCATTCTACAAAGGAAAGAAATCAATACGGACCAGCACAAAGCAGTCATGGAAATGCAAGCGAAGCAGGGGTCCAGCCAAGATTGGTTCCCGCCTTATTGCAACGCTCACAATGTTTCTTACTAGTGTCTCCATGTTAGGGCAACTGTTGTTGTAGAAACCAACGAAGAAGTGCCCTTCCACAGGCAGCCCACAAATGGTGATCACAAAACCCATGGTATAAACTAATGCTAAAGAGGTCCAATACCTAATTCCCATCCTCTGAACCTGCTACTTCATGGAAAAAAATTGTTAGAATCCTAAAAATAACAATAACAACAAAGCAATGGGACTATAAGCTTGGGCTTCTCTATCAATGCCTTGCCATGTTAATTTTCAGGGAACAAAGCAATGTAGAAATCTTAAATTCAAGATTTCAAAACATAAACCAGGCTCAAAAATTACAAGAGTGATAAAACCATTACCCTGCAATTTTCTTCCAAGAACTCTAGCTTGTAATGGAAAATAGGCCTTGACATAATAGGCCTTGACGTGGGTACTAATATATATTCATTCCATTGCTACCACCCCCCATTCTCACAATACTTCCATGGGCAGCTGGAAAGGTTCTGCGTGCATCGGCTAATGATGTTCTCACAATACTTCCATGGGCAGCGAGAAAGGTACTGCGCGCATCGGCTAATGATGAATTCTAACGAAATCTCTGATAATCATAGCAGGCATATTCTTAACCTTCTGCTTTGTTCAATTTTGCAGGACTGCGATGAAAAATGCTATGATCGATCCCACACTCTTTGGTTTCTCATCTGAACCATTCAACTCGTTGTGATCCGAATATTTGATATTATACTCCAGGTTGGTTGCCATATTGTAGTTGTCATTAGCAGGTTACGAGTTGATGAGTCACGACTCACTGCCTTTGGTGTACTGTGAGCGATTAGGTAAAGAATATGTTGCCATGCTTTTCTCGTCACTCTGAATGAAGTAGACTGAGAGGATCAAGATGCCAATATGGTTAACTATAAAATTAGATCGATTAGGTTAATAAAAGGACGGTGACACTTAAATAAATAAATAAACAAATATATATTATTATGATATATATTTTTAAGGTTATGGTCAAGTTAGGCGAGCTTTATTTCCGAGTCCATCAGCCCATAAATGTGTCGAGGCACGAAATACCCACCGTCAGATTAAAGCAGTGCATCATCTTGTGGTAGGCATTTCCTGCCTCGGCGCATTTATGGGCCGATGGACTGGAAAATAAGGCTCGTGGTCAAGTTAGATATGGAATTGGTGTCTTATAGGATCAATAATTGGGAAAATCTATCATAACTCACTTGTCAAATCAGCACTGAGGGCAACCATCTCTCGCTAGTATTAGCAAATGCACTCTCACTCATCACCATTATTCAAGGGAAACCACGCCACTGGAATAACCTGTTGGTGGTCCCTAAGGGGCAAGCTCTAGGTCTTGGGCCTTTAACTTGTTTCCTTATGTCCCAGGATCTGACAAGCTCTTACCTAAGTAGAAACAGTTTTATGAAGAAATACGTGTGTTAAATTTAAAATTTAATTATTTTTCTCAAGAAACAAAATTAGCTAATCTCTAAGACCCACTCGTAGAGTGAGACTCACCACCTCAGCGAACAAGTATACTTACTTAAGAATTAGTATGAAGTTATTACAATAATATTTATCAAGGCATTATAGCCCATCATGTCATTATCAAAAATTTAAATTTGAATAAAAAAAAATAATAGTCATTCAATCAAACCATCAAAAATATCAAATTTAAAATTTAATTATATTTTTCATTTATAATAAAATTTAATTGCATTTTTAAATTACATCAAATGGTGTATTTTTTCATAAAAATGTTTGTTAAAATTATAAGTATTTAAAGGAAATTCTTTTCCCATCCTTTTATGTTATCTTTTACTCATAATTTTATTGTTTTGTTTTATGTTATCTTTTACTCATAATTTTAATGTTTTGTTTTTATGGGAATAATTATTTTAATTTTTTTATTGTTATTTGGAGTAAATTTATGGAAAAATTAAATTATATATATATATATATATATATATATATATATATATATATATATATATATATATATATATATAATTTTCATTAATATGAAAAAATCAACCCATGAAATATAATTAATATAGACACCATATAACCTTATAAAGATTTACCAACAAAATGTATCTATAACATCATAACCATATTCCTCTCTATTAATAAGCATCAAAATTATCCCAATCATCTCAGAAAGGTAATAGAAAATTCTAATATAAAATTTATCCCATATTATCAAGGCATAAACTGTTCAATCCCTATGACATATTAGTAAATTAGACAGAGTCTGCAAAATAAACAAGGAGCAGGTTTATCCAATCAATAGAGTGTCCGCTTCCTCAAGATCCCCATTGTAGAGGACATTGAAATGAAATGAGTCTCACACCACACCAATGCTCCTTTTGGATAAAGAGTCAACAATTGAATTAAGATCTCTAAAACTATGTCTCGAAAAGGATTCCCTCATATTTTCAATACGTTCCAATCAATTCTCTAGATTGGGAACACAAATATTTGCCTCACCATTTAACTAATCTACGATGACCTTTGTATCTCTGAGAATGTTTATGTGCTCCAAAATGAAATTACTTTTGCACAAGTGTTGGTTCCTTCTCCATCATACCAGTAAAAATGAACATGGTGTTTTGAGTTTAACAATGAGACTGCTCCACATCCACACCGATAATGTTGTGTTGCCTCATCAAAATATCTACTATATCCACTAGGATAAACTAAATTAATAAAATAAATAAATAAAAATTCATTTTAGTTATAGATTTATTAAATGTTGAGAGAGTTTAATTTCTTTTGAGTGAAAACATTTTTTTAAATGCAAAAAGTAAAAAAATATTTACCTCTCAAGAGATTTGAATCTTTTAAGCGATAAATGGAAATAAGACACATATATAAGAATATTAAAACAACTATAAACAACTAACAAATATAAATTTATTATAATGCACCCAAAGCACCTAGTTCTTAGTTATTTGGCTTAGTTTAAGGTCACTTCTTTTTAGGGTTCTTTCCAATTTCAATAGATGGGTAGAGAAAAGTGACATTGTTAGAATTTGATTAAATTTTTGGTTTCGTCAAAACAAATGTATTTGTGTAATTGTATAGAAATGTTCAAATTTGATAATGATAATAAAATGGTAAAAAAAATCCCCATAATGGGTGACCATTAAGAAGGATTGAGGCCGCTTCATTTACCGAGCATCATCGACGCCACCTCAAGCATTCATGGGAATGGGACAAATGTGGAGATTCCATGTAACGTGTGTTGAGGAATTGATGAGTATGGAGGACACCTATCATATCACCCTATCCATGGATTTGGTTATGATTTTCCCTTTGGTGGCATATCTCGTTAGTTAGAGCAGCATTCGTCCTACAACAAAGATGGGAATCTTGGGACTATCATGGCATGATCACCCCATTTTCTCCACTATTTTTTTCCTCCTTATTGTGGATATTATTTAGGATAAGTTTTACTGAGTACTTCAATATCAATTTTTGTTTCCTTATTTTGTCGTTCTGGTTAGTGTGGCTTTCTCTTCAGATTAACTGTTTTCTCCCATGCTTCCTTCCCTTTATTTTCTAGTATCCTTAGTGGGCCCCCTAGATTTTCCTTTACAACTTCCCTCTACTCCAAAATATCTTGATTTTCCCTCTTTCTCACTTCCAACCTCCAACCCTATCCCATTCTTAGCTCCCTTATGGACTCAATCAAAAGTTTTTTTTTTTTAATCCTATTTCCTAACTCATATAGCTACCCCTTGGTCTCCTTTGGCATCCAATATGAAATGTCGAGGGACTTCCATTCTCTTGTAGAGGTCACAAAAGGCGAGACTTCCTTCATTGTTTTTGTGCACATGCTAACAGAAAGGCCAAGGCTATCAAATATTGGGAACACACCTCACAGTCTACTCATGAACAAAATTATAGGGCCAAACGGGAGGTGAGATTTAAATGTAGGTTCCTCTCAAACATCGAGGTTAAGGAGATTGTAGAGAACTGGGTGCCTAATACAGGAAGTACCTACTCTCATTAGTCTCAATACATGCAAATTGTTGATCTATACTCGCAGGTTAAGGCTATATGTGGAAATTCCTTGTAGATTCAAACCTCTAATTGTATTTTGCTAAAACAATGGACTTGAATCTACTCTACCAATTGCATAAACCAATTTAAACAATCACAAAATCACAAAGCATACAAGAGAAAGAATTCAATCAACACATTACACAATGATTTCCTGGGGAAAGCCACAACTAAAAACCCTGCTATCTATATATTGCATTAGTAAAAAAAATATGAGAAGATTAAAATGTTTTCCTCAAGACTAAGAAACCTCTACACTATCTCTATCTATCTCACTACTTCTTAGACAAGCCTAGGCCAATATTTAACCAATTTTATGCTTGCCCAAGTCCCTATTTCCTTGTGTTGTTTCCTTGGGTAATTATTCCCTATTAATTAGGGAAATCCGCATCCAATATTGTGCAATCCATCTAGGGCCTTCCTCTGACTCCATTCACCACTTGTACAATTTGGATGATTATAAAATTGATAGTACACTTCCCTTGAACTCCAATCTCAGCTGGGTAACTCTCAATTCACACAAGCATGAGCTATTTATGGCTAATCTATCAATTCTCTAGTTGATCATTGAGTGTGGTTCGAATTCCACTTCCACACTTTGACTTTCCACTAGTTCCTCCAACATTTTGAACTATTTAAACTGAATTAATTAATTACAACTCAAAATAAACTCAACCATGGATCCTAAAAAGTAGGAACCACTCTACATGACTCAAGTTAGACCTTCATCTCAAATTAACTTAACCAGCTAATTCAAACTAACTTAGTTAAATCGTACATGTTGTCATGACATGTGGAATTACAATTTTCTTCTAATTTAATTCAAAGGAAAATTAAATTAGAATCTTTATTGGTTCCATTTTCAACACTCCCTCTCAGCAAAAAAGGGATTATCAGATACCCTGATCCTGCCTCTATGGAACTTGAATTTTCCTCTTGACATTTCCTTCGTCAAGATGTTTGCATCTTGTTCATTTGTAGGAATGTACTCTAGTATCATGATCCGCCTTTAAACGCAATATTTGAGATGGTACTATTGGATGTCGATATGCTTGGACCTGTCCTGAAAAAATGGATTCACTGAGTGTTTGATTGTCAACTCTGGTTGTCACAGTAAATCACTGTAGGATCCATCTGCTGACCAAATAACCCAACAAGGATCTTCCTCATCCAAATAGGCTCACAAGTTGCTTGACTAACATCCATGTATCGTGATTCTGTTGAATTGAATGCAACTGATCTCTACTTCCTGTTGCACCAGGAAATCAATGTTGACCCAATACTGAAGATTCTGTCTGATGTACTCTTCTTGTTGAATGGACTCCCTTCCCAATCTACATATGTGAATCCTTGCAGCCTCACTCCATTTTTCTGTTTGTACCAAATACCAAACTGAGTGGTGCCTCTAAGGTATCTCAACACATGTTTGGTTGCCTTCCAATATATTTTGGTTGGATTAACCATTGCTTGACTAAGTTGGTTAGTCGCATAACACATGTCTGACCGCGTGTTCACCAAGTACATAAGTGAACCCACAAGTTGCGTGTAAATGGTAGCTTCTACCACTTCAATTGAAGTATCATCTTCCTTCCTCTAATTCCCTGCTAGAGGAGTCTCCATGGGTTTGTTGCTCTCCATGTGAAACTTCTTCAGTGTCTCGTTGGCATATTTTCCCCAAGAGACAAACAATTCCCCATCTCTTTTCCAAATTTCCAAACCAAGGAAATAATGCAAGAGCCCCATGTCTTTCATCTCGAATTATCTTTCCAAATCCTCTTTGCAAGATTTTATCATCTTATTATCACCTATTAGAACTAAATCATCGACATATAATGCTATAATCAATAATTTACCTTCAACCAAAATATGGTAAAGCTTTGCATCTGCTTCACTTTTGGTGAATCCCAACCTGGTGAAATGGTTGTTGATCATATTGTACCAAGCATGGGGTGTTTGTTTCAATCCATACAGCGCTCGCTTGAGTCTGCACATATGTGACTCTCTATAGAAGGTCTCAAATCCTTTCGGCTGCTCTATGTACACCTCTTCCTTAATCACTCTGTTGAGGAAATTTGTCTTCACATCCATCTAATGTATCTTCCATCCCATCTGCGCTAAAAGCGTTGGAATAGATATGATTGAAGAGTACATTGCTACTAGAGCAAAGGTCCTCTCATAATCAATTACCTCCACCTGAGAGAACCCCGTGGCTTGCTTGCTTCTCGACACTCCCATCTGTTGCTTGCTTCACCTTGTAGATCCACCTGGATCCTACAACTGACTTGTCCTATAGCCTTGGGACAACTTCCCATGTATTTTTCCTAATAATGGTGTCATACTCATCTACCATGGAATCAACCCATACTGTTTGTTTCATTTCTTCCTTGAATGAGGATGGCGCAGTCTCTACACTCTCGCTCATAAGATCCATGTAGCCAGTGTACCGATTTGGTGACCTCCTCTACCTGTGCTATGATGTGGAGGTTCCCACATTATCTCTAGCATCATGCACCAACCTATCAGCATCTTTGGTGTGCTTCCTTCCATCTTTGGATGTCTCTACATGAGTGGGTGCTTCCACTCTCTGCTCCTCTGCTTGTGGTTGCTCCACATCTTAAGGCTCTTCTTTTGGAGCTAAAAGCTCCTCATCTACATGCAACTGAAGCTCCCTCCCAAGGGAAATTTTCATGGCCTTCTCTTCATCGAATTTCACATATCTACAGACCATCTTCATCCTGTGAGATGGCAGGTACACCCTATAGTTGTGAGGTGTATCAGTGTACCCCACAAATATGGCCAACTTAGTTGTTGGTTCTAGATTTTTTCGCGCAACCTTGGAAACATGACAGTAAAATGATGAACCAAATATTATTAAGTGTGCCACATCTACTTTCTTACCTAAAAAATATTCCTCTAGTGTACTTATCCTGATAATTTGAAGAGGAACTTGTTCTGCACATATACCATTGTGTTTCATGCTTCCTCCCACAAGTGCAAAGGTAGGCTCTAATCATGAAACGTTGCCCGTGCATCTCCCATAATTCTTTTTTTCTTCCTTTCTGCAATCCCATTCTGTTGTAGTTTATGGAGTCCTATTAACTCACATTAAATGCGCTCTGATGCATATAAGTTATTAAATTCATTCAACACATATTCTCCACCGTTGTCGCTCCTGAGAGATTTCATTTTCCTGCCTGTGTCTTTCTCAACAAGTGCTTTTAACTCGCAAAATTTTGAGGATGTATGGTATTTCTTCTGCATGAAGAATATCCAACACTTACATTAGAAATCATCTACAAATATCACATAATACTTGTTCTTGGGCGTGGAGGATGTTGAGAATGGTCCACACATATCTTAGTGAACTCTTTCAAGGATCGCTTGTGCTCAACTGTCCTTGTCATGAAAGGTGGCTTTGGTGCACTTCCCCAATGTACACCCTTGGCATGTATCACACTACTCTAGTGCATCGTTAGGAAGTCTTGTAGAAATATGTTGCATGATCTTCAAAGCTCTGTGGTGTAGATGGCCCAATATTCTATGTCATAATTCACTGATGTCTCAGCCTTGCACCTTCTTTGCTTTCATGCTCAAAGAAGCACAATATTCTACATCCAATTTGTAGAGTTTCTTCACTTGAACCCTGATATTCTTTACTTGTCCCATGGCTATGTGATGAATTAATGCCTTTCCTTTGTTAAAAATCACATCGTAGCCATAGTCTTCCAACCTAAAAATTGAAAATAAATTCTTCTTTAGACCCAAAACATACATGACATCTTTCAATGTGAGAGGAGAACCAGACTCCCTCTGAAAAGTAACAATATTGATGTTGTTAGCACTATACCTTTCATCATCTCCCATCTCGATGTGCATCTAGAGGTCCTTCTCTTCCAAGTCGTTGAATAATTCTCTGTTGTCGGTCATATGGAATGAGGCTCCATTATCCAGATACCACACACTACCCATCACTGATGACACCATGCATGTGATGAGGGTGAAATCCAACTCAAATTGTGAAGCAAGTGCTTCACTTGTCGCTCCTCCTAAGGGCGTATTACCTACCTTCTTGTGCGAACACTTAGTGGCATAGTGTCCCAGCTCGTGACAGTGAAAACATTTAATCTTCGACAAGTCCTTCTTCTTGCCTCCCTAACCAGAATCTAATTTGGAATGGGATGACTTCCCTTTCCATTTCTTTACCTTTCCATCCAAGGCACATTTCTCCTCATCATCATGCTTGGATGAGGACCATTTATGGTGTTTCGTTGATTCTCTTCTTGCACCAATTCAGACTACAAACACTCCCACTATAGTAGCTTCTCCCTCCCATTTACCGAATCCTGGTAGTTGTTTCAGCCCTTGGGAAGGCCTAGAAGTGCTAGGCTCACCATATCATCTTTGGTAATTGTAACACCAACACTTCCAAGCTCATCCCGATATTGGTTGAACTTGGTCAAGTGATTTGGTATTGTGTCGCCCTTCTCCATCTTGATTTTCCTAATCTTGTCCTTCAATGACAGCTTCATGTGGTCACTGTTGTTCTGAAACAAGTTTTTCAAGCCTTCCACATTGTATATGGATTTTCCTTTCCGTGAAGGTTAGAGATAATATGATCTTGAACACCTTCCTGTAAGATCCTTCTCGCCTTTGCTACATTCTTCTTCCAGGTCGCCATATCTTGAGCATCATTTGGTGGAGGTTTAGGAATATCATTGTCTATGAACTCTTTCAGCCAGTTATATTCCAACGCTACTTCCATCATGTCCTTCCAAGCTATGTAATTCGAGCTGCCCTCAAGGGCATACTCAAGTCTCAATCCATAGAATGACATATTGTTGATCCTGAAGAAGGAATCTGCAAATTCGATTCACCTGCATAGAACAAAATCATATTCTTATCTTCTATAGTTATTTCAGCTCTGATACCATGTAGAAATTCCTTGTAGATTCAAATTTCTAATTGTAATTTTATAAAACAATAGACTTGAATCTACTATACCAATTGCGGAAACCAATTTAAATGATCGCGAAATCACAAAGGATATAAGAGAAATAATTCAATCAACACATTACATAATGATTTCCTGGGGAAATCCACAGCTAAAAACCTCGTTATATGTATATTGAATTAGTCATAAAATATGAGAAGATTATAATGCTTTTCTCAAGCCTGAGAAACCTCTGCACTATCTCTATATGTCTCACTACTTTCTAGACAAGCCTAGGCCAATACTTAACCAATTTTCTTCTTGCCTAAGTCCCTATTTCCTTGCGCTATTTCCTTGGGTAATTATCCCCTATTAAGTAGGGAAATCCACATCCAATATTGTGTAATCCATTTAGGGACTTCCTGTGGCTGCATGCACCACTTGTACAATTTGTATGATTATACAATTGATAGTACATTTCCCTTGAACTTCAATCTCAATTGGATAACTCTTAGTTCACACATGCATGAGTTATTTATGGTTGATCTATTAGTTCTATGGTTGATCACTAAGTGTGGTTCAAGTTCCGCTTCCACCCTTTTACCTTACACTAGTTCCTCCAACAGTTGGAACTAGTTAAACTAAATTTAACTCAGATAAACTGAATTAATTAATTACAACTCAAAATAAACTCAACCAGGGCTCCTAAAAAGTAGGAACCACTCTACATGACTCAAGTTAGACCCTCAACTCGAATTAACTGAACCAAATAAGTCAAACTAACTTAGTTAACTCTCACAAGTTGTCATGAGATGTGGAATTACAATTTTCTTCTAATTTAATTCAAGAGAAAATTAAATTATAATCTTTCTTGGTGCCATTTTCAACACTATAATGGGGAAGGTGTTAATTAAAATAAATGAAGCTCATGAATAAATCCTCTTGTGCATTGATTCTTTGTAGTAAGAAGTTAATAATTGATGGTTCGGAAAATTTCAATGATGGCCAAGAAGCTATTTAACCTAGAATTTCGTAGTAGTAATGCAAAGGATGTCGCGCCACCTACTAGCCATTCCCTTTTAACATCGATTTATAAAAAGAGTCCAGATAGAATTTATCCCATGGCTGAAAAAAATCACGGAGACGACTTGGTGAAAGAATCCTAGGATAAATCTTATGAAGATTTGAATCCCACATAAATTTAGTATATTTACAATCCAAAAATAGATTTGTAATTGATTCATAACTTTCCAAACATAAGTAACATCTTAAGGGGCCCTGAATTCCTATCTTGCCTAGATTCTTTGTAGTGAGGATTTTCTTGTGAACTAATGTCAAACATAAAATATTAACCTTTGGAAGATCATTATAATGCCATATTCTTATTTAGAGGAGGTAAACCTTAAGGAGGGAGGGGGGGGGAGGGGGTGGGGGATTTATATCCTTTTTCCACCATGTAATTTGAAAACCCTCATCCACAGGAGTCGTCATCAAAATAAGGACTCAACACACATCTTGAGAGAAGAAACTCTAGATACTTGACCAAAAACCACAAATAAAGGTGCACCAATCATAAATTCCACCCTTTCTAAGACCCATTATTTGTCCATTGAGAAATATCAAAAAGAGGGGATTTCCCTATTTTTTCAATCATTCCCCTATAGGAAGAAGAGAAGCAAAATTACCTACTGGAGCATGACCCATTATGTTATTTTTCCATAGATTGGTATGTTTCCCATTACCAATTATCCAATTCAACCAAGATTTGGTTAAAGGAATCATTTCTAAAAGGAGTCTCCAAATCTTACAGCCCCCTTTGGAGAAGGGGGTGTCCTAAACAAGTTTTTGGCTCACCTTCAAAATATTTCTTATGGATTACTTGCTTCCGCCAATTACTTTGTTCAATAATTAGTCACCACAAAATATTTTCCCTAAGAGATAGATTCTTTAGGTAATGATCTTTGATTCCTAGCCCTCCATGACTCTTCAAGATTATGACCACCCCCTAATTCACTAAATGAAATCTTTCATTATTATATTTGTTTCCTCGCCACAACAATTTTTTTAATTTCTTAATACATTGTTGATTGAACACTAGTTAGACAATGAAAGGTTAAGAACCTAAACAAATGAAGATTTGAGAGAACTGATTTTATTAAAATCTAACGTCCTACCGTATTTAGCCATTAGGCTCCCCATTGAAAAAATTTGACTTTAAATTTGGAGAGGCTGGAATCCATGAGGAGTGAGGGAATGATTTGAGACTAATATGCATGCCCAAGTATTGTTTGAAACAACATACCTTGGAGTATATGGATAGAATTCCATGAATATAATCAATTTTTCTCAGTGTTTATTGGAACTCACAAGGAAGTAAAAAAATTATACAAGATCGTTTTGAATCTAGAGGAAATAATAATTGAAGCACTGGTCTAAAAATTATGGAAGAAGATCATTCTCTCAAACTTGGCAAGGTTAAAAATGGGTCTTTGAAGCAATATGTTAATTTGGTTTTCCTTCAAGCACAATTTAGTTCACATGAGCATGTTAAACATAAATAACATAACACAAATAATCACGCAAACATCAAGAAGAATGACACCAAGCTTGATGACAGAGTTCACCCCTCCTAGGCTACGTCTCTGGGCTCGGATCAAAAGGCTAGGCCACTCATATTTCAGTAGATAAAAAGAGGTACATCAATTTTTTGTTTACAATTGGGGCTATTTCCTTTGCGAGGAAATGTTCTCCTATAGAGAACTCTCACAATATACTTGACAATCTACAATCAACTTGTCATCTACAACAAAACAAAGAGTCTCCTGCAAGGACTCTAAACCTCAACTGAAATTGAGCAATCATGCATCTACAATACATCATTCAATTACATGTCTCAAATTGACTTGGAGAGACAACAGTTCATGTACTGACTTCTGAATTTGAATAGCTTTGCCTCTGACTTCGAATGGCTTCGCCACCGACTTCGAATGGCCTTGAATGGCTTCGAAAGGCTTGGAATGGCCTTGGAATGGCTTGTTCTCTCTTTGGTTCATAGACCACCTTTAATAAGGTTTTCCAAATTCTAAGTTTGTAGCTTGCCTTAATAATATTGAAACTATTAGCAATAAGTTATAACAATATTAAAATTGTGGGCTATTCGAATTAAATAGAAATATCAACCATATCATATGGTTAAAATTTAACATATAGGTTGTCAACATATTGGACCGATGGCATTAAACCATATCAAAAATTATCATATGGTTGCAACAACAAAACTCTGTGCATATTAACATAGAAAATGGTTATGTATTTGTTTTAATAATTGAAATGGGCGCATATATGTTTCCACCATATTGGACTAGTGTCATAATGCTACGTCACACTCCATGCCATTTGACATGTGGTATATTCGTTGTAACGATACAACCCCCGCACCGACGTATTTATCCATGGTTCCCGTATCTGCTGACTATTCAACAACTCTGTCACCCGAAGTCTGATAGTGCATGGCATGACCCGTGGCTACCTGCTCTCTAGTGGAGGTAACCTAGACCGTGGCATGTGAGTGGATATTCGTCGGTGGTCTCGTGACATAATTGTTTTACATTCCACAGTGATGTAACATGGAAAAAGCCCCCGATGACATATCACTATGAGTGGCTTAAATTCATACCATATTTCGCGCAAACTCTTGTGTTGACATGGTGACCGTGGCATATGCAATACCACATATATTTACAACTATATCCCAGTGGTGGCATCCCTGTGGCAAGTTAACTGGCGGTGTATGATGTAAACCCATTAGACCGATGGCCTTAAATGAACGACCTCACACTATATCTGATGCCACTGTGCCATATCCACAACTTGCCGAGTTGGATATTAGTAACCTCTCACCATATATTGTGCCATCAGGTGCCATATCTTCGTTTCTTAAACCATGGATTTTGGGTTGGCAGGGCCGCCGAATGTGGCGGGCTCCGCCACCTTACCCCCTCATGTGACTTTAACAAACCTTAAATATCATTTCACACCCAAGCTTAGATCAGGACCATCGATAGTGTAATGGTTAAGGTTTTTGTGTCATGAGGTCGAATCTCCCGGAGGCCTATAGACTCATAACAAATTTTAGCATGCCATGAGGAGGCCACGTGGCAACGATTCATTAGCCCACATGGCATTCCATTATTGGTCAAATTAAAATTTAACTAACCAATCATAAATTTGAAAATTCAACAAACCAGAAGGAGCCACTTGAAAAAATCTGAGCACGCCATGTGTCAACTGGAACCATGAGCTTTGACCAGTGGAACCATGAGTTTACTTTTGACTTTTAACTTGTTTGGAGGAAAACTTAAAAATTCCTTTTCTTCCTCATACAGAGGCCATTTTCGAAATCGGATATACCACTGGAATTAACGCAACAAGCTCCTCGTCTTGGCGTTGATTTTGCGAGCATATGAGACTACAAAATTCTGAGTATGTCGAGAACAGTTTCTATCTACAACCATCTTGGTCTTCAAACATTACATATAAAAATACGGTTAGACTCGATTCAAATTAATCGTGGATCATACCTCCCAACAGAAGGAATTTTGGACCTCCAAAGGTTTATTACAATCATGAATTTATTAAATTCAAACATTAGTATAAAAACCATCTAGACCCTATTTACAGACTCAACTAGGCCTACTAATGCGACGACAATTCATAGACACACAATTACACATATGGCATGAAATCTGCCCAGTTCCAAGTAGGATATTTTTTGGAGAATTACATTCTTCTTCTCCAGCTTTTATCGCTTCCTCTTGCTTTGATTGTGCTAGTGCCAACTCACGTAGTAGCATTGTACATGTGCTCTTCTAATGTCCTCTCAACTTACATTGACAAAAAACTCTTCTTCATCAGTTTGTATTGGTCGTATTTTTGTTGGATCTTTCTGAGCTTTGTTTTAATGATGCTGAGTATTTTTCTGATTGAAACAAAGTCTTTCCGGGACATTTCTTTACTTATAGTGTTGTGTCATTCTTCCACGGACTGCTCCTTGTAGCTCGCACCTTTTTGCTAAAAACCTTCTACTTCCAGCATTCCTCTACATAATGTGTGTTACTCCCATTTAAAGTACATGGATATGTCCTTTTAATAATTTTCATCATAAAATTTTGATTGAGCGACTCACCTTTCGAATCTCTGCTATAATGATTTGTTTAGTTACCTTTGTGGTCTTGTAGCTTCTTCGGAATTAGCTCAGGATGTGAGGACCAACATAGATCTTCTATGTGACCCCTCTTTCTGCAGTAGTCACATGTTGATTGGTCATATCCCAATCCTTCATATTTAGGCTTTTCCTGCACTGAAATTTGTTGGAGTCTGCCTTGGCCATGCTTGTTGAGGCCTTATCCTTGTTGATAGCCCATCTTGTTCATCAGCCTCATACCCATTCCTTTAGTATGCTTCTCGAACATTCCAATCTCATGTTCATTGGATGCCTCATCCTTCTCTGATTCCGAATCATTTCCTGGCGATGCTGGTACATAAGGAAATTCCTCCGAAGTTGAGGAAAACGTACCAATGGCTTCTTCCACTGACTGCGCCTTTGGAGTGGTAAATAGATATGAACTTTTTGTATCTTCCTGATGAAGAGGCAAGACTTCATTCTCTCCTACAGTGGATGGACTTCGAATGGGAGGACTACCCCTCATTTGATTCTTCTACAAGGCTTCGATATTCACCTGCAGTCTTTTCTTGTCTTCCTACAATGCTTGCACCATGTGTCGTAATGCAGCATTCTCCTGTTGATATTGTTGATTGAACTCTTCTATTTCTTTCAATAGAATCTACTTCGTGCTTTTACCCATGCTTTCACTTTGGTGAGAACCTGATCTGATACCCAAAATGATCTGAAAATTGTGAAATAAGATCATTCTCTGACACTTGGCAAGATTAAAAATTGGTCTTTGAAGAAATATGTTAATTTGGTTTTCCTTCAAGCACGATTTAGTTCACATGTGCATGTTAACCATAAATAACATAACACAAATAATCACACAAAAATCAAGCAGAACGACACCAAGCTTGATGACAGAGTTCACCCCTCCTGGGCTACGTCCCTGGGCCCTGCTCAAAAGGCTAGGCCACTCACATTTCAATAGATAAAAAGAGGTACATCAATTTTTTGTTAAAATTGGGGTTATTTCCTTTGCAAGGAAATGTTCTCCTACATAGAACCCTCACAATATACTTGACAATATTCAATAAATGTGTCGTCTACAGCAAAACAAAGAGTCTCATGCAAGGACTCTAAACCTCATCTAAAATTGGACAATCATGCATATACAATACATCATGCAATAACCTATCTCAACTTGAATTGGAGAGACAACAGTTCATGTACTGACTTCTGACTTCGAATAGCTTCGCCTCTAACTTCGAATGGCTTCACCTCTGACTTTGAAAGGCTTTGAATGGCCTTGGAATGGCTTGTTCTCTCTTTGGTTCACAGACCACCTTTTATAAGGTTTTCGAAACTCTAAGTTTGGAGCTTGGCTTAACAAAAGTGCAATTATTAGAAATATGTTATAACAATATTACAATTTTGGGCTATTCGAATTAAATCGAAATAGAAACCATATCATATGGTTAAAATTTAACATATATGTTCTCAACATATTGGACCGACGGTATTAAACCATATCCAAAGTTTTTGAACCATATCCAAAATTATCATATGGTTGTAACAACCATAACTCCATGCATATTAACACAGAAAATGGTTATGTATTTGTTTTAACAATTGAAATGAGCGCATATATGTTTCCACCATATTGGACTGACGGCATAACGCTACATCACACTCCGCACCATTTGACATTTGGTATATTCGTTGTAACGATACAACCCCTGCGCCAACATGTTTATCCGTGGCTCTCGTGTCTGCTAACTGTTCAACAACTCTGTCAATCGAAGTCCGACAATGCGTGGCATGACCCATAGCTACCTTCTCTCCAGTGGAGGTAACCCGAACCATGGCATGTGAACAGATATTCCCTGGTGGTCTCGTGACATGACGTTTTACATTCCATGGTGATGTAACGTGGAAAAATCCTCGACGACATATAATTATGTGTGGCTTAACTGCATACCATATTCTGCACCAACTCTCGTGCTGACGTGGTGATCGTGGCATATGAAATACCACATATAGTTACAACTATATCCCAGTGGTGGCATCTTTGTGGCAAGTGAATTGGCAGTGTATGTTATAAACCCATTGGACCGACAACCTTAAATGAACGACCCCACGCTATATCTGATATCACCGTGCCATATCAACCTCTCCCAAAGTTGGAGGTTAGTAACCTCGCGCCATATCTCATGCCATCGGGTGTCATATCTTTGTTTCTTAAACCATGGCTTTTGGGTAGGCAGGGCCGCCGAATGTGGCGTGCTCTGCCACCCTACCCCCTCATGCGACTTTAACAAACCTTAAATTTCATTTCGCGCCCAAGCTTAAAAAAGGACCATTGGTGGTGTAGTGGTTAAGGTTGTTGTTTCTTGGTGCTAGGTCATGAGGTCAAATCTCCTAGAGGCCTGTAGACTCATAAAAAAATTTAGCATACCACGAGGAGGCCACATGGCAGCCATTTATTGGCCCATGTGGCACTCCATTATTGGTCAAATTAAAATTCAAATAACCAATCATAAATTCGAAAATTCGACAAACCAGAAGGAGCCATTTGGCAGAATCTAAACATGCCATTTTTCAACTAGAACCATGAGATTTGACCAGCGGAACCATGAGTTGACTTTTGACTTTTAACATGTTTGGAGGAAAAATTCAAAATGCATTTGCTTCCTCATACGGAGGCCATTTTCGAAACTGGATATACCATCGAAATCAGTGCGACAAGCTCTTCGTCTTGGCAATAATTTCACGAGCATCTGAAACTACAAATTTTTAGCATGTTGAAAACAATTTCTATCTACGACCATCTTGGTCTTGAAACATTACATAGAAAAATATGACTAGACTCGATACAGATACATCCTAGATCAAGCACCTCCAGAAGAAATGTGTCATCAATAAAATAAGTCTGATTTATGTTTTTCATCCCTCTCGTATACTAAACACCCATAAGATATTTCATTATCTTTTACATTCCAGTTTCCTACTCGAGAATTCTTCCATGATGATGTATAAAATGGGGGAGAGAGGAAAACATTTTCTTATACCTTTGAAGGCTTTAAAAAAATTGTTGTTCATCTATTAGCAAAAGAGGAAATACATGAACAAGCTTTGCTTGATGATATCCATTTTATAAACCCTTGCTCAAACCAAAAATTTTAGAGGACAATAAAAAAAAGGAATGCCTTACCTTGTCAAAAGAGTTAGCCTTATCTAGTTTGATTATCATTCCCTTTCCCCTAGACTTTTGCTAGAACTTATAGCCTCTTGAATAAGAATTATATTGTCCATGATTTGACTTTTTTGAATGAAACCCCCCTGGTCAGAGTTCAATTTCAAGAGAAAAAGCTTTAAACGAGTTGCTATAATTTTTGATATATCTTATAAGAGATATTACATAATGAAATAACATGAAATATTGCAAAGGAAGATGGGCTTAGCTCCTTAGGAAGCAACACCAAGAAACTAGAGTTGATTCCTCTTGCTATTTTGGAAAAATTATGCACATAATCTATCACCATGTAAAGGTCAAATTTGATTACATGCCAACACTTCCCATAAATTTGGGTTTAAAGTCCATGTAATTGAAGTGCCTTTTCAAGATCAAAGGGATGTATGGAATTCAATATTTCTTCTTTAGTGATGGGCTGCATCAATATTATATTATCTTTGGCTGAAACAATTTTCATATTGTGTTCAAGCATTATGTATACAACCTCTTCTTGCATTGACCATTGTTTCGAATAAAGATTCCCAATATAAAGAATAGTTGTCTCTTTTGTTTTTTCATATGAAATATTAGTTTCCCATTCATTGAGATAAATTTAACATTATTCCACCATAATCTCATATTGGCATGATTATGAAAGAACTCGATATTGTGATAGCCAACACTAAGGCACAAACTTTGAGATTTAAATATCCAAATATCCTCTTCTTCCATAAGGAATTTATGAAGTAGGTTGAACTCAATCTTTTCTTGGGCCTATAATAATTCCTAGGTGACTATTTCTTATTCCATCTTTTGTTGAATTGCTTCCAATTTAGATTTGTGCACCATTATGTCTTAGCCTCTAGATATCTTTCCTTAGCCCATAGCTTGAGTGTTAACTTTGTTTCTATAATTTTTTGTTCCCAATTGAACATTGGAGATCCAATCACACATTGATACCATGCTTTGGTGACCACATAAAAAAAAATAGGCTCTCATGCACACCAAACAAAGATAATATGCCGAAGTTATGACCCTAAAATGTTGACATTCCAACTTACCCCATCAGGCCCATAAGACTTTGGTACTTCATCTCTAAGGGCTAGGTTTTTAGATGTTTAGGGTTTTCTTATTGATTCTTCATGATAAAAAGGTTTTGGAACCTCATCTTAATATAGTTCAAGAAGGCACGTAGTTGTCACATATTTTCTCAGAGATAAGCTACCATCATTCAAGCTATTTTGATTTCATTCTACTTGTATACAATTTTTAGCATTTTCCATTATTTAATTGAAGTCAAGTTTCATTGTATCTTTGATATTTGGTTAGTAATTTTTATTTCATTTTATTCCTTTAATAAACTTGGATTAGTGGTATCAGAGCGATCTACTATTTCTTTGTTTTCCTATGCATGTCCCAAAGAGGTCCCGATATAAGGAGTTGGGTCTCAAACTGCTTGAGCCCTTGCAAGATCTTCCTCGCCGACCCCGACGACCTACCATGGCAGAAGAAAAGAAAGGTGAGGGAGCAAGAGTGTTACACAGTAATTTGTCACCATCCCTGCAATCCCCATCTCGCCCATTGGAGGGTCATTTATGTGATGAATAAGCAGTGTCATGCCTTGAAAATACCATCATTGCATCCCTTTCCATGAGGACAACATTCCTTCTGTTGATCATTTCCTGAGAAGACCCCTAAAAACACTTGTTTTTGCCTTGGCGCTGGTAGCCCATTATGTCCTTGCGCCAATGAGGAAAATTAACACTGAGCCCGCGCCAATTGGCGCTCTGTCCCAGTTAAGCACCCGCGCAAATCCGCTTATGGAAAGTTTTTTAAAAAAAGAGGCGAAGTTTCCATTACAACAACTTTGTGGATGAGTCATGAGGAGTGGTTTCGACTGAATAACCACGGCCTTCCTCCTTTGGCCTTTTGTTTCCACCTTATGAGGAACCTCCCAAGAGATAAGGCCTCCCTTCCACTATTGTAGGGATCCCAACCTCCTCCTCTCCTCTATAAATATAGCCTTCATCCATTGATGAAGGGGCTGAATGGTTGAGTCTCCAAGAGCCTTCATAGCCTAAATAATGCTGCAAGAGCCTTGATAGTCCTCATAGAGCCAAATCAGTAGCAAGGAGATTGACAACCGAAGAGAGAGGCTTGTCCCATTCCCAACGATCTTTACCGAGACGTATTCCACTGTCGACCCACCAAAGGAAGATTCAGCGTCAGAGCCAGGTTGTATCTTTATTTGTATTGATTAATGATAAGTGACTTTGGTTATGGTTCCACTCGTATTGTTCATTGTGATCATGAGTTGTGTCTTCTCTGACTGATACATAATTGCATATATTGGGTTTTACGCTTGTGTGTTCGTCGTGTTTCTTGTATGTGCAGGTGTTTGATCGCGACAAGTGGGAGAATTGTGATCTGCCGGAGCAAGAAAATGGGAGCTCTATCTGCGTTGGACTTAAGGTAGGCCTTCTTCGCAATTTGGTCTATTTCAATTAGGAACTTGCGCCTTAGCGTGATATGATTGTTGCTAGACCCGATCTGGGATAGTAGGGATCGCCTCTATCCGCAGAGGGGATTTACCTCTCCAACAAAGAGATATTATTAAACTATTTCTCAAAGAATCCCTTGAGTGACAAATTAATGAGATGATGGATAATTATTACCAGATCCCCCGACACATGCCAATAGGTGACGCATCTTCATCAAGTTTCTATTTTGGAGGTGTCGCCCCCTTTAAGGTACAGGTTAATTTTTATATTTCTATATTTGAAGGTCAAAGAGATGCAGATTCTCTAAAAAAATGGTTAAATATTTTGTAACGACATTTTTCATTCCAAAATTTTTCTAACAAAGTAAATATTACGTTTGCACTCCTTAAGGTCGCTCCCCATGTAAAGGATTGGTGGAAAACTTACTATGAGCAAAGAGCCATGGAGGAATCCCCACTATTAGCAGTCGCACCCACTTGGGACTCTTTTATATATATTGTTAACGAAAAATTTTACCCTATTGGAAGCTATGAAGACTGGTACATGAGATAGACCACACTATGGTAGGAAATGGACCAATCAGTGCTAGAGTTCACAAATATATTTCATACCTTATGCACCAAGTTGGGGATCAAAGTATTTGAGAAACATATGGTGCTCAAGTATTTTGGATTTGTGCACAAGTACATACAGACAAAAATTGAGTTCTTGGACATCTCCTCACTTGGCGCAACATTTTGATATGATGTCAAAAATTTTAAAAAAAAATTAAACAAAAGAAGTGAGAATTTGGATTTGTGAACCCTTCACAATAGAAACAGGGCAAGGCCATTCCCAAACCAAAAAACAAAGGACAGAGCCAGGTTGGACCACCCCAAGACAACCCATTGAAGCCACAAACAAAGAATGGTACCAGGAAGAAGAAGAAAGATACAAGAAATTTATGCAAGTTCCACAAGAGCCCCACTCATAACACCAATGAATGGTACACCATGCAGTCACTGATGGCCAAAATAAAAGCTTCAAAATTAGATGTAAGTTTTGACTCTGAAATAGACCTGGATAAAAGAAAAAAAATGATTGATGCAAAACCGAATGCAATTGTTGCCACCACCTGGGTCCAAAAAAGTGAGCCTAGTGATCTAGAGGAAGGTGAACACCTCTGCCACTCACAATTATGGGTGAAGGGTGCTCCATTGCATTTCATTGTCGATAGCGAGAGTCAAAAGAAAATATTCTCAACAATGATCATTAAGCAGTTGGGCTTGTCAACAACACCACACCCTCAGCCCTACACCATTGGGTGGCTTCACCAAGGGTGATATCTCCGCATTAGCCAACATTGTAGCATGCCCTACAACATCAAGTCTTTCACGGATGAGGTATTGTGTGATGTTGGTTCCTTTAAAGTTTGTGATGTTATATTAGGCCAACCATATTTGTGGAAGTTACACGTTGTGTATGAGTCTAGACCTCCTGGTGTTGTAATTAATTTCGGTAGAAAACTATACATAATGCTAGAGGTAGCATGTTTACTACTATTTCTTTGATCTCTGCTAAGTAATGCAGTAAGATCATATCCTGGATTGGGAAATTTGTTTTCCTCTTGATTTTCTCTCAAAATAATGGGTGTATTGTGGCCACATCCATGGCCTCCACACAGGGATCCTCCAAAAAGCAGCAGCAAGTGAATAATATTATAAAAGGATATAGATACATCTTCTCCTCACCCACGGGGGTACCTTTGTTTTACTAAGTCAAGCATTCAATCGACCTAACCCCCGGTACACCACTAACAAATGGGCCAATCTACCATCTCTTTCTCTTAGAGAATGAGGAAATAAAGTGACAGATTTGAGAGCTACTCCAAAAAGGGAACACCTAATTGAGTTCCTCACCTTGTGGAAGCCAAATTGTACTTGTGCAGAAGATAGATGGGACATGGAGGCTATGCATTGATTAGCGGGACCTAAAGAAAAAAAATCACAATCAAGAATCATTACCCAATTCCCTGGATTGGCGACCTTCTTGACTAGCTCAAGGGGGGCAATTAATTCAATAAGATTGATTTTAAGTTTGGCAACCACCAAGTCCCAATAGAACCAATTGATGTGTGGAATATTGCTTTCAATTCCAGGCCTAGCTCTTTTTGAATGGTTTGTCATGCCTTTCTAACAAATGCCCCAACAAATTTGAAGAGGATGATGAATGATATCTTGCAGCATTTCACCAACTCGTTCACAATTGTACATCTAGATGATATATTCATCTTCAATAAGAGTTGGGAAGAACACTTGCAACATATTCAACAGATCTTCCACACTCTATGACAACACAACCTATGTGCTAACTTGGAAAAATACTCTTTTGATATGGACAAGTTCCAATAATTGGGCCACATTATTGATGACCAAGAAGTGCATGTGGATCCATCTAAGATCCAATTCATTCGGGATTTCCCTACCCCAATGACTCTAACAAAGCTTCACAGCTTCTTGGGCCTTGCTAAATTTTGTCGAAGGTTCGTGCTAGGGTTATCTTATATTGCTTTTCCTTAAGTAACCAAGGGCATAATAAAAGCATTTTTTTTTGTTTGAATCATAATAGAAGGAATTTGATGAGTTGAAACACTACCTTTTCTCTGCATTAGTCCTCACACTACCAAACTTGTGACATCGATTTGAGATCAAGACAAATTCCTCTAACATTACTATTGGTGAAATACTCATTCAGCAAGGACATATGATGGTTTATCATAGTGAAAAACTCTCTGATATTGTCCAAAGACTAAGGAGACGATCATCCACATCGATCATGAGCCTCTTCAATTTATGCAGACATAGGGGAGGTTACAAAATGATCACCATCAGAAATGGTCCACGTACTTGCTTCATTTGAAAATCAAATAGAAGAAGGGTAGCACCAATCATGGCACAGAATACCTCATTCGACCCCTGTTTTTGTCACTAACCATAGTTGTCAACTCTCATGGGCATGATACCTTTGGTTGTCCACAACTATCCAATATTGACTTATAATTTTCTACCACATACCATATGTTGGCAAGGAAGCAAGTTCCAGACTTCTACTTCTAGGATGCATTATTACGTTACTTGGGACGCCTTTTTTTTCCTTCAAGTGAGTGTGTAGAGTTGATATAGGAGGCACATTATAGTTGAGTAGCAGGGTTCTTTGGTGTGGAGAAAACAATGGCAGTACTACAAAAGTATTTTTATTGGTGGAAGCTTCAACATGATGTTGGAAAGTATATCAGGTCCTACACTACCTAAACCACTTCCAAACCAACCATTTAAGAATCAATGCTTGTACACCCCTCTGCCTACTCCTATCTGACCTTGGGAATCCATATTAATGGACTATATGTCTATCATTCCTATTATCGAACATGGTAATGACTTTGTGTTTGTGGTCATAGATTTTCCAAGATGGCCATTATGACTGTGTACAATAAGAGTATCACAATATAATCCACTACCAATATTTTCTTTGAATGGGTATGGGTACATATTATGATCCCGCAGATCACCACATCATATTAATATAGCAGGTTCCCAAACACCTCTCAGCTGCCTCCTGTCAGATAGATCAGCTGCTGTAAATCGACCCTCCTTCCACCCCAGAACTAGGCTGTACCCAACCTAGGTTTCATTGAATAGGACATAGTTGATCATATCATGGACACACATATTAATATCACTCGCCAATAGAGGATCCAGTCATATCGAGTTGTCAAAGCAAACAAGTTGTTGGAACAAGGAAATTGGCTCACTACGGACAAATTTCAGCACAAGTTTCCCCATCTAATGGAGGAAATCAATCCAAAGGGAGGAGGATTGATCTATGTGGATATATTTGGCCACCCACCTATTCCACCTAGCTCACAGCACAGTTTCCTATTTTGGCATTTTTCTATTTTTGGCAGTTTTCAAGTCCTAAGTCATTTTGAGGCCCTAAACAATGTTTTTCGGGGAAATGAGTTGACTAAGGCATATATTGTTTCCAATAAGTGGAAATTTTACTCCTTGAATAGACCTTTCCAACAGGATATTGTGTGTGCCAAATGGAAATCATATGCCAAAGTTACGAACCCGGGAAGTTGACGTTCCAACTTACCACATAAGGGCCCATAACCCTTTGGTGCTTCATATCCTGGGGTTATGTCTTTTTATGTTTAGGGTTTATTATTGATTATTCATGAAAAAAAAGCCTTGGAGCCTCATTGTAATATAGTTCATGAAGGTGTGTCGTTGACACATCTCTTCTCATAGATAAGTTGTCGTTGTTCGAGTTAGTTTGCTTTCATTCTACTTGTATACAATTTTTCAGCATTTTCCATTATTTAATTGAAGCCAAGTTTCATTGTATATCTATGTTTTGGTTAGTAATATGTATTCCATTTAGTTCCCTTCTAAACTCATATCAAGAAGGATTTTATGCTTTTTCTTCCCTTTCTAGGCTTTGTACTATTGAAAATTTTCCTTCACTTCGCAATCCCCAAGAATTCCTAGAGAGTAATTTCATTACTTGCTTATGGTTTTTGAGACTCCTCCGTAAGAAGATTCAATACACTTTTCTTGCTAGTGGTCCATTTACCTATGTTTGATAGACCTTCAATAGTAGGCTAAGTTTCTCATTCCTTATCTTTATCTTACTCATTTTGAATGTCCTAATTAAGTTTCCTACCTACTTTTTTAACAACTCTTTGATCTAGACTTATGTAGGAATGCAATAAAATACATAAATACACATAAAAGCAGAGATGCAACAGAAATAATACTTCATTCCATTAATATCAACTAACTGAAATATGCTTACAGAAAGAATGGAATTAAACTAGCTAGTGTGTTGGTAGCTTATCTCTGAGAAGAGATGTGGCAGCTACAGGCCTCTGAACTGTGTTACAAGGAGGCTCAAGGGAATTTTTATGATTGAACAACATGTTAAAACCCTAAACAACCAAACCCCTAACCCCAGGAGATGAAACACCAAGAGTTTGTGGGCCCCGTTGATGTTAGTTGGGTAGCCAACTTCCTGGGGTCATAACTTGGTCATATTATCTTCGTTTGGTGTGTACGATATATCATCAGAAAGATATCTCCGAGTACTAAAATTTTTGCTATGGGCTTGCTGCAAACCTAAAAAAACACCATTTAGGGGATTAAAACTGCTCCGAAAGTTCAGGACCCAAAAAACTGCTAAAAATAGTAAATGCTCTTATAAAAAAAGAAACTGGTGAAACTGACTAGAGGTCTAGGTGGAATAGGTGGGTGGCCACCACTATCCACCTAGATAATTCCTCCCCCCTTAGGAAGAAATGATACCCATTGCGTGCAGAGCCTCCATGAGGTGAGGAAATTTCTGTTGAACCTAGTCCTTGGTGAACCACTTGCCCTAGTGGAGGAGTTAGCCTGCTTTGACAAATCGATATAGATGGATTAGCTGGTGGTGGGTGTTCTTGATATGTGTGTCCATGATCCGATCAATTGTGGATTTTTCCATGCAATTTGGGATTAACTCTATTGGTGTGAGTTGTTATGCCATGTCAGATGTGTCTAGTAGAGGTGGAAAGTAGGGTCGAAGGCAATCCACATTGAACACTGTGTGTAGACCAAGATATGGTGGAATATTGACCTCGAAGGCTTTTTCCCCTACAGCCTTGGTGATGTTGTATGGCCCATATCAGATCGTGTAGAGCTTGCAGTGGGGTCCAACGAGGTGCCCATTCTGCAAATGTAGCCACACTTTTTCGCCCACCTAGAATTTGTGCGGCACCCGATGTTGATCATGTCGTTGCTTGTACTTAGCATTGGTTTTCCAATATGTCATGAACATGGTAGATGTGTTGAATGCGCTCTATGAATTTTTTCGCCTTGTCAGCTTCAAAATAGACATGAGTCGAATCTTCTTGAGTAACCGCAAATGGCATGGCTATGTCAATGGGACATAGTGGCTGGAATCCCAAGCGTGTCCCAAGCCCACCTAAAACGGGTTGTGGTTGGTTGAGTTGTGGAGATAACAGTTATAGTTGTGATGTGCATAAGGGAGGCTCTCATCCCATGTGTGTGGATTCTTTGAGTTGTAAATGCATAGAATGTGTATGATCATCATGTTGAAGACCTATGTCTATCCATCGGTTTGGGGATGGAAAGTTGTGGACTTGGTGAGCTTGGTGTCCAACATCGACGAGAGACTCGACCAAAATGTACTGAGGAACCTATTTTCCTGATCTGAGATGATATATTGTGGGATCCCAAAGTGTACCCACACTCATTTAAAGAAGAGTTTAGCAGTGGCTTCTGCTGTGATATTCTTCTTGCACGCTGCCATAATGGAAATATTCGAGAATCTGTTGACGACCATAAAAACAAAGTCGTTTCCATGCTTAGTATAAGGAAGGCCCGAAATGTAATACATGGAGATGGATTCCCAAGGTCGACTAGGGGTAGGCAGCAGAATATAGAGGCCTAGATTCTTGATGGTCAGTTTGGCATGGCGTAGGTAGTGCAGGATCTGATGGACTTCCTGAAATCCTGTCAAAGGTTCAGCCAATAGAAATACTTCTGCAGTAATGCCACTATTTTATCAACCCTGAAATGCACAGTGACCTAACTCTAGTGTGCTTCCCAAACCACCTTGGCATGCTCACTTGAAGGAACACAACGGTGTCCCATGTGACATAGAAGTGCATCCTGGAGGTGAAAGTTTGGAACTTGCTTACCCTCCAAGAGCGTCTTGTATGTGTGATCAAATTCTGGATCGCTTTTGTAGAGAATCAGTCAGTTAGAAGTCTCATGCCCACAAGAGTTGAGCATGGTGGTTAACTCCACGATCAGTGGTCGGTTGAGCCAGTCTGCAACATTATTGTTGTTGTCCTTCTTGTACTTGATGTTCAAATGAAATTGTTGCAGTTATGTGGACCACTTCTGATGGTGATAGTTCTACAACTTCCCTTGTGTTGGTATGAACTGCAAGGGTCAGTGCTCTGTGTGGATGACCATTTCCTTCCCCCAAAATGTAATGCTTCCATTGTCGAAAATCCTGCACAATGGAATACATCTCTTTTTCATGAGCGAGATACTTTTGGATTGTGTCATAAATTTTCTCACTGTGATATGGCATTGGATGCCCCTATTGAGTAATAATTGTCCCAATAGCATAGTCATAGGAATTTGTCTCTATCTCAATTTTTTGTTGAAATTATGGTAATGTGAGTGCTGATGAAGAGCAGAGGTGATGTTTCAACTCTATGCATGCTTTTTGTTGAGATTCAAACAAAAATAATTTTGTTTCCGCTCCTCCCTTGGTGACTTCACTCAAGGGCCAAGTGATATGAGAGAATCTTAACATGAATCTGTGGTAGAAATTGGCAAGACCCATAAAGGTGCGGAGCTATGTTAGAGTGGTTGGGGCTGGCCAATCCTAATGACTTGGATCTTGGTTGGATCCATATGCACCCCCAACTCATCAATATCCCAAAAACTAAACCTAGGTCATGCCAAAAGTGCACTTCTCCAAATTGGCACACAACTTGTGTTGTCGCAGTGTTTGGAGGACCTGTCGGGTGTGGTGGAGGTGCTCTTCCCAATATGGTTGAAGATTAGGATGTCATCCAAGTACACTACCAAAAATGAGTTGGTGAACGAACGCAATATTTTTTCCATTAGCCTCATGAAGGTTGCGAGATAATTCGTCAACCTGAAATCCATGACCATCCATTCGAAAAGACCCTCCTTTGATTTGAAGTCAGACTTCCACACATCGGAGGGTTCGATTGGTACCTGGTGATACCCAGACTTCAAGTAGATCTTGCTGAAATGTTTTCCCCCCTTGAGTTGGTTCAGAAGGTCACAAATCTGTGGGATTGGATACCTATTCTAGACAGTGATCTTGTTAAACACCCGATAGTCAATACAAAGTATACAAGTCCCATCCTTCTTCTGCACCAACATGATTAGGCTCCCACAAGGCGATGAACTCGGTCGAATGTGACCTTTCTATAACATTTCCTGAATCTTTCTCCTGATTTCATCATTCTCGAGAACAAAGCGCCGATAGATTGGTCCATTAGGTAGTAGCACACCTGGGGCCGATTTGATGGAGTGCTTGACCTGATAGTGCAAAGGCACCCCTACGGGTGAGGTGAAGATGTCCCCGTACTCCTCCATGATTTTTTCCATCTGTTGTTGTCGTGTGCAAGAGCCTTGTCTAGAGGTCATGGCCACAATATTATTCTTTCCTTAAGGGAAGATCATTAGCAAAACAAATTTCTCGATTTGGAAATGAGCTTACTGCATTCTTTTGCAGTAACCAAAGAGATGGTGGTAGGCAGTGCTACCTCTGGTATCATGTACAACTTATTTCCCAAAGTAACATAATAATGTGAGGCCTAAACTCATACACATCATGTCGCTTCCACAAGTATGGTTGGCTTAATAATACATCACAAACATCAAGAGGAGCAATGTCACTTAATACCTCATCCATGAAGGGCTTGATGTTGTAGGGAAGGCGACATTGTTGGTTGGCGCGGAGATCCCGTCTTTGGTGAAGCCACCCGATGGTGTACCGTTGTGGGTGTGTTATGGTCAGAAATCCCATCCAAATAATGACCTATGCAGAAATGAGGTTCTTTTGGCTCCTACTGTCAACAATGAATTGCAACGAGGAACCCTTTACCCACATATGGGAATGGAAGAGGTGTTCCCCCTCCTCTGGATCTTCATGTTCCTCCTTCTAGATCTTCGTGGTGGAAATGATGGCGTTGGGCTCTGCATCGATAATCTACTTGCCTTTGTCATTTAAACTTGTTGGGTTCTGATTTAGAGTCAGAGCATGCATCTGATTCATAAGCCTTCGGCTCAGCCACCTGTGACTGTTTGGCCTGAAACTCACTTGTGTTGTGAGTGGAGCTCTTATGGAACTCACACCACTTTATCGTGTCCTTCTTTGGCTTCCCGGTGTTGTTCTTTGCTTGCGGATTTGGCAGGTTTTCTTGAGCTGCCCTACCTTGGCTTTTTCCTTTGTTCTACGGTTTTGGGGCACCTTTCCCTTGCTTCTAATTTTCAAATTCAAAGTCTCGTTTCTTCTATTTTAATTTCTACTCAATCTTGGCAACACACCGATATGTTGCACCAATAGAGGAGATGTCAAGGAACTCCATTTCCTCCTGAATGTATATGTGCAGACAACTGTGGTACTTCAGCACCAAATTTTTCACTGAATATTTTATACCCAATTTTGTGCCCAGGGTATGCAATATATTCGTCAACTCATGCACATCTTAATCCCTTTGTTGTCGCAGCGTAGTCCATTGTATGTACTTTTCCTCATAGCTCCCCATGAGATAATATTGTTCTTTGATGGCATCTCGAAACAAATCCCAAGTGGGTGTGGCCAAGAATAGAGAGGGTTCCCTCTCGTAATTTTTCTCACAGTAGGTTTCCCACCAGTCCTTGACATGTGGGCAACTTTGTGGAGAGCAAAAGTAATTTTTCCCTGGTTGGAAAAGTCATGAACCGAGAAATATCCTTCTAATATACTCAACCATTTATCTATGACTTCTACATCTATTTAGCTCTCAAATATGGGAATGTAAAAGTTTACTTGTACCTTAAAAGGAGTGGTGCCTCCAGAGTGGCTGTTGGATGCAGATGCACCGCTGGTGGGTAGCCGTTGAAGGATCTAGGAAAATTTATCCATCATCGCATTCCTTTTTTCCTCAAGGGCCTCCTCGAGCAATATTTTGATAGGTTCTCCTACTCCCTCGTCTTTCTTTTCTTCCCCCATGGGCATCCGTCAAGGTTTGTGAGGCTAATATTGCAAAGGTTCAACCAGATCGAGCCCTAACTCCTTATACCCCGACCCCGTTGGGGATATGAAAAGAAGGATCGAGAAAGAGCAGACCGCTTTGATACCATTGATATGGAATTATGCAAGAACGCAATAAAATACATAAATACACATAAACGCAGAGATGTAGCATAAATAACACTTCATTTCATTAATATCAAATAACTAAAATATGCTTATAGGCAGAATGGGAATAAACTAGCTACGACGTTGGTAGCTTATCTCTGAGAAGATATGTGGTGGTTACAGGCCTCTGAATTGTGTTACAAGGAGGCTCAAGGGCCTTTTTATAATTGAAAAACATAGGAAAACCCTAAACAACCAAAACCCTAACCCCAGGAGATGAAACACCAAGATTTTGTGGGCCCCGTTGGGGTTAGTTGCGCATCCAACTTCCAGGGGTTGTAACTTGGTCATATTATCTTTGTTTGGCACATATCATTATATCATCGGAAATATCTCTACAAGTATTACTATTTTTGTTGCAGGCCCCTTCTTATGGCCAAGGGCCTGTTGCAGACCTCAAAAAATTGTCGTTTAATGGGTCAAAACTGCTCCGGAAGTTCAGGACCTAAAAAACTGCTAAAAATAGTAAATGTTGCTATAAAAAAAGAAACTAATGAAACTTAGTGGAGGTATAGGTCGAATAGGTGGGTGGCCACCAATATCCACCTGGATCACTCTTCCAAATCATATTTCATTCTCAATTTATCCTTCTGATTTTTCACCTGTAGACCCTAGATAGAGGGTCCGCAAGGGTTTTTTGCAATTGTATGGGAATGGTAAACCCCTTCATGTTTTGATTCGAGTACCAGTACATTCCTATTTGGGATCGACACATCCTCTAAAGAGGATATTCCTTCTATTGATCCTCTTTCTTTCATATTTTCATATGAAATCATAGGACTTTCCATATTTTTCAAGTTTTGAGGATCCTCCAACATCTCCAGATAAGCTAGGATGTCATATATGTTTCTAGAAGGGTCTTACTCTTTGGCTCTACTACTAGAATAATACTACATCTCTCAAGGGCACTTCTAGGAAGAAGGGTCCCTCAAAACTTCATGGTTTGTCCTAGGGGCCTTAGGAGGGGTTTGTTGCCTATTTGAAGCCCATTTAGGTCATTTCCACCACTCTCCCTCTTTTTCTTGTCATTGTTTCTCTTCTACCTTAGGAAAATTACAAAAAAAATGTTCATATTTGTGGAACATTTTGAATTTAAAAGGGATTTGATGATAGTTAACATGTTGGATAAAGGTTTAGTTATCCAATGAGAGTTGCACTACCTCAAGGAGACTTTTTTCCAAATCCACCTCAATTCAAATCCTAGCATAGGAAAACATTCCATCACATGGTTTACCTCATTTGATATACTTTCCTAGAGAATTACCAATGTTCCTAAGAGTTTCCTCATTTCAACGGTGCTAGGAAAGCTGAGGTAGCTTTAGATACGAATTGTTGATGGGATATCATTTTATGGACTAAATTATGGATTCCATATATTGAGATACATCCCTTAGGTTGCCATAAAATACATACTAATTCTAAATATGAGATCTCGATTAGATTTCTCCTTAAAAAAAAATGTGAAAATACCTCTTCCATAAAAATATAGTGCAAGATAACCTTAATTCGTGGATGCTAGCTTTTGTCAATCCAAATATTCAAAGAACTTAAGGAGGGCCATAACACTGTGAAAATGTCCATTTATCCCACAATATACAAGTTCAAGTGCCTATGAGTGGAATTGGTTTGCATGTGCTAGAACTTTGGAAATATAATCTAGTTTTTTTCACAAACTAAGCAGTGTGGGATTTTGAGTCTAAGGGCATGCAAAAGATATCACATTAAAAGCATTTATGTCAGGAACTAGATAGGGCATAGGAAGAGTAGTTCCTTCTAAGATTCACACCATGGATGACAAAAAAGTAGTGGCTAGTATTTTGAAGGCAATATGCATAGATCACTGGAGTAATATACTTTCCTCACAAATAGTATAACAAGTAAACTTACATAATCTGACAAAACCATTATGCGTTATATTTTTTGGGGATACCAAATCAAGATAGGATATTTTCCTTCAAGAATTATATCAATGTTTTGAATCAAAAACTTCCAATGTTATTGCTTCAAGTAATTTTGTGAAATAATCTATATATATATATATATGAATGACTTTTAACAAATGTTTTTCTTATTGGACCATTGAAATCCAAAACATCCAAAACCCATTATACAAATAAGCCTCCTACTGAAATAGGTTTCAATGGCATGGTTGATCTCTTCACTTTTCATGAGAATATTTATGCAAGGAACATATTTTTTTATCACTATGTAAGAATCTTTAAATAATGTTGGCCAATAATAACTAGCTCTTATAATCCGACGAGTTGTTACCAAAGAGAAAAGTGTTTGTTGCAAACTCCTCATGTAATTTTTAAATAAAAGGATCCAAACATCTTAGCAACATGCCATCAAAATTTCTCTTGAATAAGACTCCAAAGAGCAAGTAATAATCACTAACTTTCATTTCAAGTGATCTTCTTTCCTTTGACATCATTCGTACTCATAATAGTCAAAATTTTAAATAAACACAATATCATTGTACCATTCAGTCCTTGCAATAATAGGATCATCTTTAACATCAGTTTGAGAGATTTTTAAAACTTCAATTCCAATGATAAATTTGTATAACCCTTGTCCCTTTACTACTTTCATAGATATATTTCAATGCCATATTCTTTCAACTTTCCTAACCAGTTTTCCCATCTTTCCTTCACCAAATTTTTAATTGAGCATAGTTTTTACAAAGGGATGTAGGACATAAGTTAAGACATGTGCTAAAAGAATGTAGCTTCTAAAGTGGGATACAACCTTTACTGAGGACAAAACATGTTTTCCTATATCAAAATATTTCGAGTAATAGTCATGCAATGTCTTGCTCATAAATCAAATAAGAAGTTCCTTTCCTTTTTTATTCCTTTGAGTGGGTATAGAGGCAATGGTCTCTTCGAAAATAAAGGAGTAAAATATAAAATCTTTGTCAAAATATAGACTTGCTAGCACTAGAACTATTGTGATTACTTTTTTGATATTTGTGAAAGCCATTTGTGTTTCTTGAGTCCATTAAAAATTTTGATATTTCTTCGGTAATATATTTATAGGATTTATTATTGAAGCATAACATGGAAAAATATATGAACAAATTTTATTTTCCAAAAATATTATTGCACTCCTTTTTAAGAAGTTGGAGACTGTAGATTATTTATGGCTTTATTTTTATTTAGATCAATATAAATCCTTTCTTTGCTCATAATATGACCTAAGAGATTTCCTTACCATATTGTGAACAAGAATTTCCTTATATTAAGAGATATTCCATATCATTTGCAACACTAAAAAAAGTCTTTCTTTGTGTGTTTTATATGGCATTATCTTTAATTTAAATGAGCATTAAAATCATCTTGGTCATCAACCATGAATAATCCTATCATATCCTTAAATGTGTTATCCGTGACTCTTTAAAATGTAGCTCCATCAGTTTTCAATCCAAAGGGAATTCTTGCATATGTAAATGTTTCCCATGGTATTATGAATGAAAATTTATACTTGTCATCTTTAGCAACAAGCACCTAATTATACCCTGAAAATCCATCCAACATTGACATCAACATAGAACTAGTAACTAGTTGGAGTAAGAATTCCATATTTGGGAGTGACTAATTGTCTTTCAAAGATGCTTTATTAAGATCACATAAATCAATTTAGAGACATATCTTTCCTTTTTTCTTCCGTAATACTATTAGCTTAGGAATCCATCCAGAGTATCTTATTGGAAAAATAATACCAACCTTTTTCATTTTTCTCACTTCCGACTTGAAAAGAGGTTTCAACTTTGGATTTATGATTGTTTATTTTTCCTAAAAGGATTAGTTCCTTCTATGAGTGGTATTGTATGTTAAAAAGTGGATTTGTCACATTGTTTTAAATATTCATAGGTACATGCAAAAATATCTCAAAATTATTTAAATAGGTTGACGTAATGTTGCATTTCTTCATTAATGCAATTGGTTCCTAGATTTAGATATTTTAGGGTCTCTAGTGTGCCGATGTTTATTCTTTTAGTCTCCTGGACTTCACTTGAGGAGGATTCTTCACTAGGATTATCCTTCTTTGTGGAGGATACTTCACTAGGATTATCCTTATTTGTTTGGCCATCTCTTGTAAAATCAAGATTGCAAGCTTGCATACTTCTCTAGGAGAGATGGTTTCTATGACTTTTCATTTAAGATGGATTCTTTATTGCTTGAATCTTCTTGAAGTTGTTCAAATATATGTTATTTTAATAATGTATCTTCTACACCATGAATGAATTCCTTGACATGCTCATCATTTTTAAACACTTTCCAATAGTATTTATTATTTGGTACAAATGATCAAAGGATTGCCTTTGTGAAAAAAAAAATTGGACCTTGGGATCATTTGAATTGAAAAGTGTAGTTTCAAAAACAAATGAATAAACCATTTGGTTATTTTCTTGTGGAATAAATGTTGTGTTAAAAGAGTTTATTTTTTTAAGAACGTCCCACACTCTATTGACATAATAATTTAGTCATTCTTTCTTGATCTTGTAATTTTTCTTGACATGGTTTATTACTAACTCAGAGTCTCCTCAATTAACCGGGTCATTGACATGCATTTGAGTGGTGATAATCAATCCTTGAATTAGTGCTTCATTATTAGCGTCATTTTTCATACAAAGAAATTCCAATATAAAAGCATAAGAATGAATGCAAGAGTCTCGGACTTTAAAAATAACTCCTTCTCCAATTCCATACTTTAAACAAGCACCATCAAATTACATTGTGCAAAATCCTTGGAAAACTTCAGGTTTGAAGACTTCATTTTGTTTTAAACTCAAAACATCATAATTCCCAGTTCCCAAGTCTATACAAATTTGTATTTCTTGTAATTCTTTTTTTCTAAATGAAAATGTGCTTATTTTTTTCTCTTCGAATTCTAACAAGATTTACATCTTTGTTAGGTACCATCATACAACTTCCATCATTCATGATGTAACCTCCAATCATGGAACACCGGTCACAACCACGGACAAATACATATGTAAATGTGAGCTCCATTACTACTATAGTGAATATTGTAGTAATATGTGGTGTTGAACTTATCCATGCATGGAAGTCTTTGATTTCACCATAAGAAACTACTTTTCTTGAATCAATAGTGTAAATACTTTCTCCATATTCATAGTATCTAGTGCATCACAGTCCTAATGATTACATTATTGAGAGTGCCATGATATGATTTGTTCTCCACTATCAACCATACAATGATGAAGTACAAAATAATGCTTTTCAAGACAAAGATAGAAAGGAAGTACTTTGCCTCATACTCTTCATGGAAAATAGTTTGATATTTGTTGATTTCTAACCAAAGCCACTTCAATCCTTAGGCTTGGTGAACTTTGGATATTATAAAATCTTAAGTATATTTTCCCTTTGTTGAGAAATATTGACTACCTCAAGATATGGAAGAGTAATTTTCAACTTTGTAAGTTCATAAATCATGTTATAAGACATCTTCATTGTTGCATTTGTTTGATTTTCTATTGATTATGAAGAAACTTGTTGAGATGTTGATTCTAGAGCATTATTTTTCATTTTCCCTTTATTAACTCGATTTCCTGGTTTTAATCTACTTGTTTGTGCTCTTGTTTGGATCAAGTTCTCTTGATTTTATTCATGATCTTCTTATTTTTCAATGAAATCCCCGTAAGTAAAGGGTTGTATATTTTTTTTCAATTGCATAGATTTTAAGACATGAGGAGCTTGAAATTTTTCATCTATTTGGGCTTCCATAAACTATTCAATTTCAATTTTCTTCGAGTATGGTGACATTTATATTTGGAATTCAAGGTGCCCTTGGTCTATTCTCTTCGAGTTTTTTATTCTTATTAACCCTTTCTCTTGTCTTTAATGTTGTCGGTCTTCCATTGAGCAGGATATTGTCAAGGAATGTCATGATCATTCTTTATGAGTGATCTCAGTTTGAATCTGACGTATGGTGTGGTTCAATTATGCCATAGCTACTTCTTTCCATATAATGAAGTACTTTATATAATTTTTCTTGTATTTGAAGGCTATCCTTGAAAAATACCTCTTCCAAATCCTAGTTCTCTAAATGTTTGTTATCAGGAATAAGGATGGGAAGACACAAGTCGCCTTGATAGTTGTATTTTAACACATTCCAAAATGATTTCTAGATCAACACTACTTTCTATCATATCTTCTTCTATCTTGGTTGCTTTCCTTATTGCTTCTTCTATAGTGGTAATTTGAGAAGACTTGATAACATACTTTACGTTTGAGGGCATCACATTGTTATTATTGATTTTCAAGAAGTCTTCTATACTGATAAAAAAAATTTATGAGTATGATATTTTTCATTCATATCCATTAGTTCCATCATTCAATAAGTATACAAAAAGCATCAACCATAAAACATATGAGACAGTAAAATTATAAAGATATAATCCACACAAACAACATGAATATTTATCCTAGGAAAACCCTCATGGGGGAAAACTCAACAACATTTTTCAATAGAGAATTCTTCAATTCAACAGAGATGCATCTAAGTCAACAACTAGGTCAAACCTTGCCCCTGGTTCATCCTCCTATTCAAGTCAATTTGGCCCAAAAACATAATTTGGTCTTCCTTTTTTTATTTTCAGACCTCGAAGAAAAGAAATTTTTTGTAGATTGCAGACCGTAGAACAATGACTTTTTATAGCTATTATATCGTAGAACGACGAATTTTTGTAGCTCGCAATCCGCAAAATGATGACTTTTTGTAGCTTACATGTCGTAAAAAGATGACTTTCTGTAGCTCACGAACCTCAGATAAAAGCGACTTTCTATAGCTCGGAGATAGTAGAACGATGAATTTTTGTATCTCGCAGAACTAAGAGATGAGAGCTAATTTGTTGCCTCATAGTAGGTCTAATTTACCTAAGAAGGTTTGATTATGTCATGGAATGGCCCTTTATATAGTTTTCCCTTAGGCTGAATGGGTGTGTACCTTGATGGAGTTGACTTGTCATTATGGAAGGCAGACTTGACTAGGAGGAGGGTGACCTTACATTTTGGAGCCAAAACATTAATTTCAAAAATTAAATTTTCTTTCTTTTGAAAGTCAGAATGGGAATTTGACTCAAAATCATTTCCTTTTGACTCTAAGAATTTAAATATGATTTACAATTTCATAATGACTCAAACATACATTATCAATATTGACTATAGTTACAAAAATAAACACTCCCTCTTAAATAGGGAGGTATTCATAATGACTATTTAGATGTTCTCATGTTGAAAAAAATTATGTATGAAAAGGTTATAACAAATCATCATCAATCTTGTTGGCATTGTCTCATCATTAACAACTAGTTGGAATCTTTGACACATTGTCATCATCAACTAGTAGGCATATCTGGCATCAACGTCATCATCTACCATCAGCATCTGCTAGTGGCCATATCTAAGGTGGTACCAAACCCATGGCAATGTCATCAACATATCAATGCTCACTCCTCTAGAGTGATCCATCCCCATAGCCTCTTCTTAGGAAAAAATTTTGAGACCTCAACTAGCTAACACTCACTCACCCTTTCTAGTGAGCACTCTAGGCCAAGACCCCACTCAACCCTACCTGGTTGGTGATCAGTTATAGATGTTGAAAGACCTCATTACACCCTTCTAGTATGTGATCAGGTCCAGGACCTCACTCAAACCTTCCCTAGTTGGTGATCAGGTCCAGATGCTAAAGGACCTCACTACACCCTTTCAGTGCGTGATCAAGTCCAAAACCTCACTCAACCCTTTCGTGGTTGGTGATAAGGTATAGATGTTGAAGAAACTCACTACACCTTTCTAGTGTGTGATCGGGTCCAAGACCTCACTCAACCCTTCAATCATTAGTCATAGGGTCCGAATGTTGAAGGACCTCACTACACCCTTCATGGTGTGTGATCGATTCCACATACCTCACTACACCCTTTCTTGGTGTGTGATCAGGTCTCCTCCAAGAGGAACTCTCTCAACTCTACCTATTGAGTGTTGGAAAAGTAACTAGTTTCGATCTTCATATTTTTTTTTTTTAATTCAACATTATATTCATTTTGAAAAAAATATATACATCTAGAGTATCAAAAAACATGTGGTCTCACCCTGACTAGGTTTGTTGACCACCGTATGCAGCAGATGACAAAAATACAAAAAGGAGACTAAAGACAATGTTCCTGCCCGAGAAGGCCAAAGACACCAAAAGACAAGTAACACAAAGAGGACACATGTGATCATGTTATTCATTTGACATTATGGAAGCTTGGTTATCTGGGTTTTTTCCTAGAGGAGGCAGAGGACAGAAGGTGCATTGGGCATGCCCTTCAAAGTGAGCCATCTATGACTCCATATTTTCCACCTTTTTTGAAAGCAGGTTTTGGCTACACCAGACCACCACCACTCATTCTAGAACTTGGCACTGGAAGTAGTGCATCTTATCCAAGGTGGAAACCAGTTCTGCATGCTCCTCCCTTTTGATCCTCTCAATTGATTCCAATCGTTTCAGCGAGGATTGAATTAACTCACGGAAATTCTCCAAGAAGTAGTGTTGAATTTCCTGTGGACCAGGTGTCGAATGCCTGATAGACCCACGGCTCCCCTTCCCACCACGTCGCACACCACCTTGCCTCTAAGGTTGTTGAGACTAATCACCACAAGATACATGTTGTCTTTCCACCCCAACGCGTCCCTACCACATCCTGTTCAAAATTCAGAGATTGAATTTTAATTTTTGGGTCCCCTCGTCTCGTTGATTTTGGCTTAGCAGGGAGGGAGGACCTCCCATGCCATGGAGTTGATCGCATTCTCGAGAAACCTGCAATAACACAATCAGTACCTAAGTCAAGAACATTGGAACCGTTGTCCACTGTCAAGGCATGCCTGACCTCTAACCACCACGACCTCCCCACCAAGAGTTGAGACCACCAACCACCCGAGTTGGGTTGAGAAAAACCACTTCCTATCCAGAGGCGACATTGTTCAGGGATCATACATCCACCACCCCTCCGAAATTCCCCCCCAAGGTTTTGAATTTTTAAAGCTCCGAAGATTTTTAAATTCCTACTTAGGATGGTCAAATTAATCCCAACCCTGCTCGAAGCACAACAAGGATATTCTCGCATACCACACCAGCAAACAAACATTGTAACTTGCAAGGAATCAACTCATATTGCCCCACTACACATCTAAAACCACACACTAAAACTCATAACAACCTAGTTCTATGTCCAAACACCTATGAAGGACCGCCCCACACAAAGCCGCCACCACCTCCAAAAGAAATTCCAGTGATACTGCCTCCAAAAACCACCAAGAAACCAGCAACCCACGCCTTCTAATTTCCAACTAAGCCAGAAATACCAACTAGTCAGCACCACCATTAGCCTTACTGTGCGTGATCATAAAATCTTAGGGAACCCCTCTTGGAATAAAAAAGGAAAATTTTGCAGAGAAAATACTCGGAGAGGCAACTCTGCGTATGCCACCAGGGCCAGAAGGACCAACTCCGCTTCCTTCACCTATGCGCAAAATACCAACCAGGAGCACGAAACTAAATTGAAACTCCAAGATAAATGTTGTTTCCATAACCCATACTGCACCTTATTTCTTCACCTCCCACACTCGATGAGGCATTGAGATGTTTTGCACAAACATCATAACGCTCCCCCATACGCGGGATGAATTGAGAGAACTGGGATGCCAGTCCTCCATCCGTTTTCTAGTTTTTTATAAAAATGTTCAATGAGGTGCCACATGCTCTGGGATTCTTACCCCCATTGGGGAATTTTCGACCTTCATATTTATCTTTGTACTTGTATCAATTTGTATTGTATGTAAAAGAAGAAAATTAATTTTATGTAAGCATGGGTTTCATGCTCAAGTCTAGGTAAAGCATGTTCCTCATGCTCCAAGGGTTCCATGAGTCAAAAAATTATTTATCATATGTATAATACCCATTTTGGAAGTTTGTAAGAATAAATAAAAATTATTTTTGAGTCTAGAAAGACAGAATGACCCCCAAGACAAAATTTCCCCTGCCAGTAAAAAGTTTGCTTAAGAGAGGCTTATTTGACCTCTTGAGAAGGGCATAAAGGAAGAAAATTTGACTCATTTGGAAATACTACACAAGTTCGGTATGAAGTAAGAAGAATGAAGATCAAGAGAACAAGAAAAAGGCAAATAAAAAAAGAAAAATATGATTTCATGCTTGGATTCTCTCACACGTGCAAAGATATGGTTTCTGGATAATTGCAAGTATGAATTGCAGACTTTATATGGAGGACTGAAACTTTGAATTGGAGTAGATTTTTAGAAGTTTGATCATCTTTGACTTAGTGAACTTTGACTTGATTGAGGAAAGCTTTTTGAGGGCTAACTTGGTGCTTGGAGGAGGTCTTGGTCTTTGGGTCTTGGAGGTCTCATTTTGATCTGATTCTATAAGAAGAGGATTGTTCGAGTATTCCCCAATTGTGGGGATTTTTCCTGGAATGGAGCCTATATCTTGTGTTCTTTGTGTTTTTGTGATCTTCATGTTTACATAATTACTTGATGAAGAAGTAATACTAAATAATAAAAATCCAAAAAATATCACAAGTAATTATCGAGTAAGCAGAATCAATTTTAAACTACAATCAAAATGATTTTCCAAAATGGTATCAGAGCTAAGATTGGTAGAAGGAGGCCAGGAGATCACGGGTTGTTAGCATTATGAAAAGAAATAAAGCCTACTACAAGAAGGATCTGAAATATGATACAAAACTTACTATGGGCTGATATAAAAGTCTTTGTTCTTAAGTTTTGGACATAACAAGTAATCAGAGTTCCCTCTAAAATGAAGACGAGCTTATCTAATATACTATTTGAATCATCCTTTTCCTATCAGAGATTTTTATAATAAATATCTAAGAATCAAAGTCTGATGAATTAGTTTCTTTGGATGACTACTATATGAATTATCTTCTATTGTGAAGTTCTCATTCAATGAAAATTATGACTAATATCCCAAGATATGATTGAGATATGGAGTTCTTATTTAAGGCTGAAACTATGTTGCAAGTCATTTTTATCATCCAAGTTGTGACAGTAATATTTATATTAGAGCTATGACTAAATGCATACAAATTAAGTATTAGTGATATGAGTTCCTCATTAACTATGAGAAGGTTGAGAGTAAACTAATACAAGCTATGAAGTTGTTCTATGATTCAAGTTCTTCATGTGAGTAATCCTTCAAGTATGATGGGAAGAGGGCATAAAATGACAGTAGTACGAGCTACACCATTAATGTGGGACATCTCCTCCAAATTTTGGCAGTGATACGAATTCTCTTTAATACTCTCAAGAAAACTGAGAAGACGTAAGGAGAATTTAAAATGTAGTCCATATGAAGGAGGTCGTGATATGATCCATTCTAATGCAATTTTTATAGAAGACTTTCTTCAAGAAGGATCAATTTCTTAAGGAGTAAATTGGGTTTTGTCTCTAGTCATGCTCATGGACGAATTTTTCTTGCAATGAAGCAAACAATATTGAGAAAAAGGGATCATCTTGGTCAAGGAATCTTGTAGAGATGTATTCCTTATGGAGGCCGACTAGGCCTAGTAGGGATATAAGGAGAAAACGTTCACAGGTGCATATTTCTCAAGTGAAAGTTGAGCGAAGGAAGGCCACTTTCCTCAGGTCTGAGAAGAAGAAACATGACATTGGTTTATTGTAGGACAAGAGAGGTTGGATGGTCGAGTTAGAAGGAAAATTTGGGCACGTGTTGAGGAGAAAACTCTATGCTATAAGACCAAGGATTTTTGGGCATTGTAGGAAGGTTGTAAGGCCTATTTTGGAGGGTTGAGAGGCTTAGTAGAATGCTAGTGCAAGGTCACATACTTTAGAATCAATTGTGCATGAGATCAGGGTCCAAGGAGAATATCGTTGCTAGGTTGTGGCTATTGTATATTGACCCAAAAATATCAATTGGAAGAGTGCTCAGATCTGAAGCAGTTCAAATACCTTTCGGGATGCTTTCAAGGATAAATTAATGCAAAGTAATGTGGTTTATTGGTTATGTTATGAAGTAATGCGGACATAAATATAGAGCCCTATTTAGGGAATTTTCCTAGTAGGTACAGTCCCTAAAGTTTGTGATTTGGATCTGTGTAAAGAGGAAAGGTCGAGCTCCTTGGATAGGATACTATCTTTCCAAAAAGATCATCGATCTAGAAATAGAGAGCATAAGGATTTTATGGATAAAAAATCTTAGAGATGGCTACATTTTGGAGAAGAAGGATAAGTAGAAGCAAGTATTTTGTGGATTCTCATGAAGAGGAGAGAAAAATGAGGTTTTTTCAACTTCTGAACAATAGTGGTTTATACCCTTGCCAAGGGTTCCTTCCATGGAACGTAGACCTTAATGGTATGCCCTATATACAATATTGTTATCACTCAAGGATGAAGATAATTTAACTTATAGTTTTGAGGAGAGAAATATCATCAAAAAATGAACAGATGGGTAGTCAAGATGGGCTTGTATAGTGAAGGTAAAAAAGCATATTGATGGAGAATATTGGAAACTTGCACATAGGTAATGAGAAAAAATGTTATGAGGAGCCTAGATCAGTCAAAGTATTGATTGTAAAAGGGCAGATCTTTTAGCCCTATATATGTGGTTGAGGTTCAAACCACTAGTGTGAGAGAAAAATTATTTATGGAGTTGTGTTGACTAACAGAGACTGATTGGAAAGGTCAACCAAGTTGTGTTCAAGGTTGAATAAACAATGGATTGGCTAATATGGTACTATGATAATTAGTTAGTTGAAGGACTTGTGTGATGGACTATCTTCAAGGCAAGAAGAAGTGCAATGCAGGAAGGAATGTTGGACATAGTTTAGAATGAAGTAGGTGAAGACCTTAAGTACATGATAAAAGACTGTTAGGAGGCATATTCAAAGCCCTAGTTTAAGAAGTTACAAGATCAACAAACTCGGTGATAATATGGCTAGTTGAGGCAGCTACAACGATTTTAGGTAGCTAATGCAAGGGAAGTATGAGTACTTTCAGCACAAACTAAGGCTTGTTGATGCATTGTCTTTGTTTTAAAGGGAGTAAGCACAGATTTCTCCTCTTAGGCTGAGAGGGAGTAAGGTTATACAATGGTTCTCCTTGTGTCATGTAACCACCCCTTCTCACATTTATCCAAAGTCATGAGCTCTCGAAGGTAAAGATGAGATGAGTGTCATTGTGACCTAGCCTGACCTCCTAGTTTCAGTTAAGGAAGTGGGGCCAAAAAAGTGACCACAAAACGACATCCTACATGGACTACAAATCACCTAGGAGCTGAATAAACCCCAAGTGGTTAATCCCTAAGCTAGAACCTTGTTTCACTAACCTAGACCTATAACCACACCCTTAACACTGCCTACATGTGATTATGAGCCTGCAACCACACTCACAAGTATTTATCTATACGGTTATGACCCCAGATCTCCAGTTATGTGCCTACGGTCTTAAGATTTGAGCCACTTTTCTAGGCTAGTCTCCAAACCACTACCCAAAACTTCCTGTAACTTTCTAGAATCATATTTCTCATAATGAAAATGCTAATCATTCAAACTTCAAGGTAGAAATTGACCTATATTTCCTAGAACACACTAGACATTTCGTCAAACACATGGCAAACATCTAAGCTATAGGTCATGAAACAATAATTGATCATAAGAGTCTAAGATTCATTTGAGAATCACCAAGAAGGCTCTATGCCCTCTCCACATAGTTGCAACAACACTTATTAGTCAATGTATTCATCAACCATTAGATAACTAAACAAATCATGACATAAGCCATAGATAGCATACATCATGTAACCAACATAGGAACCATGGTAACGCATCCATAATATCACCAACATAATCACTACAAGTATACATGAATCATAGTAGAATAATAAATCTTATTGATATATGAAAATACCAACCAATTCAGGGACCTCCATGTACCACCCGACCATAAATTGGGTTGAACCAAATCTCTCTTTTAGTCAATCACCCCTGCGCCATATTCAAAGCATGAATGTGGGATCCTATGGAATATCAAAAACAAAACCAAACTAGGGCTTACAAAGACCAAACCACCTGAATGCTCAACCATATTGATTCCACCTCTACAGTCGGTCATCACTATCATCAACCACATCAGTCTCTACCCAAGTTGTCTAAGGCTCCAGGAACTAGTAACTTAACCCATAGCCTTCAAGGGATCCAAAGCGTTTGTCCAACTCGGCTCTAGCAACTAGCAAATCAACCCACCAAGGGCTCTAGAGCATTTGTCCCAACCAACAGCCATAAGGAACATGAGCACCAATAAGAAAAAGAACAAGTGTAAAAACCCACAACACCATGGCTATCCAAAAAATGGAAAGGCAAGGATAAAACCATTGTCAATCCAGGAAAATCACCATGCCAATGACAACACATAACCAGAAAATCCAATGCACATACCATGCATCCATAAATCAATAAGGAAATCGCACATGTAACATGTTACCTGCAAAACAATCCTCTGTAGTTGTTGATCCAATTGTTCCCTTACGGTTTCCTTATTTCCTTTTCCCTCTTTCTCCAACCCAAGTAATGCTCAAGTGCTCCAAGAATACTCCAAGATTTCTCTAAGTGTGCAAGAGTATGAGAGAATTAGAGAAGGAAATGAGAACTCCAAAACTGAACTGAAAAATGTTGTGAATTGATCCGCGTAAGCCTTTTTTCATTGATGCCTCCATTTTATTCATTTTGCTTCATTTTTCCTTCAATTTCCCTCTAATGAAAATATGTGTCTCTTCACCTTCATTTTCTCATATTTTCCTTTATTTCATAAATAAAATGCCAATTATTGCAACTTTGTCTTTGCCAATTTCCATAGCCATTAATTAATCACAAGTGATACACATCACTATGTTAACCAACATTCAACTTGGAATATGTGTTCCATGACCTTGGTCTTATTTTATTTACATGTAAAATCAATCAGGGGTTGTTACAAACCTAATCTAGCTAATTTGGTACTATGATATTAGTCAGTTGAAGGAACTGTGTGATGGATTATCTTCAAGGCAGGAAGCAGTGCAGTACAGTAAGTATTGTTGGACATAGTTCAGGATATAGTAGGTGAATACTGTAAGTACGTGATAATAGACTATTAAGAGGCATATTTGGAGCCCTGGTTTAAGAAGTTGCAAGATGAGAAAACTCAGGGATAATAGGGTTGGTAGAGGAAGCTACAACAATTGTAGGTAGTTGATGCAAGGGAAGTATGAGTACTTCTAATACAAACTGAGGCTTGTTAATGTACTCTTTCTGTTTGAAAGGGAGTGGGAATGGATTTCTCCTATTAGACTAAGAGGGGGTAAGTTTGGACATTGGTTCTCCTTGTGTCAGGTATTGTGACGGATTAGGATTGATATCCTAAGTCAATTACATGGACATGGATAAGGAAAATGGTGGATTAGATAAGCATCTTAGACAGGCATTCTTGATTCATGTACTATAATGGATTAGGATGGAGATCCTAAGTCAAGTACATGGACTTGGATAAAGGATGGTCCAGTAAACAAAAATTTCCCTGAGGGAAATGGTCCAATGGAAGACATACCCCAAGTATCGTAGATGGAGTATATACCTTGGTGAGGCAGTGTGGTATCCCCTGGAATTTCTCCCAACATTGTGCTCTAATCTTGTGGAGAGATAGAGTGTACCTATAAATGCCTTGGTAATGTGATGGTGTTGGATATTATGATACTAATATCATTGATGCTTATCAATCTGTATCCCTTCTTATGAGAATATTTCAACTTGAGATAGACTTGTTGAGTCATTATTAATACCTCCCTAGTTAAGAGGGAGTGTTGGAAAAGTTAATAGGTTTTGTCTTCATATTTATCTTTGTACTTGTATAAATTTTTATTTTATGTATAAGAAGAAAAAAACTTTCTATTTAAGCATGGGTTTCATGCTTAAGTCTATTTTAAGCATGTTTTCATGCTCCTAGGGTTCCACGAGTCAAAAGAGTCTTTATCATATGTATAAGACCCATTTGGGCAATTTGTAACAACAAAGAAAAAATATTTTTGAGTCTAGAAAGACATAATGACCCCTAAGACCAATTCAACCTTTCCAGTGAAAATTCGGCCTAGTGGAGGCCTATTCGACCACTTAAATAAGGGTATATAAAGGAAGAAACTTTCACTCATTTGGAAATACTACACAAGTTTGGTCTGAAGCAAGAAGAGGGAAGTAAGAAGAACGAAGATCAAGAGAACAAGAGAAAGATAAAGAAAATAAGAAAAATATGATTTCATGGTTGAATTCTATCACACATGTGAAGCTAGGGTTTCTGGATAATTGCAGGAAGTCGAGAATTGCATGTCCAAATTGTAGACCTAAGATGGAGAACCGAAACTTTGACTTGGAGCAGATTTTGAGAAGTTTGATAATCTTTGACTTGGTGAAATTTGACTTGATTGAGGAAGGCTTTTTGAGGGATAAATTGGTGTTTGGAAGAGGTCTTGTTCTTTAGTTCTTGTAGGTCTCATTTTGATATGATTCTATAAGAAGAGGATTGTTCAGGTTTTCCCCAAATGTGGGGTTTTTCCCTGGCATGGAGCCTATATCTTTTGTTCTTTGTGTTTTTGTGATATTCATGTTTTGATAATTAGTTGATGAAGAAGTAAAATTAAATAATAAATATCCAATAAATATCACAAGTAATTATCAAGTAAGGAGAATAAATTTTAATCTACAATCATGTTGATTTTCTAACATTGAGCACTTTGGGTCTCTTAGACCTAGTCTCCTAGCCCATCCATGTTGGTGTGAAATCAACACTCCCTCTCAACGAGAGGAGTAATCTCCACAAGCCCCAACTTGTCTCTGAAATACACAAACTTCTCTTTGGGCACCGACTTCGTCGAAACATCAATTGGTTGCTCATCAGTGGAGATGCACTCAAGCCTTATCGCTCTACTCTGCACCATGTCACAAATGTAGTGGTACTAGATCTCAAGGTTCCTTGATCTATCATCAACTTCTCACTTGCACCCGATCAACCAATGTTGCTTCATAGCTCGCCTTTCAAGCCGAAACATACTCAAAATTTGAGTGCAATAGATGTCTTACTTCATGCTCTTCCATGATATCATAGCCCAATTAGAAGTGATATAAAACCCCTCTTTCTTTTCAACTTGCCCAATTTGAATTTTTACAGTTGTATTTATTTGACTATTCCATTACCAAATATACCATGTTGGTACTACAACACATTTTGAGCTATATTCTTTGGCTCAACCATAAGTTGATCTGCTTCTTGTACTTGTTTCATCATCATAATTGGATATTCTTCCCGAAGCAGATCCTTTCATAGCAATATTGATTTGTTCCCTTTATCATTGGTTCTATCAACTATATTTTCAATATCTTTCATTTTAAATTTGGAGGTTCATCTCCCTCTGAAGCTGAGCAAGGGTTCCTGGAGAGACCATGACTTCTCACTCTAGAGAAGATCTTTTGGTCAATGCAACCCTCTGACATATGAGCTTTTCTACTTCCCTTGAAAAATTGTGTAGAAACAACCTTATCCTCTAATCCAAGCACATCAACTATGAGGAGCTTGTGCAAAGCCTTCTTTCTTTTTACAGGTGTATGACTTCTTCATGTACCTCACTATCTAGAGGTAGTTTACTTCTTTCATCAAGAAACGTGATCTTTACGTAAGTGTTTTAGACAATATTTCCTTTCATAGGCTTATTTCCTCTTATCAAGGTAATCTTTCACTTTGAATTTCATGCCATCCAATCATAAAGCATTATGCTCCCTCTGAGTCCAGACCTTGTCCATTACAATATCTCTCATCAGAGAGAATCTCTTCATCACAAATTTGATTTTTTCTTAAATTTGTTGCCAAAAACCGTAGTAGCCTTCAATATGTACCTATAATCCTCATTAGGAGGCCATGGAAGAACAATCACAACCAAGAAAATAATTTAAAGACAAGATACTTACTAGTAGTAAAATCAACAACAATAGTAATAATCAAATGAGAGAGATGTAAAATACTTATATTTTGAGGACATGCCAAATTCCTCTTGATATTATCCTTTCTTACATCCACATTGAAAATCAATGGTATGCATTGAACCCTTAGTTAAGGCGATGAGAGGTGAATCAGTTTAACACATTCATGGACTTTTAAAACTTTCCTTTAAACTTATTAACACCTTCATTTCATGATCAACTTATTACATATTGTAACAGCAATCTTAATATGTGAGCAGCAGGTATTAAGCAGATTAGATAAACCATATCAACACATAAACATCATGCACATATAAAACATATATAAGTGGAAACCCAAAAAGGGATAAAACCACATCTTATTATTGTTGTGATGCAAAGGAAAGCTCCAACTCCCTCTCACGACTGATTTTCTGTAGGCTCCAACCCACAGGAGGCTAATACCTCAATTTTGCAAGCTACAACTTGCAAGGAGGCTCCAACTCCCATCTATTTTTTGCAGGGTACAACCTACAGGAGGCTCCTACCTCAGCCAGCTACAACTAACATCTATAAAGCTACAACTTGATATGGAAGCACCAACTTCCTCACTATTTCAAAAAAATCATATGCTGATTTACACGGATATCATTTGTTGCGATGCTTCTTCCTTGTTGTCCACTAGCATTCATTGCATTCATACTCTTTGCCTTATATCGTCTGCGAATCTTCATAGCTTCTCCTCTGCTCCTCCTTCTTCTTACCTTCTCTGCCTCATCTCTCCATTCTCTAACCTCTCTATGCATATGTTGGTAACATTATTTATGGAGATCACCTCATAACTGTTTGCATTCCATAGGGAATTCGAAATGAACAGCCATGACTCTTTGCTTTCCACCTTCTCGTTTTCTTGCCTAACACATTCAGAAAAAAATATAACAATATGTATACATTTCAATATTACAGTGGGGTATTTCTTTGCCTACGGAGACTTGCCTTTGCATCACAAACAATATAAAATTAATTAAAACATTCACATTTGCATTTGCAACAGATATATCTCATTCAACCCTTTCAGTTCTTGGCTCACTGTGTGTTTGTCTTTTCTGTTGTTGTGGTGTAACTGTTCTGCATACTCTCCTGCTTTCTATGCATGTAGAATGCATTTCCCAAATTATGTTCTAAATCTGGCAGCTTTACCAAAACCCACATTCTCTACTCTCATGCATATAAAGATGCATCCCAAAAATTTTCTCCAACCAAACTCAAATCTGGGCAACCTTGACAATTTAACGCCGAAGTTTTTATATCTCAAATCCTAGATTTGAGATATTAAAATAAAAATTTTATGGTTTTAAAACCACCTCTCAATCTAGCTCAAATTCCCAATCTGGAAAATTCAAATTAATGTTGAAGTTTTTCCATCAAAGGTTAAAATCTATGTTATAACCCAATAATGCAAATTCACTTGCGGATCCATTAACATGCCCCTCTTGGAAAATTAAAAAAATGCAGAATTTACTTCTCTTTTCCTTAAAGACCTGTGGTTATAAACCATAAACTCACTTTATGAAATGGAAACAATACATGTCTTTGGAATAAAATCCAATAATCACACTTCGGCCAACACTTTCATTTATGTTCTCCACAGCTTTATTAATCCATCGATGGAATACCTTTATATGTTTTGGCTTTGGTAAAGGTTATAAACATACATTCGTTTGGCCCCAAGGCTTACCAACTCACATGCGATTATATCTATAAACATTTATTTATATGCAGACCATAATCCATTAATACATATCAAAACCTCCATTAACTTTGGTTAATAACTTTAAAATACTTTTTTCTGACCCACAAATATTTCAACATATCATATCATCCAATGCCATTAACATGGATCTAGCCCACAGCCTGATTAACATGCCTTTCATCCAGTGAATCGACGGCATTCTCATCATCGCTCTACCATTTGAATGATCCAACGATCATCGTGTAATAAATATGCCTACCTCTTAATTCTTCAAACCAATGCCAACAAATATGAATGTCCTAGGGTCCCACAACTGTTCTTACCTTGACTAATTGTTGAATGGATCTGATGGTCTAGATTTCATCGTGTTCCAAACCTCAATAGTGCGCACATCTGACGGCTATCGCGCTCCATAAGGCGTCGGACTTTAACCATCCGAAATCACGCGATAAAAGCGGGTACCAACATTAACTTACCATTCACATCCAACTGCTGACTATTGATCGCATTGTTTCTCCCCAATCCAACGATAATCACGTAACCAAAATGCATGAGTTTTAATTCTCAAAAATTACGTGATATTCGTGGTTTTTAAAAATCACCCCCACCTTACGTGTCAAGTGGGGACCGATATCGCATTTTTTTTCTTGATACCACTTACCAGTTTTAACTCGCGCGAAACCCACATATGGATTTGGAAATCCGCCTTCACTGTTTGTCGCTCATGGTTCCGACTTCATCTCACGATTCCGCCATCCTTCAACTCGGAATCTGTTCTTCATTTCGTTGTTGTGTTCATTACTGTTCCGACTCAAACAGTCTTTCCAGTTCTATGACTTGCATTCAATTAACGTTCCTTTCCTTTGGTTAAACGAACAACACCATAACATGGCATTCACTCGATTATGTATAATTTAAGAATTGAACAGGCCCAGCATACAATTAATCCTTCACCTTGCTATTCCACTGTGCTTTGACCCATGTCAAAGTTCGAACGAGCTTTAAGTCCTCTGTGTCTTCAATTCCACTCCGCAACCATGAATTAAAATCCTCCTTTCAACTGCGCCTCTGTATTCATCGCTTCAAATAGTGCCATCTAACTCCGATGCCATTCATTTCAGATTCACCAATTCTCAGGCACATGTCGCTCCTTTGCCCCCTATTTAGGATTCGACCGGTTTTAAAACCCGCAATCATTCTTCTCGTAGTTTTAAATTAACTCTCGGTATCACTTATAGCATTCTCTCCACTTCTGTGAAACAAAAGTTTCCAACGCTGTTTCAAGGGAACTCAAAATCATTACTTGAACCAATTTACAGAGATTGATTTCAAAACAAATTCGATCCCTCTACTCTTCTTCACTGTGATATGTAATTACACAAAAGAATGTAATTCTCTCTTGAATACATTGTAAGATGAAATCTCGCCAACCGTTGCCTTACAGGGTTTATGGCAATGGTATTCAATAATCATCGACCTACCTTGGATCAATACTAATTTATCCATTCACACAGAATCCATATACAAACAAATCACACGGAATTCAAAACAATTCTTCATTTATACATATGAACTCAAATACAAAACTTTCTTGGTTCTGGTCGGATCTTCAATTTGATGGCCCTTCTACCTCACTGCTTCTTTGCTGCCTCTGCTTCAATTCGCTGTCTGCTTCATCCGTTGCCTTTGCTTCTTGTCTAATGCTTTCTTTGTTGCCTCTGCTTCTTCCTGGTGTCTGAGCTGCCTCTTTTGCTTTATTGCTGGTTCTTCTCTGCTCCTTTGCCTTAGTGATAGTTCAGGTGCTGCTCCTTTGTGCTCCTTTTCCATCAATGACAATATTTCCAACGAGTGTCATCCTTCCTTTGCGTGAGCCAAGGATTCTTCTTTCCAAGTGAAACGTTTTCATGCTCGGCCAATAGTTTTCTTGTACGAGGTATGTCAAGATCTCAAGTTCTTTAGGGTTTACAAACCCTAGATTTTCAATAACCAACTATCAGATTCCTAGAATCGACATGTCCTTTACACATCCCATATTTGTCATTAATCAGGGTTGTTTAATGATTATCCAAGAAACTCTGCTTTCTCATAATCATATTTTCAATGTGCGAGGAATGGGTCCACGTACTTATGCAAGTAGAACATATCAACTTATTCAATAAATTTGATTATGTATTTGTCCTATTGCAAATAATTTGACCTTATAGAGAGAGATGCTACAAAGGGAATTAGTCATTCATACCTTATCACCAGGACATACAATGCATCTTTCTAGTGCATTTTATAATACAAGGTCTATGGAGGCTTTAATGCCCTGCCTACGATACAATATCTTCAAGGAAGTATGAAATTGTTAACTCACACTTCATAATATTTCAGTATTGTTCTTCTCTTTGCTCAAATGACAATGAGATTCCTTCGTATAACATATTCCATACTTTGTATAGAACATGTACGCACTTTTCCATTGAGAACATACCTTTACGATATACTTATCTTCATTGACATATAAGAAATGGTCATACCTCATAGATTGAGTGACAATCTTTAGTCTTTTGTTGATCTCCTTCATTTCTAGTCTTGGTATGTTTTGTTTCTCATTGCAGATTGCATGAAGTGATACTTCAACCTTACTCTCTTCAATGAGATATTAGGTTGGTTCCCTCCACATTACTAGCTTAACATTTCAATAGACCTATATATATACCAAAAATCAAAAGGTTTCTCCCTCATCTGAAGAGTTTGAATTTTCCTGAGATTAGTTATTAGACTCTTTCAGTATGAATCTTGAACAACGATCTTACTTTTCTCCTCTTGAAGTATTTTAATTAACCTTGACATCAGTTCTTTTTATTTCAAGTGACAATAATAGTCTTGGTCATATTCTTCACATAGTCAAGATCTTTGACTTTAATCAACGATACTTTTGCCTCCTGAAACACTAATCTCAACAAAAATGCATTAGAAAAAAAAATTACACCCTTTTGACTGAGGTTCAAATTGAGGTTTATTGGCCTATTGAAGATCCTTCTTATATCAAGATTAATTTGGCATTTTCAATAGCTTAAGGATGAATTTAATCAATGAACCAGGGCTTCATGAAACAATGATTTCTTCCTTTCTAAGGTTGCACTTTCACCCTAAACCTCGCTCTAATCCCATGTTGATTTTTAAGAAGCCTTCTATACTGATAATTATCTTTGATGAGTATGATATTTTGCATTCTTATCTATTAGTTCCATCATTCAAATATTATATAGTAGACATCAATCATAAAACATATGAGGTAGTAAAACCATAAAGAGGTAGTGCACGCAAAGAACACAAAGATTTACCCTCGAAAAACCCTCATGGGGAAAAACCCAACAACCTTTTTCAATTGAAAATTATTCAATTCAATAGAGACACATCTAAGTCAACAACTAGGTCAAACCTAGTCCCTAGTCCATCCTCCTTGTTAAGTCAATTTGTCCCAAAAACGTACTTTGTTCTTGCCTCTTCACAACCTCAGAAGTCAACCTTATTTTCTTTACATACCTCATAGAAAATAAACTTTATGTAGCTTGACCACAGAACAATGAATTTATGTAGCTCACAAACAACAGAATGACGACTTTTTTTAGCTTGCAAGCCTTAGAGAAAACCGAATTTATGTAGCTTGCAGACCGCAGAATGACCACTTTTTGTAGCTCACATACCACCGAACGACGATTGTTTGTAGCTTGCAAACCACAAAACGATGATATTTTGTAGCTCACGGACCTCAGACAAAAGTGACTTTTTATAGCTCACAGACCTCAGACAAAAGCAACTTTCTATAACTCACAGACCTCAAACAAAAGTGACTTTCAGTAGCTCGTAGACTACAGCATGACGACTTTTTGTAGCTCACAGACTGTAGAATGACAACTTTCTGTAGCTTGCGTAGCTCATAGGTTTGAGCTAAAAATTTGCCTCATAATACGTTGAAATTAAATCAAAAGGTCTGAGTCTATAATGGAATCGCAGAGGAACAAATTGGCCCTTTATATAGTTTTTCCTTAGGCCGAATGGGTGCATCCCTTGTTGGATTCGACTTGTCATTTTGGAGGGACGACTTGACTAGGAAGTGGATCACCTTACATTTTGGAGCCAAAACTTTAATTTCAAATTTCTTTCTTTTGTAAGTCCCAGTGGGACTTTGACTCAAAATAATATTCTTTTGACTCTAAGCATTTAAATATGCTTTAAAATTTCAAAATGACTCAAACATGCATTATGAAGACTGACCATAGTTACAAAAATTAACAGTTATGACATCCATATGCCACTAGATCATTCGGTTGTTGGTATTTAGGAATTTGTTGCATAATCTGAAAATCAAAGATTAAAATATTTGATCTTTTCATTTTTTTCAAGATAAATTTGGGTGAAATTTGTCTGTTAGGTATTATATGCAATTGGTGGCGAGCATGTCTCATCATGATATCTCTTCCATGTTCTCAAAGAAGAAATTATTCCAGCAAGAAGTGAAATATGTCAATCATATGTTGGTTCAATTAGGGTTTTTAAGAAGACTTTTACTATGACATTCTCATTTTGAATTAAATTAATATCATATATAGTCAAGAATTGTTCAAGATGTTTTTTTGGATCCATAATGCCATCACCATTAATAACAAGAACTCGTTGTGGAGGGATATGAATAAGGTGGTGTTCCCCTCTAAGGTCAAGAGGGCTAGACCTTTGTCTTGTTCCAATGTTCCATCTTGTGCTATTTGTTCTATTTCATCTTTCTTGTCTTTCTTCATTTCTTGTTTCTTCCCTTCTTTCACGCCTGAGTTCTTATTCTTCTTGATCCCCCACTGTATTCGCTTCTTTTTTAATATTTGATTCTTCTAATATTATAGAGTATCTAGTTGAACTTCTTGAATTGTTTCAAAATTATTTTTTTACTCCTTTTTATTGGTCCTTCAAAAGTCTTGAGATGATCCAACATTCAATGTGGGTTTCTTTATCTTTGCATTTCAAAGAGTCTTTCTTGTTAGGAAATAACTTGCCAAAATTGCTCAAGTTTTTGTTGAGCTCATTTAATTTGCAAGACCAAATTATATATTGATTTAACACACTTTTCTTGTCTTCAAGTCCGTCTGGTATATGAGGTTGGATAAGATCTTAGCGAGTCATAAAAAATGCATATTTTTATTGGTATATACAACCAACCTTTTGTTTAGATCCCTAATGGAGTTGCCAATAAATGTTGATTGTTGGGATTGGTCAAAGTCTTGAGGACAAAATTTGAGGGAAAATGCTCCCCCCCTCGTTCTGATAGAGGTGGCACTCCTCATTAAATAAATAAAATAAGGGAAAAAATGAAAATAAAGAGTGAATGAGACATGACAAGGCCTTATATGAAATGACTATTAACAATGATATAATACATCATTCACATAAGCATAAATAAAAGTTGTATATTTATTAGACATAATTTTATAGCATAATAGAAATGAAAGCATCACACATTAGACAGATGAAATAAATATGGAACGCATTTGCAAAGGAATTTAAAGGATAATTGCATTTAAAGTCATAGGGATGAAAGGAGTTACAAACTTGCAATCTTAATCTTAAAACTCCAAGTCAAATTATCACATTAGCTATGAACCCATGCTAGTTCTTCATGGAACCTTTTAAAATCTATATAGATATTTGAATAAATTTTATAATAACTAAGAAATTAAAATGTGTTCTTCCATTTAAGGACGAGGATGGGGCTCTTATGGACTATATAAATAGGAAAATGAACTTTATAAGACAAGAGATTTAGCAATTAGGAATCTACCTTAATACTCTTTAGACTCTAAAGTGAGTTGTTTGAATGATTACTAAATGGGAAGAAATAATGAAGAGAAGGAAAGACCAAAATAGACACTTTGCTTATGATTTTGGAAAAGACTCTCTCATGTTTACTCGATGAAGTCTCTATTTATTGTTGAAATCTCTGAAGAAAACCCAACCGCTCTAATTGTGTTTGAACTATTGAAATTAGTTAGTTTCAACGATTTCTTGCATGGCACTTTATAGCCACTTTGTGATGAAGTCTCATAATGGTGCCATGGTTGTCTCATGCTTTACTCGAACATTAGAAAATTCTTCTTAAATTTCATCTAGTTCAACACTTAGTTGATGTGTCACATTTTCTTGGTCATCATTCTTGTTAACATAGTTAACTAACCACATTTTATTATCTTTTTTAGAAAATTTTGTGGTTGTTTAAGAAGACTTGGCCCATAAAATACACATTCATCTAAATTTTATGTCATTCTTTCTTTTGTTAATATGGCATCAACTACCATGCGTGGGCCATTTAAATTTTTTACCATGTCAACAAGTTTATAGAATGAATTAGTACTTCTTATATGGGCATTTTCACAATCACTAATAAATTGTTTGAGATAAATATTTATCTCGTTCCATCAAGCCTTCAAGTGTTTGAGCCATGTGTTTGAGGGAAAATTATATTATTTTCTTTGAATTTCATTGATATTGGTGACCTTGAATTTGAGAAGCATCCATTAAGGCGGGAGAAGGGTTCTTTAGAAAACTTCTTAAAAGTTCACTACATCCTCCTTGTCCTTTGATGAATTCATTTACCTCAAAGACTCTTCATGCAGAGTCAGTAGTCATAACATTTTTCAGAAAAGTCTTGGTGTTAAATGCATAAGATCTCAACCAATTTTTTCAAGGTGAACTATCCGTTCACACTTATCAAACTTCATTGTGCACCATGAAACAATGTTTGTGAAGTCCAATACTTCAAGAATATAACCTTCCTTTACTATTCCAATCACCCAAGCTCAGTTGGTGCCTTGCTTACCTTTTAGTGATTCAGAATGCCACTTGTATGCAATCGACTACTAATAGCCACAACTCTCCCTTGGAAATGTATTAAGAGTATCTCTGTAATAAAGCTCCTTTCCTCCTACTTGTCATCTTTTATTTTGATAACCTCAAAATGCTTGGTGTAATAAATTCCCAATGTTCACTTAACAAGGAAGATTATACTAAATGTTACTAACTCCATCAATTACTTGTCGTAGCATTACATAATGGTGCTATAATGATGATATTTTTCCCAAGGTAGCAACCATGTGATCAACTTATCGAGAACCATGTTGAATTGAACGCTAAGATCAATTGAAATGGGGTCATGATAGTAAGCCTTAAATTTCAGCGTTAAAGCTTATGTAAAAAGAGCAATTTTGATTTTGCATTTCTAGATCCATCACCTTCAAATTTTTTCAATGAATGTTTCAACCCAGCAAATATGGCTCATCTTCAAAGCTTAGATAAGAAATCTGATAAGCATTGAAAAATAAATAAATAAGAAATCCATTATTAAGAGACCTTAAGTAAACATTAGATAGTTTAAAAAAAAAATTAATAATAACCAAAAAAACATATTAATTAATTACAAATATAAAATTAATTACTATAAAAATATTATATAATAATAAAATATATAGGAATACAATAGTAATAATAGGAAAAAGTCAAGAAAGAAGTTAATTGATCCAAAATTGTTAATTAATACAAACAACTTTAAAATAAAGAGATTAATATCAAAATTTTAAATTACAACCACAAATAAATAGTGAAAAATATTAAATTAATATAATATAATAAAATAATGATATGGTATATAGTAATAGTATCTTTTTGTATAAAGAAGTCAAAAAGAAATAAATAAAGAATTGATCCAAAATGGTTAATTAATACAAACAACTTAAAAATAAAGAGACTAATATCAAAATTTTAAGTTACCACTAAAAATAAATAGTGAAAATTATTAAATTAAGTAATATAATAAAATAATGAAATGGTATATAGTAATAGTATCTTTTGTAAAAATAAAGAAGTTAAAAATAAATAATTTTAAATGGTCAAAATTTTATATATATATCAATTTTGACTATTTAGATATATATATGAAAATAAATAAATAAATAATTCAAAATAGTCAAAAAAAAAAAAAAAAATATATATATATATATATATATATATATATATATATATATATATATATATATATTTTGACTATTGATACTTCTTTCCATGTGTAAAAATACTATTTCTATTTTGCATATCATTATTTTTTTTATATTACTTGGTTTAATATATTTGACTTTTTAGTGATAACTTAAACTTTTGATATTAATCTTTTAATTTTTAAAGTGTTTATATCAATTACCAATTTTGGATTATTTGAATTTTTTTTAGTTTTTCCCCTTAAAATAAGGTTATTATTACTATTATATTCATATATATATTATTATAATATAATATTTTTATATTTTCAATTAACTAATATGATCGTTTAACTCTTGTTATTATTTAAATACTTTTTTTTGTTTTTATTTTTTATGCAGGAGCATTTTTCAAAACGTATAAGACCCATGAGTCTTATTCCACATTTACTAAAGGGAGTGGGTTCCCTTAATTATTTTGTTTATTTTTCCTAAGTTGAGTTGAGTTTGAAGAAATTTAATTATAATTTGATTAATGGAGAATATCTTGTGAGTTGTAGAGATGAGGGAGAAATCCTAGGAATAGTGAGGATTTGAGGGATTTAAAAGTCTAATCTAGGATTTTGTTGAGTAAAGAGTGGAGCTGAAGAGATACTTTAGGAGAGAGTGAGAGATTGGTGGATCTGGACTAAATTGGTTCATGAATCCTTCTTTTTATAAATTGTAAGCTTTTTAAGCATATAAATATATATAGGGAAGTGGGAAGCGAGAGGTTAGAGAGAAGTTAGAGGTTTTGTTTGGGCCTTATAGAGAAGGACTGATAGGATTCAAGTAGACTGTTTCCTATGTAAATATTTATTCAAAAAAATGCAAAAACACAGTGTGTATTAGTTAGAATGACTACATGTATGATTAGTATCTGAATGTGTGCTAACAGCCATATAATGCACTAAATTTCCAATTAAAAATGTTATGGTTATTCTATGTGAGTAGCATTGATAAATTGTTGAATTTTCCCTTTGCGGAATTATTGTTTAAATGTCTATTGAGATTGTGTACAGGCATGCATGAACTGAGATTTCCCTTTTAGAATTAATGGATAGATCAGCCGGAAGTATTTGAAAACATTGTATTTACCGTTAATGTGTGATCAGTAAATTAGCAAGAGAGCCATCCACGACAACCTGCATGAGATATTTTATGGAGTCGATCTGCTAAAGGACAGAGGTATCGCTCGGAATTGTGAAGGAAACTCTGTGTATCAATTGATTAAAGCCTGGGTTTCAAAATCATTCTCTGTGTCGTGTTGAAATCTGCTAAGACGCACAACCTAGAGGAAACACGACGAATCAGGTGACCAACTGCAAGTTCTCAGGATCTCATTTTGTTTGGGCAGCGACCACTGTCGTTAAGCATTTGAAGGTGTGAGAGACATCATTTTGTCGATGCTGTTTGGGAAAGGGCAGTCGTGTAGAGTTATTTCATATCAAATTCATTGAGAGTTGCATGTTTTCCTCTGTCAACATCTTAGACAGAGTCGATTTTTTACAGCAGTTGAATTTGTTGGAAGAATGCACCAGTCGGCCCATAAAGAAGACTTTGTGTCATTGATTGAAGGTTTTTGCAGCTATCATGATTTGTGAGATAACGTGGTGTACGAGGAAGAGAGCATATATTTGATTTGAGTGGATAAATATACGTCAAGCATCAAGCATAAAGTTGTGCTACTGATTGGTTAGTGAGACGACATTGTAGAAAATAGGAGGAGCTACATATTGCTTTCATGTCTTCTTCCTCGTTAAGTGATTTGGAAGAGGGGTTTTGAAACCATTGTAATGTTTTTTTATTTGAATTATATACTCTATAAAGAGTATAGTCCTGGGGAGAGCGGGGTTATCAGTTAACTCCACATGAAAATTTGGGTTAGCTTTTTAGCCGTGCATCATTTGGTATCAAAGCAAGACTAATGCTCTGTGAAATTGGTTGAAAGATTTAATTTTATTCTCAGCATGTATATGATTTTAATTGTAATGGATCCGATAAATAGGGAGAATGGGACACAATGATTTATGCATAGAGGAAACTTGAGATGTTGCAGACGATGAGGACTTTCGCATTTCATCAAAGGAAGATTGTGAGAAAGGCATGAGGAAGAACTGAAATTGCAGACATTAAGAAGTAAAGAAGCATGTGTATTGTCCAAACCAGTGGAAGCTTAAAGAGATAGATCATTTGAATATTTCTCAGGTATGAGTTATATTTTGATGTTTGTTTTCATTGAATTTTTTTTATAGGAAAGGGAATGATAGCAGCAACACACAGTAGCAAATTGTGTAAAAAGAGAGAGAGGAGTTGTGGTAGTGGCAGTGAACCTAAATATTCCAGCTGAAGGTTGGACAGGGAGGACAGTTAAAGTGTTCTCAAGAGAAAGTGATTTGAGGATATAAGCCTAGAGAGAGCATAAGAGAGTGCTCAGGGGGTTCCAAAGATAGAGAACTAGTGCTTGCCAAAAGACCAAGTCCAGAGAGGGTATTGGTTAGGTAAGTGGAAGCAGGGAGGACTTATTGTTGCAGAGGTTTAGTGCAACCCATAGTAAGTAAGGAGCTCATAGAGATGAAGGAGGAAATGACTACTGATAGTTATAACAGGGGTTCAGAGAGAAGCCACAACAGAAGAGAGAAAGATGCCAAGGAGAATGGAAAAGGAAAGGAAATGACTCAAGAGGTATTTGAAAAAGACATTGCATAATTGAAAGAAAGTATTGATGCAATAATAATGCTGCTAGAAAAGCATGAAAGGGGTCAAAGTTATGGTTGGACTATGAAAAGAAAGAAGATAAAGTGGAAGTTGTTGCAGAAACAGATAAAGAGGAGAATGTACATCAGATTAAGACAAGAACTCAGAACAGCTGAGTTAGAGATGGAAGACGACCATTATAGACCTGAGCAAGAAGATTACCTTGCTGAGGAAGGAATCATTGATGATTTTCTAAAATGTTGGACAAGTTCAGATCAGCAGAGAGATGTGATGATTGAGACATCAAAGAAAGAGGAGCACAGTATTTTTGAAACTGATGATTTGTGTATGTATGCAGGTGATGAACAATCGTTACAAGATATGTCTATGAATTTTGTTGAAGAAATGAATATGTTAGAAGAGATGGTTGTAATGGAACAATTCTTGATTGAACATGTATTCAAAGACACTAAAGATGGACAATTGTTGAAGACTACCATGAGAGCTAGAGGTGATGAATCTAGTGAGATTTGGAAAAGGGATGACAAACAGTCTGAAGACAAAATGAAATTGCAGATTGCAAGAGAGGAAGTAGAAAAAAGGTATGAAGATAGCCTTGTGATAGGAATAACCAAGAGTATATGTGCAGTGCAAACACTGGAGGTAATGGGATTATCTCTTCAATTTGTATTCAAAAATTATGAACTTGTATTGATAGTTGATGGGCAAGAAATTGTCTTGAAAGGACATAATGGAGCATCAATGGAAAGGGATATTACTAAATATTGCATTGTGGAAGATGGTAGAACAAAAATTTATAAGGAGAATTCAGTCCATGGAGGTATAGCTAGTCCAGAAAAGGCTATGAAGAGGAGAGGAAAAGAAGGCAGCCAAGAACTCAAGAATAGATTGGAAGAGGTTGGTGCACAGCATAAAGTTGAAGGCAGTGTTACTTGTACAACTTGCAAAAAAAGAGTAAAGGTGAATGTAATCAAAAAACTGGAGAGAGACAGGTAATCTCAAAAGATGAAAGCAAGCATTCTTTCATGAACTATGCTTTTGCAGTGAGCAGCAAAGGGTTTCAATGGAAGGTGATATTCATGGCGTTGACAGTAATTTTTATTGTTGTCAAAGGGAATTTAAAATGGGAGGAAAAATATATGTTATATAGTAATTTTGTTTCCTGTATAGAACCAAAGAGAATTAGAGATTGGCAGATTTTGATTGAAAAGGAAGAGGCATGGAAAAGGCAACTTAGTGGCTTACAGATTTGTAAGGAAGAAACAGGAGGAATGAAAAGAAGTGTGGAAGGAAGAAAGGCCAAAGAAAAGAACAAAGAACAGAATTTTGAAATTAGACAACATTTAGAGCAAAGTGAAGACAAAGAAGTCTTTTTCGAGACAAGACAATATGAAGGAGAATATGACAAGTTTGACATGTCATATGTGCATCAAGAGGATGAAAAATCAGAGAAATTATGGAGTAGATTTGGTGGAAAATGTAATGCTTTTTCTGATTCTGAATTATTAATTGTTGAATGTGTTTTCCAAGATGAAGGACAAACTCCTCTTGGAGATATGTTTGTTTGTGCAAACATGAAGAAGTATGTAAATTCCAAAAATGCAAAAAGTCAGTTTTCCTTATGGAAACAAGAAGATGATAGTAAGCCACTAGTTGACTTAGAATTTCGGGATGAAGGAAGGAGAGTTGGCATAGCTCTTAAACAAGTCATTGCAGAAGAGAAAGAAGGTTACAAAGGATGTGAAAGTACAGTCCACAAACAAATTTTGTTTTTAATCCAAAGGAGGTTTAAATGTCAAGATTTTATCTTGAGTTTGCAATTAAAAATTTGGATGAACAATTCAGTCAAATTTAATATGAATATGGAGGAATTTGAACCAAGTTCATTAACTAAAATATCTGCAACTGACGGACAATGTGTGGTTGAAAGGTTATATGTTCTTGTATCAAACAAGAAACAATATTCTTTTGCGATTGAGGGGATTCTACTCAAATTATTAGATAGGTGGATGATAAAAACTACAAAGGTGATGAGCATGAGGAATTATCAAAGTCAGAAATTCAAGGAAAGATGGAAGGATATACAGGGCAGCATAAAGAAATTGGTTTGTAGAAAGAAGAGAATGCTAGTGATTAGGTCAAAAATCACAATGTACAGCCAGGTACAGGACAGGAAAAAATACATAAAATTGGAACTCAATTTTATTGAGTTGATGACAAGACAGCAGCACACAAAGGAGCAGAAACTTATGTTACTTAAAGAGATGTTTATGCTGGATATCAGCATCAAAACACTATGCAGAGGAGATGATCATGACAACAGAGAAAAAGGACATCCACAACACAGAGTTTGGCATCTAGGAGAAAGAGAGAATGCAACAAATACACCTGTAATTAGAAAAATAAAGATAGCCAGTTGGAAGATGAAATTTGATGAATTTTACAACAGAAGCAGTTGGGTGACTCATGAACAGGAGTCCATGAATTTTTTCAACCTGGGGAGTCTGATGCAAGAGCATTCTTCAAAACGTATAAGACCCATGAGTCTTATTCCACATTTACTAAAGGGAGTGGATTCCCTTAATTATTTTGTTTATTTTTCCTAAGTTGAGTTGAGTTTGAAGAAATTTAATTATAATTTGATTAATGGAGAATATCTCATGAGTTGTAGGGATGAGTGAGAAATCCTAGGAATAGTGAGGATTTGAGGGATTTAAAAGTCTAATCTAGAATTTTGTTGAGTAAAGAGTGGAGCTGAAGAGATACTTTAGGAGAGAGTGAGAGATTGGTGGATCTAAACTAAATTGGTTCATGAATCCTTATTTTTATAAATTTCAAGCTTTTTAACCATTTAAATATATATGGGAAGTAAGAAGCGAGAGGTAAGAGATAAGTAGAGGTTTTGTTTGGGCCTTGTAGAGAAGGACTGATAGGATTCGAGTAGATTGTTTCCTATGTAAATATTTATTCAAAAAAATGAAAAAACACAGTGTGTATTAGTTAGAATGACTACATGTATGATTAGTATATGAATGTGTGCTAACAGCCATATAATGCACTGAATTTCGAATTAAAAATGTTATGGTTATTCTGTGTGAGCAGCATTGATAAATTGTTGAATTTTCCCTATGCGGAATTATTGTTTAAATGTCTATTGATATTGTGTACAGGCATGCAGGAACCTAGATTTCCCTTTTAGAATTTATGGATGGATCAACCGGAAGCAGTTGACAACGGTGTATTTATCGTTAATGTGTGATCAGTAAATTAGCAAGAGAGCCATCCACGACAACCTACATGAGATATTTTATGGAGTTGATCTGCCAAAGGACAGAGGTATCACTCATAATTGTAAGGAAACTCTATGTATCAATTGATTAAAGCTTGGGTTGCAAAATCATTCTTTGTGTTGTGTTGAAATATGCTAAGACGCGCAACCTAGAGGAAACACGATGAATCAGGTGACCAACTACAAGTTCTCAGGATCTTGTTTTGTTTGGGTAGTGACCACCGTCGTTAAGCATTTGAAGGTGTGAGAGACATCATTTTGTTGATTTATTTTTGGAAAGAGCAATCGTGTAGAGTTACTGCATACCAAATTCATTGAGAGTTGCATGTTTTCCTCTGTCAACATCTTAGACAAAGTCGATTTTTTACAGCAGTTGAATTTGTTGGAAGAATGCACCAGTCGGCCCATAAAGAAGATTATGTGTCATTGATTGAAGGTTTTTGTAGCTATTGTGATTTGTGAGATAACGTGGTGTAAGAGGAAGAGAACATATATTCGATTTGAGTGGATAAATATACGTCAAGCATCAAGCATGGAGTTGTGTTGTTGATTGGTTAGTGAGACGACATTGTAGAAAATAGGAGCTGCATATTGCTTTCATGTCTTCTTCCTCGTTAAGTGATTTGGAAGAGGGGTTTTGAAACTATTGTAATGTTTTTTTATTTGAATTATATACTCTATAAAGAGTATAGTCCTGGGGAGAGCGGGGTTATCAGTTAACTCCACATGAAAATTTGGGTTAGCTTTTTAGCCCTGCATCAATTTTTAATCATTTAATATTTACTCAACGTCTTTTGACATTGCATCTCTTGCCTATTTATTTTTCAAATATTTGATCAGATTTCTTATCTAAGTCTTAATGATGAGCCACATCTCTTGGGTTGAAATATTTACTTTAAAATATTTGAATGTGATGGATCTAGAAATGCAAAACCAAAAGTCTTAAATTTATCTTAGAAATGTTGTTTTTATCAAAATATGGTTAAGCATGACTAGCCATGGAAGTCAAGCTATTAGGATTTTTGGGTTTAGGATGATGGAAAATTTGTATGCCTATGAGTCGAGATGGAATGAATTGGGATGGATGAGTACATGGGAGTTGGAACTCAAGACAATTGGGATTTTCGAGAGCTAGAATAGTCAAGAATCAAGTTGGATGAAAAGGTTTTGGGTGGAGACTTGGACATCCCTACATCCAACTTTAGAAAAGTGGTTTAATATGAAAATACGTGCATCAAGATCATGTTGCATGAGAAGACTGATAGATTATGCTACCATCCTGGCATCCTAACTTTTTGAAAATTAGCGAAGTATAGATTATTTTCTCAAGAGAGATATTAGATATTAGGGACAAAATAAATGTATAAAGGGTATGGGAATCAAAAAGTTCAAAATTTTTAGTGTTGATCGAAAATCTTGGTCAACAAGCCCAAACAATGAGAGTTTTGTGCATTGCTTGGATATCTTACCCACTCTCATTTTCTACCTCCATAATTGAATCATTATTCATTGTAAGAGCTACTTTTTATATATGGTTTTCTTGCATGTTTATAAGATTTTGTAGACAATACTGAAGTACATTTCTTCCTACACAAGCACACATTAGCCACCATAATAGCTTGGATGGTTGGTGGAAATGTTGTTATCCTCCCCAATTAGATACAATTTCTACGTGTGACATGTTGAGCTCATAAATCAATGTGATTTTGTAATGGCTTCAAGCCTTCTTGTCTAAGAGTCCCCCGAGAACTGAAATCAATCTCTCTCTCTCTTCTTGGATTTCAGTTCTCGGGGGACTCTTAGACAAGAAGGCTTGAAACCATTAGAAATTCACACTGCTTTATGAGCTCAACATGTCACACGTAGAAATTGAATCTGATTGGGGAGGATAACAACATTTCCACCAACCATCCAAGCTATTATGGTGGCTAATGTGTGCTTGTGTGAGAATAAATGTACTTCAATATATATATATATATATATATATATATATAGAGAGAGAGAGAGAGAGGTGAAACCAAATGGATTATTTTTCACATTTATGGATGGTATCTGAATGAAACCCATTGATGCAAGCTAGTATGCCTCACTTACGGAAATCATAATGAGGTACCTACCTATCACACTCTCTCACACACATAGATATCCCATGAAAATATTTCATTTTTTATATTACAAAAAGACATGAAAAGTACATTTTGAATGTAAGCACTTTGAATTTTCTTATCAAGGCTTACGAAATATTTTAAAGGAACCATTCTAAAAGAGTTGCACCAAAAAAAAATTGTTGTATATGCTTGTTGATGTCTTCCTTTTATGCAACTCTTCTATAAACATTCAAAAATAAAGATGTCCTAAATTTTCATGGCATATTCATCAACATAAATAGTGCCTCGTCCTCTTATAAGTTTTGAAAGTATAAGAAAACGATGTTTTGATATGTCCCTTGTTGAAATTAATTCCTCCCTTATATTGTATCTAGTGGAGCCCAAACATGAACAGGTTTGTGAATTGCTCAAAGATGTTAACCACTCTTATTTTCTACCTTCATAATTGAATCTACATTCGTAGTAAGAACTACTTTTGATAGATGGTTCGCTCGCATGTTTATACAATTTTGTAGACATTAATGAAGTACACTCCTTCCTACAAACACATGCATTAGCCACCATAATGCCTTTTTTCTAGTGAGGAATTGTGATAACTTGATGATTTAATCCAACCTAAATCCCCACAAAATAATTTGCATTGGACATTATCAATGCCATAAATCAATTTATTGGCATAAAAACCATGTAGAGCACCTGGAACATGCAATCTCAACATATGGATTTCATCAATTCCATCACCGCAAAAACAAAATTAACTAGACTCATATGGAAAAAAAAAAGTGCTGCAAAAGAATGTAAGAGAAGGTGCATTTTGTTGACATTTCAGTAACTAGGTAACATAAATAGAAAACAGAACTCCTCATGTTACTTAACAATTAATTTTTTTTATAATGTATTGACTCACATGATTTCAATAGTTATTAATAGAGTAAAGGGATAACACAACACTAAGGCAAACATTTTATATATTTTCTCCTTGGAAATTATAACTCTGTAGGAAATTCCCAAGCACTTCCCCTCATTTCAAGAATGGTACCCAATGTAAGTGGCATGGACTTAGTACACCTAACCCCATGGGAACTAAACTAGGGATTTGTGTATCATATTGAATTATTGACAATTACCATGAAATAGTGGTACCAATTGATTGAACTAACCCTTAAGGATGGGAATAATACACATACACATACACATGTATGTATATGTGTATGTATATGTATGTGTATATGTATGTATAAACAAGGAAAACATCATAGGGAAACCCAAGGTATGCTTTCACACAATTGTGGATGTAATTACTACTAAACTTGTCAATGTAGATCAATGAACCTTACCCACGGGGATTTGAGCTAGGAACGTGTTGGTAATGAAGTATATGTATGTATGTATCTTTTTTTATCTTTTTTTTCCTCAAGGAAAACCTTATGGTGAAACCAAAGAAATGCCTCTCCACATTTATGGATGGCATCCCCAATAAACAAACTAATATATACTATTGTGCCTCACTTAGAGAAATCATAATGGGCTCTCTCTCTCTCTCTCTCTCTCTCTCTCTCTCTCTCTCTCTCTTACACACACACTATATTCCTATAAAAAAAAAGTGCTAGAAAAACATGTCAAAGAAGGTGCATTATGGTGACTTTTCAGTAACTAGTGATAGCACAAAGAGAAACACAACTCCACATGTTACTGAACAATGAAGTGTTTTTATAATTTATTGGTTCATATTATTTCAATAATTATGAATAGAGTGAAGAGAGAGCATAACACTATGGAAAAAATTCTATATATTTTTCCATGGAAATTGATCTCTTTGGGAAATTCCCAAGCACTTCCCCTCATTTCGATGATGGTTTCTAATGTATATTAGCTGCCATACACATAACATGCCTAACTTCATAAGAATTGAAGACCGTGTCTTGCATATCATTTTGGATTACTGTCAATTACCTCACAATAGAGGTGCCAATTAATCGAGTTCCCTCATGGATAAGAATAGTGTGTGTGTGTGTGTGTGTGTGTGTGTGTGTGTGTGTGTGTGTGTGTGTGTGTGTGTGTGTGTGTGCGTGTACGCATGTGTGTGTGCGTGTGTTTTCATATGTATGTGTATGTATGTTTGTATAATCAAGGAAAACCTCATGGGAAAACCCAAGGGATGATTCCCCACATTTGTGGATGACATCCTTACTAAACTCACCAATGTAGACCAATGCACCTTGCCTAAGGGGATTTCAACTGGGCACCTGATGGCATAGAACTAGCCATTTATATGTAAGTTTTTTCCCTAAGGAAAACCTCATGGTGAAACCAAATGGATGCTTATCCACATTTATGGATATCGTTCCTAAGAATCGTGTTAATGTAGACTTATAGTGTTCCTCAGAGGAATCATAATCGGATTATATATATATATATATATATATATATATATATATATATATATATATATATATATATATATATATATATATATCACCACAAGAAGACTTGAAAAACACATTACCTATGTGATTAAGCACTTAAAATGTTCCTATAAAGGCTCATGAAATAATTTAAAAGAACTATTCTAAAAGAATTGTATGTAAAAAAATATTTATTTTTATCTATGTGCTTTGATGTCTACTTTTTACACAACACTTCTATAACCATTCAAAAAGAAAAAGAAAAAGGGTTGTATTTTCATGGCACATTCATTAACACAAATAGTGCCTTGTCCTCTCAAAAAGGTATCAATTTTCATGGAATATTCAACAATATAGATAATGCCTTCTTCTTTACTTATAGGTTCTGAACATAAAATGAAAAGGTGTTTTGATGTGTCCCTAGTTGAAGTTAGTTCCTCCCTCAAATTATAGTTGGGGAGCCTAAATATGAAAAGTGAGAGGCTTGCTCATTATTAGGAGGTTCCATTATTGAATCAACATTCACAATAAGAGTTGCTTTTGATTGATGGTCTAATTGCATGTTTATAAGTTTTGTAAACAACAATGAAGAACACTTCTTCCAATCTACTTTATATTGGCATTATATACACACATATAATGCAATTTTTTATAATAAAGCATCATCAAAATCTAAAGAACCATATCGAAACTTAAATTTCCCAAAAATCATTTGTAATGGACATTATGAATGCACTAAATCAATTTAGAGGCATCAACAACATTGAAGACAATATTGTAGCAAACAAGAACCCCATTTTTGTATTCCATCATAATAAAAAAGTGAAGACCCTTTTGAATTTTTATTCTATATTTTTCTATCTTTCATTAAAATGTTCCCCTTTAAAAAAACCAAAAAAAAATAAAATCCTATATTTTTCATTAATAGATGACTTTAGGGTTAAATAATCATTGCAACCAAGATTATATATATATATATATATATATATATATATATATATATATATATATATAAGTCCTAATGGCGATAACCATCGCGACTGAGATTTTTCATTAAATAGTAAACATTGTAAATAACCCATTCATATAATCAATATATTTTCTTTTGTTTCTACTCTCCTTACTGGGCCCTTAGTGCATGTCATCTTAGAAGAAATTTCTCACAGATTTCTTGTGAGGATCCTCTTGAAAATGCCAAGAATTAATCTCTGAGATAGTGTTTTCCCGATAGTAGACATAATTTCTTTGTAAATGTTTTTCGTCATCTCTAATGGTTTTCCCCATAAATCCTTTGTTTCCTGCCTATTCAAAATCTCTGAGATAAATTAGCTTTATACGAAGAAAAGCTAATGCACCATATTGATCCCACACAAATGATTCTTATCGGTTCGTTGGTTCATTACTTTACATGTCATCTCAGAGGTTCTACCTCAGATATTTTTACAAATTCCCATTTCAGTTTTTCCTTCGAGATTGAATTCTTGGTACACCTCAGCTTTATCCCATTGGCCCGTGTTGCCCATGGCATCCACATCCTATCAGAGTTTATTCTCGAAAGTTTGAAGTGAATGCATCTTTGTCTTTCCCCGAGATCATAAAATCGGGATGACTCGGCCTACAAATATGTCATTTCTAACTTGATGTGATCTTTCCCATTGCTCTAGGTCATACATAACTGTTTAAGCCTGCCACGTCTTCCTATAATTACAATCTCATGATTTTTAATAAAGCACACATAGACTTTTCCCTAGTCCCATAACTTTGCCTTAGTCTTATAGACTATTTTTAGTCTCGTGGATGTTAAAATATCATTCATTCATCCATTAATACATATTTTCATGAGAATTGAAATGTTGGGGTGACTCACTCCATTCACGTGTCAGTATGTACATGGCTCAACAACTCCTATTCATCCATGTCATGCCTACCATTATGTAACTACCACATCATCTGGGAAAGAAAACCCTGACACTTTCCCATGAGCGCTTAATTCCTTTATCTCGGGATTCTAGGGTTGTGTCAGAAGACACATACGCTTACACATCACCTCAAACTCCAATCCTGGCATGCCATTAATCTGTCTCATATGGCACATTCCAATTTAATTTTTGTCTTTTCGTTTTAATTTGATACGTACTCTGCGTATGATGATGATTCTTTTGATTGTTATTCATATTTATTTTGAATTGAATCTCAAGCTCTTTGTTTCGCGCTGCGAAGACTCACCCCTGCATTCTTTGATTTCAATGAACAAACTCTTCAAGCTCCTTGAAACCTCCAAACCTGGCAAGAGTTAAGAAGAATAAACCTACAAAAAAAGTTGTTGAGTTGGTTTTAGAAGAGATTGATGAGAAAAATCTTGACGCTTTCTTGTTCTCTTATACTATCATAACTCTTGAAAACACAGGCATATCTACTTGGGATGTTATGTATAGAACCCTGAAGGAATAATTAGCAGACACTAGCGAGGAAGAAACAACTGCTACAGTGGTGACAGAGGACCAAGGAGGCACAAAAAAAACCAAGAAGCCACATTAGTAACAATTGTGAGGTCAGGGTTGCATAAAGTAGGTGCTAAACTGAGAATCCTACCTTACACATATATGATGCAATGGGTGATAGACCATATTGATACTACCAGGTGATAAATTCTCACCTCGCATGACACAATGGTCGACTCATTTTAGCCTCAAGACGTTCAAGTTATGTATAAAATGCGAGAGGCCAAACTTAATTATGACCTTGTTTTCCTCAAAAAAATGTACTGATGAAGAATGCATAATGCTTGATAGAGTCGTGCCTAGCTTAATAAAATACTAGATAAGGGACCTAAACAAACACAAAGAGGAAACTTCTCACAAATATATTATTGCCTCTTTAGCTCCACCTTTTAACTATGTGGCCTTTATGCTTTGTAGAATTCATGACATGAAAGATCTTTCACACTTTCCTCTGTACCAGGTCTCGCTTATTCAGAGTGTTGTGAAACCAACTCCAAAAATAGAAGAAAATAGATATCAACACCTTAGAAATAAGCCACTTCGAGGGGGCAACCTCCAATACATTACATGTATCAACAATTCTTGGATGATACAAATTACAAAACCTCCTTTCTATATGTAGGAGTCCATGGGGCCACAATGTAATCCTAGTGGGGCCTCAATGTAATCCTAGCTGACCTAACAATAATAATTTAAGGGCACAATAATAACAATATGGGGGTTACAGGGGTACAATAATAACAATAAGGGGGTTACACTAACAACAATAAGGGACTATACTAGTAATATAGGGACCTAACATGCCCCTCTTCTTCAAAAAAGTGTTTTCCTCAATGCTTGAGTAGCTCTGGGTGCTTCTGTATAAAATTCTCATCCTCCCATGTAGAATCTTCAGTGGGTAAGTTCTTCCACTTGATGAGATACTCTGAAATTGATTGATTTCATAGCTGTCGAATTCTTGTTTCCGTGACCACTTCAAGTTCCAATATGATTTTTCCTTCCTCATCAAGTTCTGGCAATATTGTTTGAACTGGAAGATTTTCACCTATAACCTTCTTTAAGCATGAAACATGGAAAACTGGATGCACTCGCGAAGAAGTAGGAAGCTCAAATTTGTATGCCATAGTACCAATCTTTTGCAACACCTTGTAAGGACCATAGTACTTTGGCGATAATTTATTATCCTTCTTAGCTTGCTTGAGGGACATTTGTTTATATGGTTGTAGCCGTAAAAATACCCAATCTCCTACATCAAAACTTCTCTCGCTGCGATGTTGATCTGGCTGTTGTTTCATTCGATTTTGTGCCAAATTCAGGTTATCCTTTAAGAGTTGGAGAACTTCTTGCTGATGCTCGATGTGATCTTCCACTGCTTGAACCTTCGAATTTTCCCTTAAAGATGATGTGATGGATGTTGGATGATATCCATAAAGTGCCATAAATGGGGTCATTTTTGTTGCAGTATGGAAGGAAGTGTTATACCACCATTCAGTGAGAGGTAACCACTTGACCCATTGTGTTTTTTTATCAGATACAAAACAACGAAGATATCCTTCCAAACATTTATTTACTATCGCAATTTGACCATCAGATTAAGGATGATAAGATGAGCTATGAGCTAATTGAGTACCCAAACAAGAAAATAACTCCGTCCAAAAATTTCCAGTAAAAATGGGATCTCTGTCGCTCACAATAACCCTTGGGCTTCCATGTAGCTTTTGAATTCTGTCCATAAATGTAGTAGCAACAGTACTTGCTTTAAATGGATGAGATAATGCACAAAAGTGTGCATACTTGGTAAGTCTATCAACTACCACCATGATGACACTCTTTCCTTCGAACTTAGGTAAACCTGTGATAAAATCCATTGAAATCTCCTCCCAGCGTTGACTTGGAATGGATAAAGGTTGTAGAAGTCCCGGGGTCTTAATTGTTTCCACTTTATTCTGCTGGCAAACCAAACATTCCGCCACAAACTTTTGAATATCAGATTTAAGGCCATCCCAAAAAAATTCTTTCTTCACCTGTGGTAAGTTTTTAAAAATCCTGAGTGTCCTCCTAAAGGAGAAGTGTGCAATTCCAGAAGAATCTTTTGTTTTAGTTGGGAATTCTTACAAAGATATAAGCGATCTTTGTACCATAAGGAATCATTTTTCCAACTAAATGTATCGGATGTACTAGGATCTTGCTGCAAATTTTGAATGAGTGTCCATACATCTTTGTCCTTCTTCCATTCATCTCTTGCTTCAGTTATCCAATCTGGTTGGATAATAGAAATGGCACAAAGCAATGCTTCCACCTCTTCATTCTTTCTTGAGAGTGCATCTGCGACAACATTAAGCTTTCCTTTTTTGTAGATTATTTCAAAGTCATAACCCAACATCTTTGTGACCCATTTTTGCTGCTCTTCTGATGATAGTCTTTGTTCCAAAAAGTGTTTAAGACTATCATGATCGATTTTTACCTTGAAGTGTCTTCCCATTAGGTAAGTTCGCCATTTCTTTAGTGCATGCAGTATTGCTAACATTTCCTTCTCATAAATAGGTTTTTGTAAATACTTTCCTTTGATTGGACGACTTTCAAAAGCAATGGGTCTTCCTTCCTGCATTAAAACAACACCAATTCCATTTCCTGAGGCATCACATTCCATGATAAAGGTTTTTGTGAAGTCTGGCGTAGCTAAGACCGGTGCTAGACACATTGCCTCTTTAAGATGTTCAAAGGCCTTAGTTGCTTCAGGAGTCCATGAAAATGCATCTTTCTTCAATAATGTTGTTAGAGGTGCTGCTATTCTCCCATAATTCTTAACAAACTTATGATAATACCCTGTTAACCTGAGAAATACTCGCAACTGCTTTATGGTTGTGGGGACTTTCCACTCCTTAATGGCTTTAATTTTGTTAGGATCTACTTTAACACCCTCGTGAGATACAATATGACCCAGATATTCCACCTCTTGTACTCCAAAGAAACATTTGGATGTTTTTGCATATAATTGTTTCTCTTGCAATAGTTTGAGCACCCTGTCAACATGTTCAACGTGATCCTTCCAAGACCTGCTATAGATTAGTATATCATCAAAAAATACTAGCACAAATTTTCTAAGGAAGGGTTTGAAAATGGAATTCATCAACCCTTGAAATGTAGAAGGTGCATTGGTAAGGCCAAAAAGCATGACCAAAAATTCATAATGACCCTCATGAGTTCGAAATGCTATTTTCAGAATATCTTCAGTCTTCATTCTAATTTGATGATATCCTGAATGAAGATCCAACTTGGTAAAATAAATTTCTCCATGTAATTCATCCAATAATTCATCAATCACAGGAATGGGAAATTTATCTTTAATGGTGAGCTTATAGAGCTCCCTATAATCCGAACACATGTGCCATAATCCATCCTTCTTGTGTACCAATACTACAAGAGAAGAGAAAGAACTTTGACTAGGTTGAATTATACCCACCTCTAACATTTCTGCAATCATACGTTCAATTTCGCTCTTTTGGACATAAGGATATCTATAAGGCCTAATGTTTGGAGGAACACTTCCTGGAATAAAATGAATAGCATGATCATGATCACGAATAGGTGGAAGTCCTTTGGGAGTTTCAAACAACTTGGAATGATTGTCGAAGACTTGTTGGAGATCTGCAGAAATAGATAATTTTGTTGTTGGAACTTCTAGTGAGCATAATTGTGTAATTACGCCTCATTGTTCTTTCTTTAGAAGCTTTGTCATGAAATTAGAGCTTATTATTTTTCCTGGCTTCCTGCAATACCCCGTAATTCGACTTCCTTTCCTTCTGAAAAAAAAAAATTCAAGAAAAGTTCTTGAAAATTAAAAGCTACCATCCCCAAAGATTGTAACCATTGTACTCCTAGTACAACATCAGCACCTCCCATAGGAATGGAAAGCATTGGACTATTCAATACATATTCCCCCGTGGTTAGCTTGATATTATGGCATTTCTAGAGCAATTTATAGTTCTTCCATTTTCAACCATCACTTGACATTCTGGTGCTGGGTATAGGAAACAATTCAATTCCTTGGCTACCTTACAATGAATAAAATTATGGTTACTACCTGAATCAATCAACACTATTACCTTTTTCTTCTTGATATGTCCTTCTATCTTGAGAGTTTGAGGAGTGGTAATTCCTGCCAATGCATTACACGATATGGTCGGACTCATTTCTTCCTCTTCTAGGGTTGGTTTCTGGTGTATATCCTCTTCTTGTTCATTTTCTTCTTCCTCTTCACAATCTATGTAAAATAATTTCTTCTCAGCACACTTATGACCTTTAGTGTATTTTCTATCACAATTGTAGCAAAGCCCTTTTGCTCTTTTTTCTTCTAATTGTTGTGGTGTCAACCTTATAGGTTGTGGAAATCTAGGCGTAGCAACACTTCCTTGTTTATAGAAGTGAGTGGTAAGCTTCCTTGTCGCCATAATTTTACATTCAATTTTTCTTGCCAACCTGAATGCCTTCTCCAATGAATCAGGTTCCAAAATGTGAACTTCATGTTGGATGTTATCCTTTAAATTACCTATGAAGAGATCAATCCTGTGTTCCTCTGGAATATCAGTTACCCTTATATTCAATTTTTGGAAGTCCTCAATGTGCTGCCCCATTAAACCCTTTTGTTTGAGATTTATCAATTGGCTAAAGAAGGTGTTGCTCTTTGTATCCTCATAATGTCCTATCATTTCCTCCGTAAAAATTGACCAAGTGACAATTTGTTTACGGGAGCAAAGCCATCGATACCATTAAAATGTATTTTTTTCTAAATGTAAAGGTGAAATACGTACCTTTTGTGTGTTTTGCACATTATGGAGATAAAAATATTGCTCCATCTGTAGTATCCATGTTACAGGATCCTTTCCATCAAACTTCCTCATATCCATTTTTGGAATATGGTGGTTCTTCCTGCCAACATTAGAGTTTATGAAGTCACGGTTAACATTTATTTTTTTCTCATCGTGAGTTTCCTCTACTATCTTTTCACCATTAGGAAACATTTCTTGTATCAACTTTGTCAAACCTTCCATTTCTGCTTTTAGATCATTCTTCATGTTTTCCATGTTCTCTTTCATTTTTTCTTCCATGTCATCCATCTTAGATTCCATGCCAGCTTCCATGCCATCCATCTTAGCTTCCACGCCTTTCTTCAAACCATCCATCTTCTCTTCCACGCATTTCTTCAAAACTTCCATTTCATTTTTTGTTGCTCTTTGCGAGAGCGAAATTTGGTGCACTTGCTCTTGTAATTTTGATAGATCATGTTGCAATTCTTCATCTTCATGAGTCATAGTAGAGCCTTCTGAAGGCTTAATGGGTGTTGAATTATTTTTACAGAGCATTTTTTAGAACCCAATACTGATATCTATTCTACAATATTCCCTTGGAATCAACTCAAATTGATTCTTCAAACAAGACTTATGCAATTCGGAAAACATTACACACCTTTTTCTTGCTTTTGAAGAGCTTGATATTTAAATTGGATTATCTCTGTGCTTACATCTCTTCAATATCTGAAATTTGGCACTGAGGCAGCCTTCTGAATCCTCTTTTGAATGCCACAGGTCTGAGATGATTTGGATTCTTCAAGGTAAAGTTATGTCCAATCTCCCACAATGACCTAATTATAGATCATTTCAGTAGATCGAAATTGTACGACTTGTCACATGTCATTGTTTCATATTTTAGCTCTAAAATTAATAGAAAAGAAACTACAGTCTGTGTACTTGTGGCCACTTTTTACGACACTCCAATCCGATGCTCAGAGAAAGAGTTATGAAGATTTTCCCACGATCACCTCTTTGAGATGAAATTCAGGAGCCTGAAAAAGCACTACCTTCCACAGGTCATATCTCCAAAAATATTGCAAACCAAGCTCTGAAATTTTGCGACGAGTTTCCTCATGATTTTAAATTCCACCCTAAAAATTTCAGATTCTCAACCTTCGTAGAAAAATTTTTATAGCGCAAATTCCACGATGACCTGTTTAGATTAAATTGAGGAGCCTACAAAAAGACCTAACTTCCACAGATCATATCTCTGAAAATATTGTGAAAGATGCTCTAAAATTTTGCGATGATGTTCCTCAGGATTTCGGCTTCGCACCCTAAAAATTTTAGCTTCTGAAACTTCGTAGAAAAAAATTTATGGCGAAAATTCCAAGATGACCTGTTTGGAGCAGCGAAACCCTAGAATCCAAAGCTCTGATACCAAATGTTGTGAAACCAACTCCAAAAATAGAAGAAAAGAGATATCAACGCCTTAGAAATAAGCCACTTCGAGGGGGAAACCTCCAATACATTACATGTATGAACAATTCTTGGATGATACAAATTACAAAACCTCCTTTCTGTATATAGGAGTCCATGGGGCCACAATGTAATCCTAGTGGGGCCTCAATGTAATCGTAGCCGACCTAACAATAATAATTTAAGGGCACAATAATAACATTATGGGGGTTACAGGGGTACACTAATAAAAATAAGGGGGTTACACTAACAATAATAAGGGACTATACTATTAATATAGGGACCTAACACAGAGAGTTGCAGAAGGTTTTAGTTTCAATTGGGTTGATATCATGTTTAGTGGCATTGCCTAACACGTTATCAATTTCGTAAAGAAAAGACTGTTACCCAAAGCCATAACCCTCCTTCTTATATGTTTGCATACATTATGAATAAAAATTTTATTTTAGTCCCCTTTCCAACAATGGGTTGGAATTGGACACATGTTGAATCCTTGCCCATCCAGGTCTACCTCAATAAATTATGGGAAGCCAATTATTATGAACACTTTTATCAATTTTTTCATTTTGTTATAATTCCTTTCCATCAAGCTTTATTCAATACAAAGCCCCCAAGGATGTCTTGGCCTGCTATGGACCATATAGAAAGAATAGGAGATTGGTATACAGAAGAAAACTTTTTTTATATAAGTGTAATTGGTCGTCTCGGCCCACCTCATGTTCTTACCCTATATATACCAAATAAGATTCTATGCATAGAAGAGATATATCAGATTGTGGGTTCTAGAATCATCCTAGAGTTAAAAAGGTCATCCAAGAGAGTGTGGCATGAGTTCCAATCCCAATTGGTATCTATACCGTTCAGAATTTCAAACATGTTGAAAAGGATTTAATTCCTTTTAATGCTTTGAAGTTATTTACTATTCCTCTTAAGATGCATGATCCACATAGGATCATTGAGAACATAACTATGAGTGTTGGTATTAAAAATATGTTCATTAGACTTATGTGTATGATGATATATTTAAGGAGGCTAGTTCATATCAAGAAGTATATAGGAGAGCTAAAGGGTTATCTCCTAAGCATTATCAGGGCTTCGTGGTATACATAAATTGTTGGCCCTCATTTTTTATCTAATTTTGTTTAAGTAAATACACTTTATTACCATGCTATCCATCCATATACCATAAAATTCACTCTATTTTTTCCAATTAATGCATATCCAGGTATATAAATTAAGTTTTTCAATGTATAGAAGTTTTTATAAAAATTGAATTTTAAGTGCATTTTTGGACCAAACGAGAAAATCCCGTAATGGCTTCATTGATGTCATATTTGCAGGACACCTAGGCTCGAGCTGGATAAATTTATAGAAATATTGGGAAATAAGATTGGATGTACATCTATTGGTTCGGTCAAACCGATCTTAAACATGCCCAGTCAAAGGCGGTGAAACAAGACCTGTTTTTATGGAAATCCCTAGGAAATAGGTCAAATTTAGTATTTTATAGGATTTTCCAAATTTTGAGAGATTAGATGGATGAGCTTGACCTGAATAGATATGATAAGGATAGACATGGATCTAGGAGACATTTTAGATGATTTTGTTTCATATTTTCTCTATTTAAGCCTAAGACATTGAAAGCATTCATATGTAGAATTTGTATAACTTCACTTTGATATTTCTAAAACCTTGGGAGCTAATTGAAGGACATGTTCTAATTCCTTTTCTATTGTCCTATATGGTGAATGCTTGAGTGAGTTTCAGTAGCCGAAATTACGCACAGTGTGTGAGGCAAGGGTGGAGGGCCCCCACACCGAGCTAAGTGCACTTTCTGGTTAATTTAGTTGCAATTTCCTGAACTAGTTTTGTTTTAAGCTTAATCTGTTAATTAGATGTATGATGATGTGTTATGATTTCTGATGAATCTAATTATAAGTTCTATTCTACATATGAAGGGGCAACCCAATGTTTAATTTAAACATTCCTTCTATCTGATCAAGAACTAGAACTAGAATTCATCTTTCCTGCTTTTAAGTGATTTTCTGAAGTTCATGTTTTCTAACAATGGCATTAATGATGAATGAATCTATAATGAAGGACAGCGAGGATATCCTTAGTTAGGAGCCTCTTCAGTTATTCTTACATGCATCTTGACCTATTGTTCATTAGTGGTTTTTGGTTTCTGATTCATGAAGTAGTTTTGCAGAGAAGGACACACAAGTTCTCCTAAGTTAGGAGCTTCTTTTGCTACTTATTACATAATTGAATTAGAAATTATTTAGTTAAGTATATTTTTAATATGCATTTCCTTTATTATTAATAATTTGTCTTCTAAAATTGACTATAGTTGAAATTCATATATCTTGGAGATGCTTCTAAGTTCTACAAGCTCGGATTGATAATAAAATACTTGTGTTAGTTTACCCAGTAAACAACCCAACATAAATACTAAGAGAGCTCCATTTCCATTGAGTTTACAACCAAAAAAAGAAGATATTGTTATGCTAAAGCTCCCAACTATTCATCTCAACATGCTTCTGCTCAAAATACTTCATCTCACGGAACTTCACTTGCAAAACAAACAACTCCTTTTCCAAAGAAATGAGTTGTACTAACAGGTAAAGGGCCCTATGCTAATCCTCCTAAAGAAACAATTTCAAAAGGTACTAAGCAATGAAATGATCAAGGATTGGAAATTATTTCAACAAATAACTTCATAACCTACTAATAAAACAAGGAAAACATCAACTGAAACTAAGATGCCTAGTAAAACTACCAATAAGTAGTGGATGACGACATCACCAACAAATACTCCATAAGCAACTCTTTCAAATCCTGAAGTGCTAATCAAGACACCTATTAGCGTGTTTATTAGCTCTGAACAAGTTTCTGATTCAAATCCTGAAACTCATTTTGAAATATTGGAAATGCCATTGGTTGAGGTCTTTTACAGTCCAGGACAATAGGCTATATTGAGAAGGAGCAAAAAGAAGAGAAATACTAGTGAGAGTCAGGTTACAACAACAGTCATAGATCCATCAAAAACACCTTTCGAGGTAATTTGGGAAGGATCATCAAAGGCTCCAGATGAATTTTTTGAATAAAAATATCAATATGTGAGGGAATATGTAAATGTAGACATTGATATTGTTTCCAAAGTTAGGGAATTTATCAGGCAAAAGGATGAGATAATACATCAATTGGAACAACATTGTTCACAGGTTGAAACTCAAATGCAAGCTCAAATTTCCTTGGTTAGAAGCCAATATTAATATGAAATCAAGAAAAAAGGGTGTCCAGATGAATGAATTGTAGGAAAATATGAAGTAGGTTGAGTCAATTATTCTAGATGAAGTAGGTTGAGTCAATTATTCTAGATCTTTCCAAGTTTTAACATGAAGCCCGTGATCTGAATGATCAACTACAACATAAGGGACAATTATTATGTGACAAGTTAAGCACTTTACATGGTCAAGAGAAATTAATCAATTCTTTCCTAGATGATTTTATTGACATGAAAATTTAGTATGTTGAAACCAAGCGTAAACACAATAAGCTTTTTAAATGGCAAGAGGATATGAAAAGATTATTTTCAAATGTGCCTAGATTAATGAAATGCAAAAGTCTAAAGTTCTTCATGTTTGGAAAACCAATATACGCTTGGTCAAGGAATTAGTAAAAGATGTTGAGAGATTATCTAATTTTGTGGTTCAATCAATCACTCAGTCTCTAAAAGAAGAAAAAAAACTACCAGGTGATTCAGAGGAGACTTTCCCCAAGGTAAAAGTAGTGAATCTAAGTTGAAAAATGACAGGGAAAAGTTTTTTCGTAGGATTGAACAATTGTCAAAGGAAAATTTCGAGTTGACCTAGGAGTTCTTTATCAAACCTCATGGTTATCTTCGAGTAACTATGATTGTCAATGAATAGGTTACTCAACTACTACCAGCCTTATGAGCCTAAGTGTATAAATGTCAAGTGAGCATTAGACCTCATTCACCTCTCGAGTTGGTTCATCTTCTACAAGTCTATCAGCAATGGAAGGCACCCACTGGATTTTCATCAACAATTGTTCCTTCCAGTTGAAAATTTCATTTAATTTTTAAAATTTCTATTTTGATCAAGTTTTTTTTTGTTTTATATGAGAAAATTTCAGAGATGTAACTAGTATGATATCTTGTTGAAAACTATTTGAACAACTATCGGCCCCAAGGCTAAGGGTTTTGAAAATTTGCAAGGAAAATCCCAATTGCACTTTTGTACGAGTTTCTTTTCTAATATAAAATGGACCGCTTTTGATTCCATGTCTCTCAGAAGCAGAGCAGAATTGGTACTATTATTTGTTTTGTCTTGCTTTAGCTTTTGATCAGAATCATTTACATTTATGCATGTTTATAAGTGAAGGATTTGGTAATTTATTTTTGTCTTATTGTATTTGTAATTTGTAAGCATAATAATACAAGAATACAAGTGAATGTTGATCATTTAAAAATTCAATTAACTGGATAGAATTCTTTCAGTAATAATCACATTCAAATGAACTTTGTCGACATGTTTCGAACCAACCAGTGTGGTTCATCATTAGTACTAGGTTGGTTTGAAACGCGTTGACAAAGTTCAGTTGAATGTGATTATTACCGAAAGAATTCTATACAATTTTACGATGGATCACAGAAGCCAAAATTCGAAAAATTCAATTAAATATTTAATTGAATTCATATCATCTACAATTTTTTTAATAAAACGATTTAATGAAAAGATCTACATCTTTAGTTATTGAGTCATCTTTTCATTTCAAATATATAATTTTACCCAGGTTATATATTAGGTGAAGTAGTTTAGCTAGAGTTTATTCATATTACTTTCCTGTATGTACTTAGAATCATTATCTTTCTTTTTGTATTTCTCTTTTAATCCCTATATCCTGAAGGCTCCATTTGTTGGAGCAACTTCCAAATAGGTGACTAGACCCAAGTCAAAACCAGTTAGAATCACCAGCCCAAACGAAAAAGAGTCTAATTTGGGGCTCTAACCGAATGACTTCCCAAATGTTGATGAGGTCGTTTCAGGCCATAAATAGGCACCTAGAACATGCAATCTCAACATATGTAATTCATTTATTTCATCACTACAAAAACAAAATTGACTTAATTCCCATTCAAAAATTTATCAAACACTTGTACCAAAAATTCCCCGAAGTGACATGGGAAACAAGGTCTAAAAGTCTCTTCTCAATCCCACTATGGCCAAATCCAAAGATAAGAAGAAATTTTAAAAAAAAACTTGTATAAGTCCATCTTAACCATAAATCTAACAAGTGTGGAGAGGGATCAAATCTCTTGATATCCAAATCTTTTTTTAGAATGCAAAATTAGGTTTACACGTCAAGAGATTTAATCCCTTTTTGTGCTTGATAAATTTGTGATTAAGATGTATCTACAATGATTCTCTCTCTAATATGTTTTTAGAATGCAAAACTAGGTTTAGACTTCAAGAGATTGTAACAACCCTGATAAAAAATTCCATGTAAATAAAGTTAATAAATGCAAAATAAGACCATGGTCATGGGACACATATTCCAAGCCGAATGTTGGGTAAAACATCCTAGCGTGGGTGTTCATTTGGTTTATTATGGATAAGGTCAATTGGAAAAGGGAATGGAAAAGGATTTGGAAAGGAAAAATGGCATTTTTGGCAATTTATCTATGAAAATAATGTAAATTAGGAGAAAAGGAAGGTGAAAATTCACAGGTTGCATGTGAGGAGGAAAATGAAGGAAAATAATCGAAAATTGAAGAAAATAGAGTCCTCATTAATAAAAAGGCTTATGAGGATCAGTTGGTACCTTTTGTCAGTTTGGTTTTGGAGCTCTCTCTCTATTCTCTCCATCACGCTCTTGGAAACTTAGAGTTTTCCTGGAGCACTTCAACATTGGATAAAGGAAAGCAAAGGAAGGACCAAGAAGGCAAAGGGAATAAAAGACCAAGTAAGGAAGAGCATGATCAAGTAGATACAGTGGGATTACTAGCAAGTATCGATTTGCATGTGTGATTTCCTTGCTAGATTCGGCATGCATGGTACATGCATGTGTGTTTTTAGTTCTCTTATTATCATTGGCATGGGTTTTTCCAGGTATGAAAATGTTCTTTAGTCTTGAATTTCCATTTCCGAATTGCCATGGTGTGATTAGTTCTCTTGTATTTAGTTGATCTGTATTACCATATGGTTATGAAACTGAGTGAGGTGGTCTCTGAAAGGAAAATCACATGGCCTAGAAATCCCTAGACCAGAGAAGGTGGGAATGCAGTAAATCCAAATTTTGTGTGCCTTGGTATGCCTAGGAATCCTCGACTAGTGATTGGCAAGATATACGGTAAATCCTAGAGGTGTGTGCCCTCGATCAGGCCTATGAAACCTCGATCGATGAATGGTGGGATATACGGTAAAGCCTGGAGGGTGGAGTCCTGATTAGGCCTAGGAATCCTCGACCAGTGAATGATGGGATATACGGTAAATCCTAGAGCCTAGGAGAAAGGCAAATTCCTCACTATGTAGATGGAGAAATCCAGTGGCATCCATTCTTGTTTAGGGTGTAGTGATCTGGTGGTGATTGCGGTAAAGCCTGAGGAAACCTGGTTTGGTTTGATTTTGAGTCCCACATTCATGCTTGGAATACGGTACGGGGGTGATTAGCTGAAAGAAAGATTTGGTCTAGATAATATATGGTTGGGTGGTTCATGGAATTCCCATACCTGGTTGGATTTTGCATTCATTAATAAGAGCTTCTTCTCCTTGGTATTTTATGCGTAAATTTATTGGCTTATATGTGGATTCTATGGATGGTATATCCTTGTTATTTTTGTTGGTTATGAGTATGTTTTATGACAGACTTGATGTATGGCTCTCATCATGTTTTGATTAGTAAGTGAATGTGCAATTAATATATTACCTAATATATGATAATGCAGATATTGTGATAAGGCATCAATGCTTCCTTAAGAATCTCATATAAGTATGAGACCCATATGCTTAGATATGTTGTTATGACCTATAGATTACATATTTGTGACATGTTCGGTGAAATGCTTGTCATGTCTAGTAGGGTTCAAATCATGTATTTGTATCAATGTTTGCATTGGTAGTCTTGTTTCACTGCTATTATTCATTTATGAAAGTTTCATGGAGTTCTGGGTAGTGGTCTGAGACCTAGCCCCTGAAAAAGTGGCTCAAATTATGGGGTCGCTGGCACCAAACTACCTGGAAAAGTTCATAGTCACTGGCATGCCTTGCTGTGGGAGTGACTGGAAGGCCTCATTCACATGCATGGCTTGAAATGGGAGAGGTTGAGGGTCCAGATCAATGAAATGTCAATTTTTCTCAAGGGTTGGCCACCTGGAAGGGTTGGTTGGCTCCTCAAGGTTATATAGCATGTGTGGCAGGTCAGTTTGGTTTCATTATGTCGATTCCACTTCCTTAACTATACATGGGGAGTTGAATTACATAATAGAAGCCTCTCGCCACATATTTCCCCCAGTGGACGAGATAACTTGGGTAAATGTGGCAGGAGGGGGTTATAGAGTGGTATGAGAATGGGTTTCATTCTCTTTGGGTGGTGTCTGGCTTCCGGTCTCTTTGTGTGATATTTGATACCACAGAGTGGTATCAGAGAATGGTTCACCCCTTGGACTGGATGGGCGGTGTATTGGTCATGCATACATGTAGGTTGCATATGTTTTCTTTATGTTGTGGCATATGTGCTTATTGTATATGCACGGTAGTGGTCATGGTTCCAGTTGTGTCGCCATGTGAAATTTGATGGTGTTGTTGTTGGATGTATTTGTCATGAGTATATGTCGGTTATGCATTGGTTATGCATGTTAATGTTTGTATTTTTTTATGCATACATTGACATGGTGATATTGGTCGTGCATGAGGTCATGGTATGTGGTCGGTATGGTCATGCATTGATAGTTGGATAATCGTTAAAATGATGTTATATACTGTTATGATTATGATTATACATATATTGTGCTAATTTTGTTAATATTGTAGATGAAATATCCTCCCCTGAACTATACTGAGTTATGTTGGTTATGTTTATGCTTTTTGGTTTAGTTAACATGGTATACTTGCAGGAAGAATATCAAAGATGACTAGCAAGATGTTAGACTGCAATTCATGAGATTATCCCTATGGGTTAGATGAGAAGCATGGTGTTGGAAATTATTCTGACTTAGAAGACACATTGATAAGCTTGAAGGCATAAATAACAAGTTACAAGGTAGACAATGACAGTATCATCCAGGCACGGGAGAAACAAGCAGAAGTAAATGCAGTAATCCTTCTGAGTTTGTCAGAATTGTAGAGACAGGGACCACTCTGGATTAGCCATGGACAAGAGGATAGGACTGATGGGGCATATGGCAGTCGGTCTCATGGTGGTTGTATATCGGATAGATATGAAACAATCAGAGATGGTAGACTCTTGGATACTCCAGATAGGATAAGTGATGGATACAAGTTCTATTCTAGTTATGGTTCTGGCAAGCACTATGATCGTCATCGTTATCATCCTTACAGGAGGAGTGACAGGGGATATTTTCCAGATTATTTGAAGAAAGCAAAGCCACCTACACTTGATGGGGATTTGAGGATGTCATAGGATGTAGAGACATGGTTACTTGGGATGAATAAGTTATTTGAGATGCATGAGTACATAAAGAAAATGAGGGCCATAATATATGTCTTTAGCCTCAAAGGGAAAACAAACATTTGGTGGGAAGATGTGAAACGGGTCAGAGACATCAAGACAGAAGAGTTGAGTTAGCATGAATTGAAGAGACTTTTCAGGAATAAATACTTTTCATAAAGGTACTACGACAACAAATCGACGGAATTATATGAGCTAAATACGGGATCGATGATGGATGAGGAATATACGACCAAGTTCTTAGAGTTGTTGAGGTATGTACTGTATCTTAAAGATGAGAAAGAAAAGTTCATATATTTTTTAGTGGATTGCCATTAGCATTTAGAGATCGAATTGAGTATGATGAGACTCGGTCACATGAGGAAGTTATTGGGAAATTGAAGCACTATTATGAGCAGTCAAAGCATAAGATAGAATCTCAGCAAGGTTGGAAAGGGAAAGATAAATCCAAAGGTAAATGTCAATCGAAAAGAACAAGGCCTCATAATGCAGAAGAGAAAGAAAATGTTGCAGTAAGCTTTGTGATCAAGTTGTTTCTATTTTGATTGACCTTGGATCTAATTATAGTTATGTTAACCCTGACTTGGTGGATAAGTGTGGTTTGAATAAAGAAGTGCATGCGGAGTCTTGGTTAGTGTAGTTGGATACAGGTACAAAGAAGAGAGTTCATCATTGGGTAAGAGCTTGTGTGTTTGAGTTGAATGGTATGCCTTCATCAACACATTTGAATGTATTGTCGTTGGGATTATACAATATGTTGTTGGGTATGGATTGGTTGTATATTCATAGGACCAAGGTGGGTTTTTATGACAAAGTTATTGGGTGTTTGGAAGACAATGGAGAGCAGAGAATATCATGGGGTAATAAGAATGAAAGATCAGTCATAATGGTTACAGCTATGCAGACAAAGTGCAGTCGCAGAAAAAGTGTAGGTGTTATTTGCAGTGCATATTTCTAGTGATAAAGGTAAGGATGATGAGGATGCTAGATATTAAGCACATACCCAATGTTACAACAGTTTCAGGATGTATTTCCAACAGATATTTCAGAGTTGTCACCTCACAAAGAAGTGGAATTTTCTATTGAGTTGGTACCAAGAGCAGCACCAACATCAAAGGCACCGTACATGATGAGCACTCCAGAGTTAGTAGAGTTTAAGTTGCAGTTGAAATAAATGTTTTACAAGGGATACATTAGGCGAATTGTATCATCATGGGGTGCCCTAGTGTTGTTTGTAGAGAAGAAGTATGGTACTCTTAGTTATGCATTGATTACAGGAAGTTGAAAAAGGTAACCATCAAGAACAAGAATCTGTTGTTGATCAATTGAAGGGAGCAACAGTGTTCTTGAAGATTGATTTGCGATCAAGGTACCATCAGGTATGCAACAAGGAAGAGGAAATTTACAAGACAACTTTTCAGACTAGGTATGGGCATTATGAGTTCATTGTAATCCCATTTGGTTTGAATGACGCTCCAACTACCTTTATGTGCTTGATGAATAGTGTGTTGTGTCCTTATCTAGACAAGTTTGTTATTGTATTCATTGGTGACATCTTGATGTATTCTAAAAATGAGGAAGAGCATGTCGAATACTTAGAAGTAGTATTGAAATTTTTGAGAGAGAATCAATTGTATGTCAAGCTCAGTAAATTCAATTTATTTCAGACAAAGTTACATTACTTGGGACATGTTGTTTCCAAGGAAGGCATAGCAGTGGATCCAAAAAATATAAGGGTATCATGGAATGAGAAATTCCTAGGAATGTGGATGAGGTAAGATCATTCGTCGCTTTAGAAATTTACTACAAGAGGTTCATTAGGAAATTCTCTCGAATTTCATATCCTATTACGTCTCTGCAGAGGCAAGGTAAGAAATTTGAATGGAAAGAGGAATGTGCAACAAGTTTTGAAAAATTGAAGCAGTTGTTGATGAATGCTAGAGTGTTAAAGATTGCAGATCTGGACAAATATTTTTTGGTGTGTACATATGCTGCAAGATTTTCATGTGAAATTGTATTCAGGTCACCCCAGATATCAGAAGACATTAACAAAAATGAATATTTTTTATCATTGGCCGAATCTAAAGAAGGACGTGGTAGAGTTTGCGATGAGATGTCTAGGTTTTCAGCAGGTAAAAGAATAGTGTAAGCATACAAGTGGTTTACTACAGTTGATTACGATTCCAAACTGGAAGTGGAAGGTCATTTCCATGAATTTCATCTCATGTTTGTCGAGGACATCTAGACAACATGATTTTATCGTGATTGTGGTAGATAGGTTGAAGAGGGTAGTGCACTTCAATCTAGTAAAGTCCATTTATTCAACTAATTATGTAGCACAAGTTTTCATCAGAGATGTGGTAATACTACATGTTGTCCTGTGGAAGATTGTGTTAGACAAGGATGCTAATTTGACTTCCAAGTTTTGGAAGGAGTTGTTGTTGGTGAGGAAAATCCCCTCTGCGGACAGAGGCGATCCCACTAGCCCTAGAGTGGGTCTAGCCACAAACAAGACACACTATGACATCAACTCCTAGTTAAGAATGGACAAATACTTGGTAGATCACCTACCGTAGGTCCTACACTGTTGTTTCGTCCGGAAGAATGGCTGTTTCTCGCTCCTGATTCGACAGATCACGATCTGCTCGTTCTCACACCCAGATACCTGCACATGCACAAGAAATGAAGATGATACACAACATACTACTTCGCATTCCTAACTATCAGTCAGTCGAAGAAGACTAAATCAAATGCGTCAAATAAACATAACACACAAATGGAATCAATATCATAGTCGAGTATATTAATTTAAAGAAGGAAGAGTACAACCAGGCTTCGACGTTGTGATCTCCTCCAGAAGGGTTCCAATGGAGCACATCTCACAAAGCTCGTTGGGAATTCAGACGGGGCTCTCTCTACGGGATCCTCCTTGGTTCGACCTTCTCTATAATGATTACTCAGCTATAATGTCTCTTCTCCAAGTTCAGCTTCTTGGCTATATGTTCAGCCCTAGCTTTTGTAAAGGGAGAAGGCCGGTTTATATAGAGGGAGAAGGAGAGGTTAGGATCCCTATAATCGTGGGGGGAGTCCTATCCTCTAATAATGTTCCATCAACCATTTCCTAAAGGAAGAGATTTGTGGCTTATCGAGTTTAACCACTTGCAATGAGTCATTCCTGAGGTGGTTAAAGGAAACTTCCGCCTCCAATTTGTTAAAAAACATTCCAAAAAGGCTGGTGTGGGCTCAACACAGGGACAGAGTGCCAGCTGGCATGGCCTCTAGTGAAAATATTCCCCATTGGCGCGAGGGGTGAATTGGGTACCCAAGCCAATGCAAAAACATAGGTTCTTGAGTGCTTTCTGAGGAAATGTTCAACATGAAGAACCACGTCCTTATGCAGAAGGATGCAAAGAAGGCATTTGCAGAGTTTGACACTACTCAAAGGTCACAGGAAAGACCCTCCAATATGCAGGGCGAGGGATTGTAGGGACGGTGACAAAATGTTGTGTAACAGATGCCCCCTAAAGCATGAGGTCCGAGAGAGAGGGAGGGGTGAAATGCTTTATGAGAACGCATTCGACCAAAACACTAATGTCAAAAAACTTGCAAGTACGAGTACAACTGATACATCTGATATATGACATGTGGCATGGGCACAGCCATCCATAAGAGAGTATATAAAAAATGAGATCTGAGGTATGGACACAGCCATCCAGCAGTAGGGATCAAAAAATAGACTCAGGTATGGTTGCAGCCATCCAATCAAAGGAGTCATACAATAAGTCATAACAATCCACAAAGAACCCACAGCGTGGATTTCATCAGACAAAACCCAGGGTCTTGCGCTCCATCTCGAGCTGAACATAGTACAAATTCAAGCATGCAAATATGTGAGTTGAAGTCGAACATGCAAGAACATCGTCTGATTACCAGCCAATGATGAAAGTTGTTAACAGACGCGAGAGAAACCACCAATAATGACAATGGCTCTCAAGGTACAAAAGGTACAATCCACGGCATGTGAACAGTGATCTGACGTCGAACACCCGCAGAGTCAATCGATCGAAGGCCAATGATGTGGACCTTACGTCGAGTGCGAAGAAATTGCCATTGAGGCATGCAGGCTCCAAGGTACCTGAAGGGAGTCTCTAGACCAGCATCCTGGATAATGAGCTGGAGTCGATAGGAAGTGACCTTGATCGAAGGTGGGCCATAATGTTTCCCACATCATCGACACGAGACAGAGGAATATGATATTTTTGAATCAAGACCAACAAATAATTAGAGGGAGGTTGAAAACTGCAGAGGCAAACTTCTCTTGAACATATCGGCGGCACGACACTAGATTTGGCAGTATTTGACATCAAGGGATCTGAGGTCATGGTGACGTGGTAAAGAGTCGATGAGCGGTCAAAAGAGATTACCCAAACCCATGGAGGCAAACAAATAACAAGATGAGATGTCTCCAACCCAACACGAATGCAGACAAGTGCCATGTACAAGAGCAACATACTGCCAACACGACTACAATCTTGGTTCCATTTTCCCCCACCATTTCTGGCTAGTACCCTAATTATTTTTTAAAACAAGCTTGAAGGGGATAGCATGTGCTTGCGATGTAAGTTTGTCCTTCGGACAAATCCAACCTAGTACATTTTACGAGCCCTAGGAAGGAGGAACTCAAGTAACGTCATGACGACGGAGTCCGATGTCATCAATTTTTAACGAGTCTGACAAAGGAAGAACTTGGCATCTTTTATATTTAGAGAGTTTGAAAATAAGGCAGAAAAGAAAACTCCAGCAGTCCGTTTTTGTAAATAGTCCCTCAGAACCGAAAAGGTAGAAAATTGTGTCTGAGAGAACCTCTTAGTCGCAATCGACTAAGGTATTCCTTTTTCGTAAATAATCTATCCCAACCCGAAAAAGGGGTAAACGTATAGTGGGTAGATATCGTTTCGCAACCAATTTAACGAGCTCAAAACGATAAGTGACTCGGCGATATTTTCAGTTTTAGAGAGTCAGAAAAGAGCTGAAAGGTGACTCCAGTAGTGACTTTTTCGTGTTTTTACCGAGTCCGAAAAAGTATAAAATACAACTCGTTTCTTCGCCATATCCATGTGAAAAACATGTCGCTGCACAAAAAGACGCATGTAAAATGTATTCCTCGAAAACAATATGAAAATATATCGAAAAATATGTTTTAAACCCTATTTTAGGACTTTTAAAAGTTATAAAAGACCATTAATGGCAAAAAATATTTACTTTTCAATTTTACCTCTTTACAAAGCAACAGTGACCCATTTCTCTTGCGATCTTCAGGCGACGATTGTGAACAATCCAGTGGACCAATCTGGATTTCGTCTGTTTCAAGTAAGATCCGACTCCATTGGCCATCTTTTAAGCTATATTTTACTACATATAGTTGTCATTTAGGATCCCATAGGGGAGGATTGCAAATTTTTAGGGCATCGCGGTTGGCGCGGGTTTCGGGCACAGACCCGCGCCAATCGACCCATTTTTTTCACAGGGGTCGAGCCAGTTGCCGCGACTGTTAGCCAAATAACTGCGCCAACCGTGCAACCTAAAATCCACTTTAAATATAAGAAAATGCAACCAGTAGATTGCAAATTTAAACACCCAAGGGGATTTCTAATGTCTTTATGATTATTTCATGCAGGTACAAAGCGCAAAAATATGGTTATCGAGTGGAAGGAGAGAGATCACAGTGAAGAGGATGAACAAGCAATGGGAAATGAACAATGCATGAATGCCCTCAGGAATTGTGGGCTCAATAAGTTCTTCATAACACCATGTCTCAGGGCTCAACTCGAATTGCTTCAGTATCTAATCAGCATTTAGGACGAAGATCAGGAAAATTTTGTACTTCGGGATCAAGAGCTTGAACTCGAAGTTTCCAATGTGTATTTCATCACTAGGTTGTCACATAGGGGTGCAGTCCCTATCTTAACCGGTACCTGGCATTCCGAACAAAGCATGGGAATGGTCATTGATAGGGTGTGCCATGGGGCACGAAAAGGATCAGGGAGTGGCAAAGTGGATATCCAGACCGTTCCTGATTTGGCACTGAGGGTAGTGCTGCACACCATTATGCGGGCTACAGGATCGCAGGCACCACACGAGGCCACGAAGACACAACTTCTTCTTGCTTCAGAGTGTATGAACCCGACGATATTCAACTCGGCCGAGGCCGTGACCATCAACATCAAACAGCAGCTCACGAAGTGCAAGAAGACCAAACTCAAGCAGTTTGGGTATGGGTCTATCCTAGTAACTTTCTTCTTGGAACGATTGCCCATATTGAACCGTCAGGAGGTTATAGTCCTGGAGCCACCACCTACTGAGCCATGGATGGCCCGATGGGCGGCACTGATGCCCAGAGTAGGGGGTGGCCAGCAGATGTCCTGGAGGCCAGAATTTTTTTATTGGCTCTGGCGAAAACTGATTATCATGGAGGATTGGCCCTACGCTGGCACAGACTTCACTGAAGACCCAGACCTCCCACTCTCGGAGGGAGAGGATTGGGACGAGGAACTTGGTAAGACTCATTTTTTATTTTTATTAGTTTTATGAATTTTTGGTATATATGCATTTTCTGACAGCTAATCTCATATGGATGCAAATGTTGGCCTAGAGCGTCCCGTCGGTATGTCTCCAATTGCGAGGCGGACTCCTCGTGACTTTGATCCTCAGGGTGAGGGCATTGACGAGGAGTTAGTGCAGAACTTGGAGGGAATCACCCGTGGGGTCCTAGATTATGCCCGTTTTGATGACATACCTTGAGCCTACCAGAGGCACACTATAGGAGTGCCAAGTTGTATCCACCGCTTGCTGAGGCATTTGGTGCGAGCGGTGACATGTTATCATGAGCACCACACCGACTAGGCACTTAGGCTTTATTTATGCACATTTTGGAGAGACATGTTATCTCATGATGTAATCGAAACAGACATATATTATTTTTTGTGGGTTTTATGATGCACACGGCTTGTAAACAAACGATATATATATATACATCTATTTCTACATGGGTCTATGTACATATGATGATGTTTTTATAAATTGCGCAAATGTCTATCTAGCACAATGTTAGCTATTGCATCTGTTAATGTATTCATTCGTCCTTGTATATGTTGATATGTAATGAAATAAAAATTTCTTTCAAGTAAATGAATATGCAAATACAATCTCAAAATGAATGGGTTCCGAACCAAATAATGACCGTTTAGTTGAAGAACAACAAGTTGTGAATCCAACTTGACAAGAAATGCGCGTATGCCGAGGTTGACTGCCTCGGTTAATTGTTCCAAAACTGCACTATATTCAGCGACAGTGTTGGTGGCTGGTCCCAGACAAATACCTTGTAAGTTAATCAACTCACTGATAGGATCATAAATTACCCAGGCTGCCGAAGACAAGTTCCTAGTACTGCGAGAAGCACCATCCATGAAACTGACATAAGGGGAAATAGACATCTGCATAGCAAACAAGACCCAATAAGCAGAAAAAATCTCACAAAGCACATCAAACCAAAATATTTAATTTTTATGCAAGCTCGAAAACAAAAGTAAACTATGCTTGAGATTGGTTTCATGTTGACACAAGCTTGAAACAAAAGTAAACTATGCTTGAAAAACAGGCATGCCCCCCATCATGGTGACTCAATTTGTGGTGTACATTCCCCCCAAGCTTCATTCCATAAGAAATGGAGTGAAGGTTCAAATTACGAGATCAATAGAAAGACTCGATTGGGATTTTATGAGATCTGGAAAAGACTCGAATTGAACAGGAACTTGTTTCATTGTTTTAACAAGGTTGACACATGTTGACGGGAAAATATGTCCAGCCAACAGTAGGGGATCTCCCCGGTAGAAAGTCCCAATTAGACTTTGAACCGTTTGGAGTAGGGATCCCGTCCGAGGTGTGGGTCCGGCTACCACTTAAATGACTATCTCTTCGGTTTCAAGCAACCTGATTGAAACTGCAAACATGCACTTATTAACAGTTGACACATTAAAAGAACTGTCCTCGATGCCTTATTTTATTTTCGAAGGAGCTGGATACAAGAAAACGAACTATGCTCCGACCACCTTGTTTCATTTTTAAAGGATCTTGACACAAGAAAAATAACTATGCTCCGACCACATCTCATCATGATGAATAAGAAGTCATAGATTCCAAGAGGTTCGCCTCTAGTGGGAGAACAATATCTTGAAAATCAGGATCCAATGCCCCCAGCACACGATGCACAATGGCACTATCACTGATTGCGGGCACAGGATAGGTAGCCACATAATCAACCTGTGGCGGGGAATATACAACTGGCAGATAAAGACCCGGAAGGGATGATGGTGGACTAGATGTCACACCAGGACCAAAGAATGAAAGTTGATCGATGGTCACGATCCGTCCTTGGTGTGGAAAATGGATCACACGAAAGAGGGAAGAGACAACTGCCCCCATGACATAACTATAATCACACCCCAACAAAAAATTGAAATCTAAGGGGCCTAGAATAACCATCACATCTATATGGATGGTTTTCCCTCCCAAAGTAATAGGAAACTTCAAAAGGATCCCTAATGGTTGACTGGTTCCTCTTTTAAAAGCCAACAGATTCTGGGTAACAAGCATAAGCGGTGGAGAACCAAAATCTTACCAAGTAGTTGAAGACAGAATACTAACAGACGCACCTTCATCTATAATGGTGTTGGGTACAACCACATCAAAGGTTTGTATCGTGATCTCAAAAGGCACATAAGACGGAAGGCAGTATCCGGAAAATCGACTCCAATCAAAGGAAGTGACCAAAATATTTAGGGGGGATACCAACGAACTGAGATGGTTGTCCCCCGGTGTTACCGGAGTAAGAGGAGCACTCTCCTGGACCTCCATCACGGGAGTAGGAGGAGCTTCTTCCTGCATTATAGGGACGGACGAATCTTTCACCAAGTCCAAGGAATCTGAAGAAACAAGAAGAACATGAGGGGGATGAGATCGACTCTCAACAGAAAAGACCTGATGAACCATCGATGGGGTGAGATCGACCGATCCCACGACCAACGGTTGGTCGGGAATGGATTCCTGAATTCGAATTTCCGAGGGAGTGGGACCGACCAAGGATAATTCTTGACCGACCTTTGAATCAACTAGCATAGGACTCGAAGAAAGTTTCTGGTAACCAGCCGAAAGGCAGGGTGCAGAAACAGTAGGGTCGTCCAACACTCTTTTGGCTTCATCCATGTACGAACAAAGGTGAATGGGGTGATGCCCTTCACACAACTTACAGGGATTGATAATCTTGCCTGTTTTTTATGAGCCTTATCAGAGCTAGTCAAAGATGTGCCAATAATATGACAACCAGAAGCCAAAGGCAACGGTGGGCGGTTGTCGGACCATGCTTCAAGTACCTTGGGAATACTAGGGCAGTCTCAAAGCAAATGGTTACCTTTGCAGAACATGCAAGGGAATTTGAATTTTTGTGGAAGCGTGGATGGTTCTGCAAGGGAAAGCTTCTTAGGCGAAATAGCTACAGTATAGGCCTCTCGCTTATCTGACTTCTTCTTCTTTGTCTTCTTCTTCTTCTTCTTAGCCTCCTAGTTACTGGAGTCCAGAATTTCACCAGGTGAAGTAGAAGAGGAGGACGAAGAAATAGGTGAAGAAGGGGAGAGGTCCACCTTAGAAGCAACATGATTTTGTTCAGGTGGAGGAGATGGTTGCACGGTGGACGGAACACTCGGGACCACCGAGGTTGAAAATAACCATACACGCAATCCAACAGTTAAGCCAGGCAGGGACAACGTTGCCATATAAGGAGCACCAACATTCCCAAAAGCAGGAAAAGGACCAGGATTCCCTTCGGAAGGGATTCCTGGGTTAGTGAACTCTAGAAACGTTGCCATCAGAAACAAATTTTAAAACAACACCCTAAGGAAACTAACTTTAACCAGGAATATTTCGTAGGTAGTTAATTTTTAAGACATTGAAACAAAATTCTACCGTTTCATATTTTAAGAGTCAAGAAATAAGAAAAAGGTGACTCTATCACTTTCAGGTTGGAAGCGAGCATGAAAGGACAAGTGCTCGATGATCTTTTCAAATTTATGGAGTCAATAAAGATCGAAAATGACTGCTTAGGTATTCTAGGTAAAAGGGTGTACCAAGTTCCCGTGAACTGCCATATACACCTTGGTTATAAAATGAAAGAAGAATCAACCAAGGACTTGACGTATGTGCAGGTAGTCTCCCCGAATGTTGTGTTCGGTGTATCACCATTACGAGGCGGCATACTCGGCTTCCTACGGATAAAAGGATTGCAACCTATAGGGGTCTCCCTTTATATACTCGACGGTACGAGGAGCACAAGTCCGTACTAGCGCTGTCTGAAGCCAGATGGCGAGCAACAGCTACTAGGTTTTAAGACGCCGGAACATGTATCTAACTTAAACCACTAAATGTTTCATTAACTTTCAATGTTTCCTTAGGTTAATTGAATAAATTTTAAGTTGATCTTGTATTTATGTTTCAATTCCAAGGTCCTACCAAATGTTGGATCTCACAAATTCCTGAATGCAAGCTACATGCCATAAAGTACCATTTCATTCAATGAAGAGCTATCTATGAGATGGTTAGGAATTTTAAGCGATAGAAAATAATGAGAACACATAGAAGTATTCACCACAGAACCTGATGCAAACTAATGAGAAAAAAAAATCTTTCCTAGAATGTTGAATGCTAGTTATGCAAAAGATTTTCCAATCCTATGATGAAAACAAAAAATGCAAGCACAAAATATATTTTTGATTTTTTCAATGTAATAGAGAAAACATCGCACTAAATAACATGAAAAATGAATCTTCACACTAGTTCGAGAATGCCAATGCAATATTTGAAACAAAGCAACTCAAAAGTAAACAAGACAAGAACTCAAACCAATGTCACAATCTCTCAAATCGAAGAAAGATGTCAAAACGGACCCATACAAGAAATGTGAGCTATGCTTGGAGTGATAGGAAGAAAAACTGAATGAAAGAGACAAGACTCACTCAAGACTTATTTCACCAAAAGCAACCACTCAAAACGGATCCAGGGAGCTGAATGCAATCAAGCAAATAACGAAGGTGACCGCGAAACAAGAGACCCAAACTCCAACAAGAGACTCAGCATGTCAAAGCACTAGAAATCCCTAAAGCCATGATGTTGAAAGAAATGGACAAAAAACCGAAGGAAGAAGGTTAATCACAGTCACAAACAAACCCAAAGCATTCAAATCAAGTCAAGAAAACACCATGAGACACCAGGATGGACAAAAAACTCCAAAACAAGGGAAACACTAGCACCTATAGGAATTGTTGCGACTGTCTGGCTATAATCCGCGCCAGACAGGGGATGGCGCGGGTGATAAACTGGCAACTCGCGCTAGTGGGTGCGACTATTAGGCTGGAAACCATGCCAATCAAGCCAAAATTGAAAAGATGAAAATTTGGAAAAACAGAGGTCAAAGCTGATCCTATGGGGCTAAACAGGGGCCTAAGACTCAGTAAAAAAATCCAGAAAGGTAATCTAAGCAAGTAAATACCAAGAAGAAGATCTAATAGACGAAATACAAACTCGCACTGATCCCCAGCGGAGTCGCCAATTTGTTGGTGAGGTAAATCCCCTCTGTGGACAGAGGCAATCCCACTAGCCCTAGAGTGGGTCTAGCCACAAACAAGACACGCTATGACATCAACTCCTAGTTAAGAATGGACAAAGACTTGGTAGATCACCTACCGTAGGTCCTGCACTGTTGTGTTATCCGAAGGAATGGCTGCGTCTCGCTCCTGATTCGACAGATCACGATCTACTCGTTCTCACGCCTAGATACCTGCACATGCACAAGAAATGAAGACGATACACAACATACTACTTTTAATTCCTAACTATTAGTCAGTCGAAGAAGACTAAATCAAATGCGTCAAATAAACATAACACACAGATGGAATCAATATCATAGTCGAGTATATTAATTTAAAGAAGGAAGAGTACAACAAGGCTTCGACGTTGCGATCTCCTCTAGCAGGGTTCTAGTGGAGCACGTCTCACAAAGCTCGTCAGGAATTCAGACGGGGCTCTCTCTACGGGATCCTCCTTGGTTCAACCTTCTCTATAATGATTACTCAGCTATAATGTCTCTTCTCCAAGTTCAACTTCTTGGATATATGTTCAGCCCTAGATTTTGTAAAGGGAGAAGGCCGGTTTATATAGAGGGAGAAGGAGAGGTTAGGATCCCTATAATCGTGGGGGGAGTCCTATCCTCTAAAAATGTTCCATCAACCATTTCCTAAAGGAAGAGATCCGTGGCTTATCGAGTTTAACCACTTGCAATGAGTCATTCCTAAGGTGGTTAAAGGAAACTTCCACCTCCAATTTGTTAAAAAACATTCCAAAAAAGGCTGGAATGGGCTCAACACAAGGACAGAGCGCCAGCTGGCGCGGCCTCTAGTGAAAATATTCCCCATTGGCGCGAGGGGAGAACTGGGTACTCGCGCCAATGCCAAAACATAGGTTCTTGAGTGCTTTCTGAGGAAATGTTCAACAGGAAGAACCATGTCCTTATGCAGAAGGATGCAGAGAAGGTATTTTCAGAGTTTGACACTGCTCACAGGTCACAGGAAAGACCCTCCAATATGCAGGGCGAGGGATTGTAGGGACGGTGACAAAATGTTGTGTAACAGTTGTTTATAGGTTTGGGGACATATTTTTCCTTCAGTACAACTTATCATATGCATAATTATGGACAGATAAAGAGGGACAGTTGGATTTTAGGGGACATGTTAAGGATGTATCTCATGCAACAGTCACGAAAGTGGGAAGAGTATTTAATTTTGGTTGAGTTTTCTTACAACAATGGGTATCATGAGTCACTAAGGATGAGTCTGTTCGAGGCACTCTATGGGCAAAGTTGTAATACTCCCATCAATTGCAGTGATACAATGAATATGGTATTGATAGGACCAAATATGTTGGCAAAGATGGAACAGGAAATGCACGTAATCAAGAAGAATCTAAAAGTAGCACAAGATAGACAGAAAAGTTATGCAAATCAGAACAGGATGACTAAGGATTTTCAAGTTGGGGAACAACTGTATTTGTGCATCATGCCCAATAAGAGCTCCTTGAGGATTGGATAATGTGCTAAGTTGACACCTCGATTTTGTGGACCTTTCAAGATTCTTGAAAGGATCGGACCAGTATCCTATTGACTTGCACTACCTTCGACAGTGAAATCCCATGATTTTTTCCATGTGTCATTTCTTAAGAAGTATGTTAAAGATGTTGATCATGTGATTGGCTGGTCTATATTGTAGGTGGAACCAGAAGGATAATTCCATCTGGAACCACAGTGTATTTTACAAAGAAAGATGATCATGCTTTGAAACCGAGAAATTTAGAAGGTTAAAGTGCAATGGAAGCACTTTGAGCCCAATGAAGCTACATGTGAGATGATGGATTAGATGCCGGCTATGTATCCTTATTTGTTTGTTGGTTGAGGCAAAGCAGTTTTGGTATATGTCTTGATGTTGTGTTTGGTCACGTCTATGTATATGTATATGGATGTAAATATCGCTACAAGTTGTGTTATAAGGCTCCAATAAGAGATATGGGCATCATGTCATTATGGTTGTCATGTTGTTATGTTGTCATGTTGGTTTGCTTCTCAGCAAGTTGATCATTGTAAATATTGCAACGAGCTAAGTTATAAATCTCCATGGGAAGTATGTTTTTCTTCAAAAGTCTTGTTGCAATGCTCCCCAAGGGGGAGGGTTTTGTAACAACCTGTTGTGCTATTCAACAACCCCCATTATTTTAGTATAGTTATCTTAGGAAAATAATGGGTACCCTTTTAAAAAATAATTAAGTAAAAAAAATAAAACCCTTAAGTGATTAATTTAAATAGAAATAGGAATGAAATGGGTTTAAAATTTTGAATTTTCATCTTAAAGACACTTGAGCGGAGAATGTTAAGCAAATCACAAAATCACATGAAAGACATATGGCTCCTAAAAATCCACTAACCACAAATTATGAAGTGAAATATGTTAGAGTCCTATAATAATAGGATTCATAATTTTTGAATTGACTATGATAGTCTTGTAAATATGTACATACCTTGCTTTCTGCAAGTTGTTTTCCCATATTTTGAAAAAATGAAAATAATAAAAAAATAAAAGAGGGTAAAAAGTCCTAGAAGAATGATCAAAGGACTTAGAAAAACATAGACCCCAAAAGAAAAAGAGATGAAAATAATACCTGAAATTGAGCAAGTCAAAATGCCACTGCCATTTACTTTTACTGCAAGAATAATGATTATGTGCAGATTGTCAATAAATGCCATAATCCATGATTAGTTAAAATAGTTTAATCTTAACTTTTCATGCTTTGAATTTCATGTTTTAGATAGAGAATAAAGATGTGTCAAACAGTATAAACTTCAAAAATCAGTAGTTAAGATAAATAATAAATGAGGAGCTCAACAGTTTATTCTGAGCCCTCGGATGAAATAAGATTAGAATAAGATAGTTTTTCTTCTTTGAAAGAAAATGGATTTAGGGTTGCAAGCTTAAATGCACCCATGAAAATGAAGTAGAAAATGTTAGAAATAAAGATGGGTAGTTAGAAAGCAGTTGTGCAAGCATGTAATAAAGCATCATTGGGAAAAAATCACTAATTTCCCCTCCCCTACAATTATTCAGTATTCTAAACTATCAGTTAAAAAGGCTCAGAGCATTTCTCTGACTTCTGTTGGGACCGGACCCAAGGCTCAATGACTGGTTGGTTAAAAATATTGAATTCCTACATGAAACTCATATTCATCAGCATTCACCCTTCATCCATTAATCATAATCCCTTTTTCCTAAGTAAAAACTCATGTTTACTTAGTAAAAGTGAAACCCTAAGTAACTAATTTCATTTTCCTTTCAAAAAACACTCAAAACCCATGAAATGCATTTTATCCTAAGTTTAAATGTGAAAAAAATACAACAAATACAAGTTATGCATATTTTCACTTTACTTAGATTTAAAAATATGTATTTTTCACTATACACTATCCCCTACACTTCACCCTTATTTCATATTAACATCTAACTATATATTAATTCCTTAAGTTACACATTCCAATATAGTATTAAATCCCTTTTATTTTAAATAACCCACAAACCCTTTATTTTACGTTTTAACCAATGTTATAATATTCCATGTGCGAAATATAAATCCCGCCCCTATCCCATTGGTTTAACGTATCTATAAGAACTTATCCCACCCCCTATAGTTTAAAACAACTGTCAAAGGTTAAAAAACTATATAATATTAAACCTGCACCCATATGTACGATTTAAACATTGTTAAAGGTTTAAATTAATACATAAACCTTACCCCGCCACATTATCATTTAAACCTAAGGTTTGAACGTATTAAACGCTTATTTCTAAAGTTTAAATCTCCCTGTCGTGTCAATATACCCCGGCCCCACTATCAAATCTCGACGAAGCTTTCACAATTGATCTAGGCTGTTCGCAATCGAACCCCACGATCCGACACTAAAAACCAATATCGCAAATAAAATAGCGCGAAATTCCCCGTCTCATTTCTACGCGAAAGGGGTGGTATGAGGATTTTCTCCCTCCTCCAAGGGGTCAATATTTATTGGATCACGTTGGTTCAGTCCAAAACAGCTTACCAGCCAAATGCCATGCGATAACCATTCGTGGTTTTCATCCTTTGAACCTGAAAACCACCAGTTTCGTAACTTAAACTCCATTAATTGCTCACGCCGTTTAAACCTAATATGCCTAATAAACATAGGATGCATTCATTTCCTCTCCTACTACACGTAACCACTGTATAAACCTTTTCGACTTTCAAACAAGCGTTTTTTCGCCATTTTTGAGCCAAAAGCCTGCAAATTTCAACCTGCAGACATTGAAGATTGCTAAGGAGCTCTAAATTGCTCCAAAAAATCAGAAGGAAGTTATTCAAACTTTTCAAAAACCTTAGAAACCTCCTTGAAACCTTATACCTGCATATAACAGGTATTTCTCTGAAATTCAGACCTATTTCAATTTGAAAATACCTTTAAAAAGACAATTTTAGTCAGAGCTTAAAAACCATCCATAGAAACATATCAAAAAGTCCAAAAAGCAGGCCAAACCCTGTCAAATTTTCTGCAAAAAACCCTGTTTCTTGCTGCGCATTGTTTTAAAGAGAAATTGTGAGTTTTTATAGTTTCTATAAACTGTTTAAACTTTAAATTAAGCCAGAAACCCTCTGAAGGTATTCTAAAGCCTATGTACCCAATCTCAAAATGATTTTTATCCCAATTGCTCAGTGAAAAAGCCCAAGAAACCCTTGTTCCATGTGCCTAAACAAGTAAAAGCCTATAAATCCTATTGAGAATCCAAAATTGAAGAATAAACCCAAGAAAGAGATCATACTTTGCCCATTTTCTATCGAAGAAACCTCTGCTAAAGTAAAATTACTTCTGCAAACTATCTAATCTTGCAGAAGTAGCCTAAATGACTAAAAAGTAGAGTTCTAGCAATCCTGAAGGTTCCAAAGTACCAAAAACAACTCTAGCCATGACTCCTAAGACTGCTATTGTTGTAAATCATTTATATCCCCCTGTCACAGACATTGAGCACATTCCATTAGCTGATCTTGACTACAAAATAGCAGACCCAATCGTTGAATTTAATCTTGTAGACATTCATAACTGGAGCTATGAAAAATCCTTAGATAATGAAGAATAAGTTCATATTTGGGAATCACACTTGCCCAAATATGTTGTTCCAGTAACTCATCCATGTCAAGATTTCATTAGGTTATGTCAACAGTATTATGTGCCTGAGCAGAGAGCCATAGTAAATGCCAACAAAGAAGTGCTTTTTACCATTACTGCTGAATTCATCAACCAAATGCTACAACTTCAACCTGATCCTCAAGTAGTCCCTTTGTCTATAGAGGCCCTTACCAAGCTGTATATTGGCCTAGATTTTCCTAAGAGATTCCTAATATTCCAAATATTTATGCCTTTGCATGTAGAGATTCCTCAAATTAATCCTCCATATTCCACTTCAAAATTTCCAGAGGATTCAAGGAATTTAGTTTCCATGCTTTCATTCATTCTAGGGTATTTCACTGATGAATACGCAGATGAATCCATTTTAGGTTTCTTATCTACATTTACCCCAGGTCAACCTCCATCTGTTATTTTTTATTATGCTGGATATATTGCAAATAATATCCATGACCAATTTGTTAAATTGCTAATTGAAGGGGTATTTAGATACACTTTTTTCCTCCTCCGCGTGTTCTTATATTTTCAAGCAGATAAATTTCCATTTGCTCTTCAAAAACTTGATGTAGAGGGAAATCCTATTTCTATATTTTCTGGACCTCTTTGATCAGGAAAGAGTCCACAGATTTCACATATGCATAGTTTTCAGATTCATTCATCCATCCATTGATCAAAATATTAACAAATACAGAGCAGCCAAGGATAAGTGATGAGATGAAGAAGATTTTACAATTGTCAGAGAAAACAAAGGCTGGTGATTAGTACCTATATGAAAAACATACTGAAATTAGAGTGTTTGGATCTAATTTTTTGCCCTATAAGCTGCCTAAACATGTATCCATGAGAGTTTTTTCCTTAAGAGTATATCAGGAAAATATTAAACTCTGATTCTATCACTTTTTTGGCAGCAAAGAAGAAAACACAATTCAAATTGAAGAATCAAGTAGGAGCGCTCATTTGCAATCAAAGGGATGCAGAGGTAGAAGCAACTATAAAGCTATTGGAGTGCAGATTTGAAGAAATATTTCCTTGGAATTATGATCCAAAAGGGATCCTAATAAAAATGAGGGTTAAATGTAAGTTAACCCCCTTCATTCATGAGACAAAGCCAAAGATAGAAAAATATGCAAATCAGACTGAGTGGACAGAGAATACTTTAATATATGCAGTGAAGAAAAGTGATATTAGTCACACTTTAGAGACTGTTGATCAAATAGAGAAATCCACAAAGAGAGTAAGAGAAAAAGGTACCTATGTTGCTGAAACCACTACTGAAACAAGGTTCAAAATCAGATATAATAAAAGGCCTAAAACAGATTCAGTAGGTAAAGATAAAGTAACCATTAATGTTGAAGAAACAGATCTTATAGATACGAACACAAATGTTGCCACTGTCATCATCAATGAGCCAGTTACTGAGAATCGGAATGAAGAACAAGTTGACAATGAAAATTCACAATTAATATAAAAGCAACAGAGCATGGAAGCTTCATCCTCACAAGAAACTGAGGAGAAATATCTAGATATCAAAGAAAAGTATAAACATATCAAGTTAAAGAATGAAGAAATAAAAAACAATATCTACTCCTAATATCTGAAACAAACACCAAGTGTGCAAAACAGAATTCTATCTGCCTTTGATTATTCAAACAAAAAGTTAATCATGTCAGTATTGCAGCCTACAGTCAAATCCCCAAAGACAGTGGCAGATTATAAAAAGGTTGATTTGGAAGTCCAAACAGAAAATATGCATGCTCTTGATTAGATTGAATTCCATAAACAGACTTCAGAAATGTTGTACTCTACTGTTACAACTAAAGCTATGAGTGCTCAGAAACTCCAGAATACCATCTCAAATATGAAAGATCATATGAAATTGGACAAAGCATCCTTGTATGCTAAGGATTTAAGAATCAAATCTTTGGAAGAATTGGTCATACAGATTTGATTTGACCCAACAAATGTCAAGGCAGCAGAACAATTAATAAAGAAAAAGAATGAGGATATTGCAGCTTTGAGGAAACATCTTAAACTTCCTCAAAGTGAACATCCTCAAACCAAGGAAATAATAGAAGTACAAAATGAGAAAGATGATATGATGAACATAATATTTCAGCTTACAACACAGATAAAAGAAATGGAGATTCAGATGGACAAGCTTGTCCAGGAAAAAGAAACACCAAAAACACAGGAAGCACCTACATTCATCCCTATGGTTACTACAGTTGTGCCATCAACTATAACTGAAGAGTTGGCACCTAAAGTTCCACTGGCTACTGCAGTGCCAGTAACATCATCCACAACATCAGCTACAGAGTCATCTACAACAGCAGTTCACCCTACATATGAGACCAGCAAACTGGTAAAGGCCATGGAAGAAATGTCTCTTAAAACAAGTGAAATTAACAAGTTGAAATAGATGATTGAAAATCTTGAAGATCAAAAGAAGTTGGCTCAAATTAATGCAAAAACTCGTGAGAAAAAGGCCATCTGATTAAATGAAGAATTGAAAAAATTACAGAAGGAATTGACCTTGAAGGAACATATTTCCTATATGAAAAATCATTTATGGAACAAGATCCTAGAAGCCATCAATGATGTATGGCCCTCCATTCAAGTGATTTTTGAACAAAGAGACTTACTAAAAGCAGCATTAGAAGAGATCCAAAAGACTAAAGAGGAATTGGATAACAAACCAGAACAACCTTTAGAACTGATAAAGTTTCTCAATAGCAAGAACAGGCAAGAATTGGAAGAACTTGAAATTACTGATAGAATTGAAACTATTCTTGAGATAAAGAAGGTTATAACAAAAAAGAACCTGATGAAGCAGCTAAAGGAAAAGTGTGAGAACATGAACATTTCCATAACCAGGTTTATGGTCAAATTTGATAATCTAAGGCAAAGAAGTTTGCCTAATATTTTCGTCATCAATGACAAATTAATGCCCCAAGAGGATTATAATAAAAATATCAGAGAATATGCCAAGGAGCAAGTTGAAAAAGCAGGTGGTGGACAAGGCATTCCAACAGGAAAAGTCTTACTCAGGAGTTTTGAAGACATATTTTACTTGCAGCACGAGATAAAACACTTGTTTGTCATTAAACCAACTTTTTCCAAGTACATAGAAGCAGATGAAAACTTCAGGAAGCTGAAGAAAATACAAATTCCAAGTGAGGAAGATTGGCAGTCATTACAGATTTACTGTGAAAAGTAAGAATGCATAAAAGATAACAGTGAAAACAGTTTGTTGATTTACAGTCAAAACAGATTTTTGCAGCAGTAAACATGTTTTACAAATGGTTAAAGAGTATCAAAGATTAAAAGAGTATCAGTGAAAGAGTATTAGATAAGCATATCAGATTTCAAACAAAATCGAAATATCTAAAGCCAGCAAGGCAGCCAGCTGCATCTTATCTACAATCAGTTTCTATTTTATTTGAATTGATAGGATAGCTTGTTGATTTGTTGAGCAGCTGTCTCTATTATTGTTGTAAAGATATTTTATTTCCCTTAGATAATTCCTAGAAGCATTCTAGGATATTTTGTAAACAATTATGTATAAATACTTCATCTTGAGAAGTATTATTGTGGAATAAATTGCTGAAGATTTCTATAGTCATTTTTGTGGACTTGAAGGCTTTTTGTGTTTCAAATTTCAAGTAGCATACTAGATCAGATCAACTAGCATCATATTTCAAGATTCATGTGATGAGTTATTTGGAGTGAAGTATTTTCTACTTGTCATTGTTTATCTTTCTTTGTTACATGCAATCCATTATGTGTTCTAAATTTGAATGAATGAATAGGAGGATTACTTCAAGATTTGTTAAAAGCACCATGTCTTAACTATTTTTCATTTCTATGTTTTCTTCTGATTTCCAGAGTAGGGAACCCTTAATTTCTCCCTCTTTCGTTTGACCTCTACCTACTACTTCCCTTTTCCTGATCAAAGAACCCTTCATTGTTCTTTATCCCGATCATATCACCTCACAAAACAACTTTCCAAGATCTCCAAGGGTTATCTATCTTGCCCTGAAAACATTTGACTTTTTGGCCCTGATCCTAGTTCTGTCTACTTGACTTTTGACTCCTTATCCCAATGGACAAATAGAGTTCGCAATATCCATCTCTTCCAGTGATTTTTCCCACCAAACCAATCAAAACCAAAACCAATTGCACAATCATAACTAGCCTAATATTTTATAAATCATACAAAGTTAAATCTTATAGAGAGAGCCCTCTCTGAACCCTAGGAAGGCTAGATCCTAGAGTTTAAAAGTTGGTCTATGGTTACCTCTAGTTTTCTTAACTAAAAACCAAAAATCTCACAACTAGAGAATTACTGGAGTGATAACAAAATACAAAAAAATACTCTAATAAAGGAAAAAGGAATTTTCCCAAACAAAATTCTATGAGAAAGAAACCCCGGAACCCACTTTCGCCAACTAGGCAAATCACAAATCTCATTTCGTAGTTTTATCCCGGCGATCTTAAAGTCATCCTCCACATTTCCCCAATGTGATATAATTTATCGCATCGCACTTTCATTTCGTGACCACTCTTTCCCTTTGTTCATTTTCGCCGATATTGCAATTGTGATATCGCAATCAGCAAAAGGTAGTCGATCGACACTCTATAAATATTCACACACGAATAAAATCCACGATGCGACAGATCTCGTTTAAATGCTGGAATGATTGCACGGGAACATAAACCCATACTGTCCATTAATGCCATAATTTAAACGGTTTTATAGCCCATGCTTTCAAAAATGATTTCACTGCAAGAAGCATTGAATTTATGTATTAACCGTGTGCCAAGTTTCATTCGCTTGACTGTTTCCATTATTACGGTACTTTCATATTCGTAAATCAAAATTGCATATTTCTACTTATCATTCTTCATTGTTCACAGGCGAGTCCAAATAAACATATCTCTTCGGAGATGTTGAAAGTTGTGAAGAAAGCTAAGAAACCTATGGCACCCACAAATCCTACAACTATTGTAAGTGAAAGAACATAAATGCTTCCTTTATTCACATGCACAACATGCGGGCGGAAAAGTGGTTCTTCCTCCTAGAAAGCGCTGTATAATTTATTTGAGGATGAGAAACCCCATAGGGTTCAATGAAATGTTGTTGCAGATGCTTCTGATTCTTCAAAAGCTACTTTAGAAGAAGTTGCCAATTCTTTTCTACATTAATTTGTTGTGCACCCCAAAATTCTACCATACACTGATATGGTAAGATGGATAATCGGCAACCTTAATATTGGGGAGAGATCGTTTTTAACCAGCAGAGGAACAATGATAGGTTATTTTAAAGCGGAATACTTGAAGTCAATGTATCACATTCCAGACCCACAGAAGGTCTATGACAAATAATTTATGGCGCAATTCGCCAGCAAGAATGAGTTGAAGTCAAATTCTATCAAGCAATGGAGGAGCAACCTGAATAAACACAAAAATGATGATAAGGGTATGTATTCTACTGACTCCCTTGCTAGTCCCTATTGTTATGTTGTTGCAATGATGTATAGGCTCTTTAGTGAGCCTGATACTACCAAATTTTCAGTTGAATGGGTTCCCCTAATGGAACCAGTTTCAAATTCTTATATCATGGACTCGGGAACCATTTTGCCCAACAATATTGCCACTCAGATTCTGGATTATAGGAAAAATCGTTCTATTTCGTCCAAATTTTTCCCCCATTTTATATGAGTGCTTATATTATGGACGATGTATGTTTCACTTCATATTTTACAACCATGGGTTGGAAATGGACTACCCAAGACCCTCTCCCCATTCATGTATATCATAGCTTGTTATGGGAGTCAAAATATGAAAACCATTGGTATAAAATCTGCGATGGAGCCCTTTATTTCAGGTTGTGTTCAACGAGAAATCCCCCAGGTTGTCTGAAGAAGCTCAACTTGACTTCTCCTCCATTGGAAAATGGTTCAGAGAAGAATTTTTTACCTATGTCAGAGTTTTTGGGAGCCTAGATCAGCCACATGTTTTACCATTATATGTTTCGGATAAGCTTCTCGCAAGAGAAATAGCTTATCAAACAGTTGGAAATGGATTAACTAAGTTTCTAAAGGAAGCTAAGAAAGCATCATGGCCTTCCTTTCCAATTCACTATGGTGTTTACACCTTGGAATACTATAAGCACGCAGGATTAGAGGTCAACCAAATTGAATGTTTGAAATTGTTTAAAATTTCAAACAAACAATACGACCCGAATCAATTTGCCAATTATTTTACCACTCAAGTAAAAATCAAACCTTTTGTACATGAAGATGATAATTTCGATTACTTGTTTGATTCAGTCAACACTTATGTCACAGTTCAGAAGTTAGCAACATCACACCTACATCCACGACAATTTTTAAAGTTTAAACAATATAGGAACAACAGACTGGAAGGGATTTCTTTAAAAATTATAGAAGTATCCCAACCCATAACACAGAAGAAACAGGAAAAAGAAAATACACCTAAGGATATTGAAGTCCTTAGTAAAGCTGAAGAGGATGAATTTGTTGAAATGTAAACCATGGATTTAGAGTTACCAAGTAATTTGAATGATGTCTGGAAGGAGTTTAATGAAAAACTCTAAGGATACCAATAAGTGATGGTTACTGGTCATTAAAAAATAGTGCAAACTCCTCAAATCAAAAGTGAGGACACATTTACTGTTGGGCCATATGAAAAGTTAGTTAGCACAGAACAAGTGGAATTCATCCGGCCTTCCCTACTACAAAAATCGTACTGAAAATTGAAGAAATCCCTCCTCTAGATATATTCTATTGTCCTAAACATAAAGTCGTTATGAGCAAGAAAATAAAAAGAAGGAAGATAGAGCAATCTCAACTCCTTGTTCCAAGAGATGTTCCAATGGAGGTAGTTTGGAAAGATTCACGAGCAGATCCTTTTCAGTATCTAACTCGTCTGACCCAGTTTGCAGGAGCCTATGCATCTGCTACTATAGATAAGGCCTCTGAATTTCAATAGCTAATTAAAGAAAAATATGAAAGAATCATCCAATTAGAACAGGAACTACAGGCAGAAAATCATAATATCAACTAGAAACTACAAGTACACTTATCACATCTCCAAGAGAGAATTGATCAATTGAAATTGTAGCACCAAACTGAAATTGGTGCTATGGACACTCAAATTCATCAATTTCAGTTTATTGTTAAGCAATTAAAAGATAATCCGAAAATATATGAAGTTAGGAAAGAAGCACTGGAATTGAATACCTTGTTGGCACATCAGCAAGTTATTTTTTGTCAAAATTTGTCAAGTATCATTGAATTATGTGAGCAAATTGATTTAGCAATGAAACAAATAATAGACTAGAGAAGCAGTTTCGATGAAATCGAAAATAAAGTGTCACAGTATGTCACCTGGAAAGATACTACTGATGGTCGAAAGGATAATATTCCTAGGATTGATAACTCCAAAAAGGAAATTTTATTTACAGATTGGGACATAAAATTGAAACAAGCTGAAAGGACCATCTGCAGAGCTAGAGATGTGGCTAATAATATTGTTGAAACAGTTAGCGAGAACCTCATCGTTGTCAATATTATTGATATATTCCCTCTTGGTTCTCTTCCTATTGTTAATGATTTGATAAGGAACTGGCAAGAAGTCTCCAAGGTCAAAGAAGAAAGCATCAGAAAGTTGGAAAATCTAGACTGGGATAAGTATTGGAAATACTTGGTAAATCTGCATAGCCAATGGATCATGTTGCATTGTCTTACATATACTTCTTCCAATATGTTGCCTCCACTTTCATGTGTGGTTTTCACTAGACAAATACGCATCAGGCCAGGCCAACCTCCCGAGGTTAAGCCTATACTCAACATCCTTCAACTGAAGGAATGAATGGCTAATGAAACAGCATGACAACCTTCAAGCAAGTCACCCTATTAAATTCTCTTTCTGTTTTTATTTTCACTTAGTTTAAGGAGATTTGTTTAAACCTCCTCAGATTTTATTGTAATTACTATTTTTAAGACTCTCTATTTTATTATATAAACCCCTTCATGTCTTTTAAGAAGGGGCCCTGAAATTTTGAAAGGAAGACTTTAGAGAAGTCACACCTTTGTACTCTTAAAGTTTTCTTAATGGAAAGGGTTGGACCATATTGTTTTTCAAATGAGAAGAGTTAGCGTATACATGGTATGTTAATTTTTTGTTCCAAATGAGAAATGGTTAATTTTTCTTATTGTGTTTTGCTTTATGTGTCTTTTTAAAACAATCGGGCATTAATTCATTTTTGAACATGTTCGATTGCCATCTTTTTGGTACATATTCAATACATGTAGTAAAAAGATGTGATATAGTCTTATCCAATTGATTTAATTAACTATTTAATTTAATCAATTATTTCGAATTTTTTTCATATCTCTAAGTCTTTTTATAATCTTTATTTGCATTCACTAAAAGTTCATCTTTATAAATCGCACAGAGAGAATAATTCATCCCAGGATAGATATAGATAAGTATATTTATTTACTTCAAGCTTGTTATCACTCCCATCTACCAAGTTAGAGTCAATTATAATACCATCCATTCACCCAATTATATTTCATTGGGAAATTGGTCCCGTAAATCCAGTCGGAGCCACCATACCAAATGGATAAGGGACGGTTTTCAAGTCCCAGACCGGGTGGTTTTCCCGAATGTTGTTGCACCGATTTTTGGGACCTCAATATTTTTGGCGCTAGAAGGAGGGCCATCACACTATGAATGGTGCCAAAGCTTAATCTAAACAACAAATTCATATAAAAATTCGTTCTCCCTCCAAATATCCTACAACTTCTAGTCCTCGATCAAAATCCCATGTCCATAGATCATAAGTTGTTCAATCTCCTCCCAAGTCTCCTATTTCCATTCCCAAAGAACTCTCCCTTGATTATATCCCAGAATCACCTGAGGTACATACCTTATAAAGAAATTGGAATAAATTTTTATCTTGGTAGAAAATCTTGTACTCTCTGAAACCTCTGAAGGAAGTGTTACTTCAATATTACAAGGCACCGATGTATTAACTCAATCTAAGAGTGAAAAGCTCGAAATAATTCCTTTTTATTTTCCTCTTCAATCTCATCAAAGGAAATCTCTGATATCTGAGGCTCAATCATCCACTAGTGAGATTCTTTCATCTTCTTCCCCTCAAACTCCATCATTTATTCCTCCTTTAATTAAATCTTCTCAACCACTTTCTTCATCAATTCTCATCCCTTCTTCCCAGACTATTAACACTTCTTCAAGTAGTTTTAGTTTAGTGGTTGTATCTTCTTCAGCAACATCCTCCGATCCATACAATGGAAAATAGACCTTGGACTAATCCTAGGGTTGTTCAATTAGTAGGTCCTCTTCATCCTTTACCTAAGCATCCAGAAAGATGGTTGCCAAAGTATAATCCAAATGATGGTCTCCCTGCCGAAGAACATCTCCATAATTTCATGTTGTCTATGAATCTAAATGATGTCTCTGAAGAAGATTGTGTAGTTAGATTATTTCCCTATGCTTTTCAAGGATCAACTAGAGCATGGTACTTTTCACTACCACCAGGAACTATTACTAGTTGGGACATATTTGAGGAACAATTTCTAACTAAATTTGGTGATGATCATACTACTACTACTCTCATCAATGATCTTTCAAATCTTAAAGAAAATGTAGGTGAAAATATCAAAGACTTCAACTCCATATTTAATAAGTTTCTCAATCAAATACCAACTACATATAAACCAGGTGTAGATGTACAAATTGAATGGTATATATCCTCTCTTCCTTCAAATATAGCAATTTTTGTAGGTAGAGCCAATAAGGCTACTTTGGTAGAAAATATGAAAGAGGCCCTTTCTATAGAAAAGATAATTCTTGCCTTAGAAAATAAAAATGCACAGGAGGAAAGAAAAACAAAAACAAAAAAATATTTAAGGATGAACCGAAAAAGAAAACATCAAAGTATCCCTATGATCTTGAGGGATTACAAAAGGTTCTTAAAACTATGTCAAATGATATGGTTGAAATAAAGAAACAAGTAGTTGAATCTTCTTCAAAGAAACCTTTTAGATCTTTTAAGAAAACTCAAGCTTCAAATTCTCAGCCACCAAATGTAATCTAAAATGTTGAATCAGATCAAGACGAAGATCAGGATGAAACAATATTATCAGCAGAAGAATCACAGGATGAGTTAGTTGAAGTTCATAGATTATGGGACTTTATTCTTCCTACATCTGATAATGAAGAGGAGCATGAGGTGCTTCTAGTTAACACTAGAAGTAAAAATTCTATAGATCTTCCTCAGTCATCTCAAAAGAAGAAATCTTCATCCCATGTTGTTAAGCATAAAGTTGTAAACAAAAGGACTCCTCCTCCTCAATCAATCCCAACTTCTTCCACCACTCCATCTACATCAAAGACCCTAGTTGTCTCTGATACTATAGAGTATAATATAGTAGAATATATGAAGAAAGTAAAGGCAAATATCTCCATACATGAGTTGAGAAAATTAAAAAAGCAGTAGAAAATTTTACTCAAAGAGATGAATGTAGTCCCTGCTTCACCCTCACATGCCCTTGTTACTTCCAAAGCCTCAAAAGGAGTTGGAAAACCTCCTACTGATTCATCTGAAAATATTGATGCAAATGACGTTATTCTAATCGAAGATAGGTCCAATTCACATACCCCTCCTTTTCTTTTGACTTTTGAAGTGTTTAACAAAAATGTGCATAATTGTCTAATAGAATTTGGTGCTTCTTTAAATATCACGTCGTATTGTGTTTGCTTGAAGTTAAATATTGCTCCACAAAAGTCTGTAGTACACATTGTGAAATTAGACAGAACCAATGTCAAGGTAATAGGAGAAATGAATTATGTCCTTATCAGACTAGCATCTAATTCAAAAGTTCATCAAGTGATTGATATTTTGGTTGTTGATATTCCTGACTTTTACGATTTAATTCTAAGTAGAGATTGGTGAGAGAAACTTCATAGTTATTTCGCAACTGAATCGTCTCATATGTGACTTCCCTATAATGGCAAGCCAAATCATATTTGAGTTGATCGCGAAAAACATATGAAATATTCAATAACCGACTTCGAAGATGAAAATGAACCTATGGCTTTTACTAAGAACATTCTCGGAAATTACTCTGTTGAATCTTTTTTAGGAAATTTCAATGCTCAGAAATCTCCATTTCTTATCAACTCAATTAATTCTCAAGTCGAAATTTTTTCTCAGTTAGACTCTTCCAAATGTATAATCATAGATAAACCTTGTGTTAAAACTTTATTCTAGACATTATACTTTGATGGATTAGAATTTGGTGAAGGTGCATGAGCTGGTTGCATAATAATTAGTCCAGAAGGAGAAAATACAATGCTAACTTGTAGGCTAGAATTTGAGTGCACAAATAATACTGCAAAATATGAGGCATTGGTCCAAGGCTTGTACAAAGCAATAGATCTCGGTGTTAAATATCTTCAAGTCTATGGTGACTTTGAAATAATTACCAAACAGGTAAGAAATACTATTCATTGTATTTATGGTCATCTCAAGCATTACCAAGCATTAGTTCAATCTCTTACCTCGCACTTCTTAGAATTCAATATCTCATATATTCCAAGGCTCCAAAATGCAAGCACTGACCTTCTTGCTAATATAGCATCCAGACTTATTCTTTCTGAAGATTATGGTCCAGATAGATTTTCTATAGAATTGAATTTTCACCCATCTATTCCCGATAATGTCACTAATTGGAGAGTATTCAACAATGATAAATATGTTCTAACCTTTCTTACATCAGAAGGATCATATGATGATCAATTAATTGATGAACATGAACATGAAAGAAAATTGAATCAGAAACCTAGAGAGAATGCCATACCTAAGTCTGTGGTTAAGCTTGAAGATCTTTATGATCTCAAAGACAGGTTTAAAAAGGTTACTAATTCTAAACTGCAAAGTTAATCTTTGAGGTTTGAACTAGTAAACCTTGGCACAGATCCCAATCCTCAGAATATTAACTTAGGACTTTGTATTTCATTTGATGAAATATTAGCCTTCATTCATTTATTGAATAAATACAAGAATTTTTTCGCATGGAAATATGAAGCTCTCAAAACGTATGATACCTCCATCATCCAACATACTATCCCAATGACATCCACTGAGAAGCCTATACAACAAAAGTTAAGAAAAATGCACCTTGATCTTGAAAGTCAAATCAAAAGTGAACTGAATAATCTCCTTAAGGCAAAGATCATCTTTCGTGTTAGACATTCAAAGTGGGTCTCAAACTTAGTCCTTGTTAGGAAAATTAACGGTCACATTCCCATCTGTATATTTATTAGGAACTTAAACAAAGCTTGCTTAAAAGACAATTTTCCATTACCACCTATGGAACAAATTTTGCAATCAGTTGTTGGATCTGAATTAATGTCTTTCCTTGATGGATTTTCAGGCTACAATCAGATTCTAGTTCATCCTGAAGATAGTTTAAAGGCTACATTTAGAACTAAATGGGGCACTTATGCCTACTAGAAAATGCCTTTCGGTCTAATCAATGATGGAGCAACTCTTCAAAGAGAAATGGATATTTCTTTCAGAGGACTGATAAATAAAACTATGGTTGTATACCTAGATGATATAACCATTTATTCCAAGAAAAGAAGCAACCATTATCATGATCTTAAGCAAATCCTTGAACGCTGTTTAAAATATGGAATTTCTCTAAATCCCAAAAAGTCTTATTTCGCTTTAAGTGAAGGTAAAATTTTAGGATTTATTGTGTCAAAAGAAGGAATTTGCATAGATCCAAAAAGGATAAATGCAATTTCTGAAATCTCTCGTCCCCATAACAAGAAATCCATGCAGTCCTTTTTAGGACAGATAAATTTTGTTAAGAAATTTCTTCCAAACTTTTCCCAAATTGTTTTACCATTGCAAGTAATGATTAAGAAAAATGCACTCTTCAAATGGGGACACAATGAAAGATAAGCTTTTGATCTAATCAAGCAAGCCATCATAAATGCTCCTTCTCTAACTACCCCGGATTTTTCTAATCATTTCATTTTATATTTTTTTGCATCTAAAACATCTTATGTTGTTGTGTTAACACAAATCAATCATGAAAATATTGAAGCACCCATTTATTTCTTTAGTTAAAATCTCCAAGGTGTTGAACTAAATTATTCAGAAGTGGAAAAACAAGCCTTTGTTGTTTATAAATCTTTAAATCATTTCAAACCTTTTCTCCTCAAGACACACACCAAGGTAACAGTTCCATTTTCGGAAGTAAGGCAACTACTTATTCAAAAGGAATTGGGAGAAAAAAGAGCAAATTGAGTTACTGCTTTGCAGGAATATGACATTGACATAAGACCAGAAAAAATCATCAGAGGGCAAGGCCTATGCATATTACTATCTGGAGCATCCAACATATCATATGATGAGGAGTCAAGTAACATTGTACACATTTCTAAGGTAAGCCTGAACGACCCTGAATCATAGTATGTTGATCTTATCTTTTATTTAAAAAATGGATATGCTCCCACAGAACTCAATTATAAAATAAAAAGAGCTTTAAGATTGAAAGCTAGTCAATATCAGATCATAGACAATGTTTTATTTAGAAAGAACTATGACTTCGTACTATTAAGATGCCTTGAAAAGTCTGAAGCACGAAGGGTTTTGTAGGAACTCCATGATGGACCCGCAGGTGGACATTTTGGAGGAAATACCACAGCACACAAAATCCTACATACAGGATATCATTGGCCAACATTATTTAAAGACGCTCATGCATATGTGAGAAAATGTAAAACATGCCAAATTGATGCTGGAAGACAAAGAAAACCAACCTTACTCTTGCAACCAATCAACATTGAGCAACCTTTTGAGCAATGGGGATTGGACATCATAGGTGAGATTGTTCCTAACTCATCCAAACAGCATATATACATTCTCACTGCAACAGACTATTTTACCAAGTGGGTGGAAGTTGTTCCACTAAAGGTAGCTAACTCTGAGGCCATTATGGAATTTATCGATCAATTCATTATTACCATGTTTGGCTTACCTAATGCACTTATGTTTGATAATGCATCTTATTTTTCGAGAAATAGTATGACTGACTTTGCTCTCAAAAGAGGTTTTAAAATTAAATATTTGTAACTACTATCTCCAAGGGAATGGTTTAGGAGAATCAACAAATAAAAATCTCATAAGAATCATAAAAAGGACTATTGTTCAGAACCAGAAAAATTGGCATAAGTCTTTAAGATTTTCACTATGGGCATATAGGAATACTCAGCATGCCTCTATAAGAACTTTTCCATTCAATCTAGTTTATGGGAAAGAAGTTGTAATTCCATCAAATTTAGCACTTCCTTCATTAGCCCTAGTTCAATTTATTGATGAAGTACCTTCTTCTTCCTTACAATTATGAATGTCTCAAATCCTTAAACTAGAAGAGGAAAGGGAAAAAGCCAAATTAACTCATGCTCGACAAGAGAAGATGGTAAAAAATTATTTTGATGCAAATTTTGTTTCCCCAAAAACATTTCAAGTTGGAGATCTCGTCCTTAAGTGGGACAAGGCACATGAGGAAAAAGGTAAGCATCCCAAATTCCAAAGAATGTGGCTTGGACCATTTCAAATCACAAAACAAATTGGCCCATCAACCTTCATGTTACAAGATATTCAAGGGAGAACATATTTGCTTCCTGTTAATGGGTTGATTTTAAAAAATATATATCTTTTCTTAGAAGAAAATTTTCTTCTAAATGTACCATACTTATACTTTTATATTTTTTAGAAGAATAATGTTTGAATACATACTTTTGAATTTCGGCAAATACCTCTAAATTATTCTATGACTTTTATTTTTGAAGAATAAAAATTCTTGAGGAAATAACTACAAAACTTGAAAATTGAACGAATATTATGCAACTCTGAAATCTTTTTCCATTGAAATTGTAAATTCTATAAACCTAAAGTTTGTAAATTCTTTTTACTTTACTATCAATCAGAAAAGGTCCATCCTTACAAAGTAAAGACTTGTTGTCACTAAGCATCTTTAACTCTAAATTGTCATCCAAAAACTCTTAAGGAGTCAATGATTCTCCCCATACATTAATTATGCTTTTTTAGAGTGTAATTCAAAAATATAAAAAATTAAAAGGATAAGAGGTCTCATCACGAGTCTGCTTACCATGTTCATAGGCAAATAATAAACTCACATTACCACTATTGCATATCAAACCAGGGTAATGGGTCATGATTATTAAATAATCATAAGACAAGGGGTCTCATCACGAGGCAACTTGTTCAGTTCACTTATAACCAGTGAATGGCATTGTTACTTTCTGGTCATCAAGCCAGGACAGTGACTTTTTAAGAATGAGAAAAAACAAGTTATATGATTAAGGATTTATCTCAAAAAATTGTAATAATAGATGGATGATAAAGTGAACCATTGATGGTTAAAAGGTGACCTTGTCAAGGCTATGAATGCCTGCTGGAAGCAGTGGCTCTACCTATGACAAAAAGAGTAAATCAAAAGGATAAATACAAAAAGACACTTACTTTATCTTTTAAACTATTTGATGATTTATATAGAGGAATGAAGATATTTATTTATGAAAGGTTTCAAAAATATTAACAATAAGATGAGTTTTTTTCATTCAGAGTAATTTTATTCATTCAAACATTTTGAAAATAATTTGTGTTTAGTTAAATTATTTTTACTTATTTAAATATACTAAGAAATTTATTTTTCAGAGATAACAAGTTCTTCCTCTGAATCGCCAATTGTTGTGTTGTTCAACAACCCCCATTATTTTAGTATAGTTACCTTAGGAAAATAATGGGGATCCTTTAAAAAAAAAAAATTGAGTAAAACAAATAAAACCCTTAAGTGGTTAATTTAAATAGAAATATGAATGAAATGGGTTTAAAACATTGAATTTTTGTCTTAAAGACACTTGAGCGGAGGATGTTAAGCAAATCGCAATTTCGCAATATCGCATGAAAGACATATGGCTCCTAAAAAGCCACTCAACACAAATTGTGACGCGAAATGCAAAAAAAAATGCTCTAATAAAGGAAAAAGCCATTTTCTCAAACAAAATTCTATGAGAAAGAAACTGCGGGACCCACTTCCGACACATAGGCAAATCGCAAATTGCATTTCACCGTTTTATCCTGATGATCTTAATTTCATACTCCACATTTCCCCATTGTGATATAGTTTATTGCGTCGCACTTTCACTTCGTGACCATTCTTTCCCTTCGTTCATTTTCACCGATATTGTGATTGCGATATCGCAATCAGCAAAAGGTAGTCCATCGACACACTATAAAGATTTACACACGAAAAACATCCACGATGTGACATATCTCATTTAAATGTTGGAATGATTACACGGGCACATCAACCCATACTGTCCATTAATGCCATAATTTAAACGGTTTTATAGCCCATGCTTCCAAAAATGATTTGATTGCAAGAAGCATTGAATTTATGTATTAACTGCGTGCCAAGTTTCATCTGCTTGCTTGTTTCCATTATTATGGTACTTTCATATTTGTAAATCAAAATTGTCTCTTTCTACTTATCATTCTTCATTGTTCACAGGTGAGTCTAAATAAGCAGAGCTCTTCGAAGATGTCAAAAGTTGTGAAGAAAGCTAAGAAACCTATGACACCCACAAATCCTACAACTATTGTAAGTGAAAGAACAAAAATGCTTCCTCTATTCACAGACACAACATGCGGGCCGCAAAGTGGTTCTTCCTCCTGGGAAGCAATGTATAATTTATTTAAGGATGAGAAACCCCATAGGGTTCAATGGAAAGCTACTTCGGATGCTTTTGATTCTTTAGAAGCTACTTTAGAAGAATTTTCCAATTCTTTTCTACACCAGGTTGTTGCGCGCCCCAAAATTCTACCATACAATGATATGGTAAGATGGAAAATCGACAACCTCAATATTGGGGACAGAAATTTTTTAACCAGAAGAGGAACAATGATAGGTTCTTTTAAAGTGGAAGACTTGAAGTCAATGTATCACATTCCAGACCTAGATAAGGTCTATGACAATGAATTTCAGGCGCAAATCGCTAGCGAGAATGAGTTGAAGTCAAATCCTATCAAGCAATGGAGGAGCAACCTGAATAAACAAAAAAAAGGATGATAAGGGTGTGTATTATACTGACTCCCTTTCTAGTACCTACTGTTATGTGGATGCAATGATGTATAGGTTCTTTGGTCAGCTTGATAGTACCAAATTTTTAGTTGAATGGGTTCCCCTAATGGAAGCAGTCGTAAATTCTTATATCATGGACTGGGGAACCATTTTCTCCAACAATATTGCCACTCAGACTCTGGAATATAGCAAAAACCATTCTATTTCGTCCAAAAAAATTCCCCCATTTTATATGAGTGCTTATATTATGGACGTTGTATGTTTCACTTCATATTTTCCAACCATGGATTGGAAATTGACTACCAAGGACCCTCTCCCCATTCATGTCTATCATAGCATGTTATGGGAGTCAAAATATGAAAACCATTTTTATAAAATATGCCATGGAGTTATTCTCCCTTTATGTCAGGCTGTGTTCAATGAGAAAGCCTCCAGGTTGTCTAAATAAGCTCAAGCTAACTTCTCCTCCATTGGAAAATGGTTCGAAGAAGAATTTTTTACCTATGTCAGAGTTTTTGGGAGCCTGGCTTGGCCGCATGTTTTACCATTATATGTTCAGGATAAGATCAAGAGAAATAGTTTATCAAATTGTTGGCAATGGATTAACTAAGTTTCTTAAGGAAGCTAAGAAAGCATCATGGCCTTCCTTTCCAATTCACTATAGTGTTTACGCCTTGGATAACTATAATCACGCAGGATTAGAAGTCAACCAAATTGAATGTTTGAAATTGTTTACAATTTCAAACAGACAATAAGACCCGAATCAAGTTGCCAGTGATTTTACCACTCAAGTAAAAATAAGACATTTTGTACATGAAGATGATGATTTCGATGACTTGTTTGAGTCAGTCGACACTTATGCCACAATTCATAAATTAGCAACATCACGCCTCCATCCACAACAGTTGTCAAATTTTAAACAGTACAAGAACAAAATATTGGAAGGGATTTCTTTAAAAATGCTAGATGTATCCCAACCCATAAAACAAAAGAAATAGGAAAAAGAATAGGCACCTAAGGATATTGAAGTCTTTAGTAAAGTTGAAGAGGATAAACATGTTGAAATTAAAACCATGTATTTATAGTTCCCAAGTAATTTTAATGATTTCTGGAAGGATTTTAATCAAAAACTCCAAGGAGACCAAGAAGTGATGATTACTAGTCATCAACAGATAGTGCAAACACCTCACAAAAAAATTAAGGACCCGTTTACTATTGGGCCATCTGGCAAGTTAGTTAGCACAAAACAAGTGGAATTCATCATGGCCTTCCCTACTACATAAATCGTACTGAAAATTGAGGATATATTCTATAGTCCTAAACATAAATTCGTTATAATCAGGAAAAGAAAAAGAACGAATACATAGCAGTCTCAACTCTTTGTTCCAGGAGATGTTCCAATGGAGGTAGTTTGGAAAGATTCACAAGCAAATACTTCTCAGGATCTAACTCGTCTGACCCAGTTCGCAGGAAACTATGCATCTGCTATTATAGATAGGGCCTCCGAATTTCAACAGCTCATTTAATAAAAAGATGAAAAAATCATCCAATTAGAACATGAACTACAGACAAAAAAGCTGAATGTCAACCAGGAACTACAGGTACAGGTATCGCAGCTCCAAGAGGGCGTTGATCAATTGAAATTACAGCACCAAACTGAAATTGGTGCTAAGGACACTCAAATTTATAAATTGTAGTGTATTGTTGAGAAATTAAAAGATAATCTGAAAATAGATTAATTTAGGAAAGAATAACTGGAATTGAATACCCTGTTGGCACAACAACAAGTTATTTTTTGTCAAAATTTGTCAAGTATCATTGAATTATGTGAGCAAAGTGATTCACTAATCAATCAAATAGCAAACCAGGGAATAAGTTTCAATGAAATCGATGATAAATTGTCACATTATGTCACCTGGAAACATACTACTGATGGCCAAAAGTCTAAAATTCCCAAGATTGAGAACTCCAAAAAGGAATTTTATTTACTGATTAGGACATACAATTGAAACAAATTGAAAGGGCCATATGCAGAGCTAGAAATGTGGCTAATAATATTGTTGAAACAATCATCCAGAACCTCATCATTGCTGATATTATTGATAGATGCCCTCTTGGTTCTCTTCTTATCGTTAAATATTTGATAAGGCAATGGCAAGAAGTCTCCAAGGTCATAGAAGAAAGCATCAGAAAGTTGGAAAATCTAGATTGGGATAAGTATTGTGTAGGAATTTACAGGGTAAGCTCCTTAGATCAAACACCAAAGGACACCGCTCACAAACAAATCACAAATCAATACACCAGTATATCACATGGTTAAAACCCTTGAAGAGGGAAACAGTCCACAGCCTGAGCCAACGTGGCCACTTCAGGCAATTTATTAATATAAAAAGAAAGTTTACATATGTTTCTCTCATAAACGGTTACCGGAAAAATGACCCTACATGCTCTTTAAATAGAAATCATGGACAAATCAGATGTTAAGCCACGGATCAAGTGTCGTTAATACCGAGGAGAGAGTGAATCATCAGATCACTACAAATCGTGATTGTCGGATTATAAGTTACAAATGTACATAGTAAAGAAACACACTTTACCTAACTATACACTAGACCAAGTTATACTTAACTATTTCCTATGTGTCGGAATATCCTAACATCCCCCCTTAAGAACAACTTGGGATAGGATTGAAGGATTTATAGAGGTGACACAAAAGGAGCCTATTTCCTATGTGTCGAAATATCCTAACATCCCCCCTTAAGAACAACTTGGGATAGGATTGAAGGATTTACAAAGGTGACACAATAGGAGAAGGAAGGAGGCATTAGAGCCTATCGCCTCTTAATGATAACTTTCCTGAACTCCAAGCATGGATCGAAGTTTGGTAAAATTCTCTTCTGTGAGAGCCTTTGTAAAGATATCGGCTACTTGATCATTGGTTGGACAATACTGCACTTCAAGAACATGATCATGAATGACCTTTCTGATGAAGTGTATGTGGACCTCAATGTGTTTCATACGTTGATGTTGAACTGGATCTTTACATAGCTGAATGGCACTCTAATTATCACACCAAAGTGTAGTTGGATTTTTTTGATGAAGACCAAATTCAGACAGGATCTAACGAAGCCACATGGCTTCCTTGTTGGCTTCAACAGCACCACGATACTCTATTCTGCCGAAGAAAGAGAGATGGCACTTTGTTTCTTACAAGACCAAGTAATAGGTCCTGAACCAAGAGTGAATACATATCATGTAGTAGACATTTGATCATCAAGGTCACTAACCCAATCGGAATCAGTGAAACCAATCAACAATGGGGATGCTCCTGCACTGTAATGAATCCCAAACTGAACTGTACCTTGAATGTATCGAAGTATTCTTTTAGTTTCTTTTCAATGACTTTCATGAGGTTGGTGCATAAACCGAGTAACAAGACCAATGGCAAAGGAAAGGTCAAGACGGGTATGGGTTAGATACAGAAATTTACCAACTAATTGATGGTATAAGTTAGCATCAAATTCAGGGGTAGTACAAGTGACTGAAAGCTTCACTCCAGACTGAAAGGGAGAAGGGGTTGGCTTATAGTCTTCCATGTGAAATTATTGTAGAAGATCACAGGCATACTTAGACTGAGAAAGGGTAATACCTTCTTTGGATTGCAAGACTTGAAGACCAAAGAAATAATGCAAGTGTCCTAAGTCTGTCATTTCAAACTCATTTTTGAGGCTAGACTTCACATGGTTTATATGGTTGGGATCTCTACCAGTAAGCATAAGATCATCAACATAAAGAACAAGGATGGTGAAGTACTTACCCACTTTCTTGGTGTAGACTGTGTTGTCATAATGACACCTAGAAAAGCCATTATCTGATAGAAATATATCCATTTTGGCATACCAAGCCCAAGGAGCTTGTTTGAGACCATAGAGAGACTTCCTAAGGCGACAAACAAGGCTAGATTCATTTTGGATAAAGCCAGGGGGTTTTTCCATGTAGGTTTCTTCATGCAAATCTCCATGTAAGAAGGCGGATTTAACATCCATCCGATGGACTTCCCATTTAAAGGAGGCGGCACGGGAAAGAACAAGGCGGGTAGAATTCATTTTGGCAATAGGGGAGAAGGTTTCAGTATAGTTAATGCCTTCAACTTGTGAAAATCCTTTAGCAACCAGACGAGCTTTATGTCTATCCACTTTTCCATCTAGTCCAAACTTTGTTTTGTAAACCCATCTGCATCTAACAAATTTTCTTCCTTTTGGAAGAGGAACAAGGTCCCAAGTATCATTTGCAAATAAGGAACGATATTCTTCATTCATAGCGTCATCCCAATTTAGATGACCAGAAGCTTCTTGAAAGGTGTCTAGATCAGGTTTTTCTGGAACTTGAGCCAATAAGGAAGAGGCTCTTTCGAATTGAGAACGTGTACATCGTCGATCTGCAGGGTCACCTGCAAGAGAACCTACTGCATCCCGAGTAGAGCGAAACCATCTTGGAAGTTGTGTAGCGGAAGGAATATCTTCGAGAGGTGGAGGAGGATTTTCATCCTCGCTGTCATCATCTGAGCTAGAAGGAATGCTATAAAAACTAGAAGAGATAGAGAGAGGTGGCACATATGCCGAATCAGGCTCGTAGGCCAAAGGTGGCACACCCGCTGAACTAGGCTTGCAGGCCGATATATTTTCATCAAATTTTACATCTCTTCTAATGATTATATTTTTTTATTTTGGTTGAAGAAGTCTATATCCTTTGATATCTTCAGAATATCCAACAAAAATGCATTTTTCACTCTTAGGTTCTAAGGCTTTATGTTTCGCATCTAGAATATGGGCCCAAGCATCACTTCCAAAAACACGAAAGTGACTTACATCTAGTTTGATTGAGCTCCAGTCTTCTTCTGGAGTTACATTCCTTAAAACCTTAGTAGGAGTGCGATTTACTATGTAATTTGCACAATTCATTGCCCCTGCCGAAAAATTGAGACTAAGTCCTTTAGATTGAAGCATACAATTAGCCATTTATTTTAAGTTGTGATTCTTCCTTTCAGCTACACCATTTTATTATGGAGTATATCAAACAATATGTTGCAATTGAATTCCATGCTCAGTGCAAAGGTTGATAAATTTTTTGTTAACATATTCTCCTCCATTGTCTGATCTTAACTTAAGAATTTTATGTCCAAATTGTTTCTCAACAAAGGCCTTAAAGGCCAAGAACATGTTAAAAACTTCACTCTTGAGTTTTAAGAAGTATACCCAAGTGCGTTTGGAAAAATCATCAATGAATTTTAAGAAGTACTTGCAACCAGAGAAAGAAACAACAAGAAGTGGACTACATAAATCACTGTGCACAAGCTGCAAAGGGGTTGAAGCATGGCAAAAGGCACGTTTGTCAAAACTATCCCGATGATGTTTTCTAAGTACACATCCGGAGAAAACACCATCTCGGCAAGATACCATAGGAAGACATGTCACCATATTTTCTTTACATAGAGTTTGAAGAGAGAGATAGTTTAAGTGACCGAATCGTTCATGCCAAAGTTTGCTCGCTTCATGATTATGAGCAACAAAAACGGAGGGAAGGCATGAAGACCCAAAGTTTTCAAACTTATACAACCTTGTGGAATCATCAGCAGCGCCAGTAGATAAAATATGTCTAGGATCTTTGAGGTCCTTGATTACAACATCATGAGGTGAGATTTCTACTCTTTTCCCTTCACCTGAATGCCATTATCTGATAAACAGACAGAAGGTTGCATGACAAGGTAGGAACACATAGTACATCATTAAACTGACCATTATCTAGATGAATGGCTCGAGATCCTACAACACTAAGAGATCTATCATCACCAACATAAATATGTTTGGTGTTACAATCATTTAAAGAAGAAAACATGGCTTTATTTTTCGCCATGTGGTAAGAAGCTCCAGAATCAATGAGCCACTCATGAGAATGAGAAGAAGAAGATACATTTAATGCATAACCAGATGCTTCACAACCAAAAGTAGAAAGTACCATTCCTGAAGATGAAATTGAAGAGATCTCCAAATTAATGTGGTGCTTCTTCATTGCTGCTTCCAAGGCTTCCATATTTTTAAAACATTTGGACTCTACATGACCATCATGATTACAAAAGTTGCAATGTCTATCTGTTTTCTTCCCTTTGTTTTTAGTTGCCTTATCAGTTTGGTGAGTTGCTTTTTTAGTTTGTGGCTGAAATTTTTTAGGACCCTTGTTTGGTTTGGGACCATACTTTTTAGGATATTGCTTCTTGGGATTCTTTTGATATGGTTGTTGTTGGGTTGTTAAGGCTTTCTTAGAAGTGTTTCCAAAAGTGATAAGACCAAGGTGTAAGAGTTTTTCTTGTTCTCTTATCAAAGAATCACAAAATGTATCAAAATAGGGGTTCTTGTAGGTTGTTCCTTGATAAATGAGGGCTTCTCTAGTGGAATGGAAGGTGGAAACAAATATAGAGTATGCAGGGCCAAGCTTAGTAAGAATGGAATAAATGAGGCTACCATCTTCCTTTTTGACCTTACAACCTTCTAAAAGAAGTCTAAGGGTCTTGAATTTGGACAAAAAATCTTCAATAGAGGAGAAATTATTGGGGTCCAAAGTAAGCAACTCATTATCAAGTTAGTGGGCCCTGATTTTATTTTGAATGCCAAAAACAATATTTAGCTTTTTCAGGGCTTCATCAGAGGTGTCAATTTCAAGGATATTCCTATCAACCCTCGTGCTTGATCTTGTTTATTTTCCCATTTAGCGGCTTTATGTCCATCGGTAGGTTTATTTTCTTGTCTTGTGGCTATTCTATAAAGCCCTTTACTTCTAAGTAAATCTACAATGTGAGGTAGTCATTATAAATAATTTGTGTTGTTAAGAATAACTAGGCAAGCACTTTCCATTTTTTTGTGAATAACTAAACTGAAAAGGGCTGAAAATAACTACTCCAATGGAAATATCTCAAAAAATTATGCCGATTCAAAAAAAAACATTTCAAAAAACGGCTTTCGGATGAAGAAGTTATTCATTTTTTAAAAAACTGAGTTGTAGATGCCGAATAGTTACGGGAACGGTTGAAATTTGATGATGAAGTTATACTTTTAAAAAAAAATCCCGCCCCTTTAACAAAAACCTTTTTAGAAAAAGAAGCTTGAGAACGAGAGTTGAACCCAAGACCTCTATTCTTATAAACTAACTTTACACCAAGTGAGCTAGTAAAAGGATTCTGTAATTGTTTGAAAGGAGGAAGCAGTTTCTTTTTTTCTTTCTTTCTTCTTCTTCTTCCCTTTTTTTTTTTTAACCCACTCTTCGGTGTGGGTGCTTTTTCTTGCAAAAAACAAAAAATCCAAGCACAAAATAAAAGAAATTCAAGCCTTACGGCAGAATGTTAGATATTCAGTTAGCTTTACCGGCAACTATCCTTTTTTCCGCTATTTATGATTTCCCGAGATCACATAAAGACGCGGGGAAAGAGCATACGTAGCAAAAAAATAAATAAAATCTCTTCTTCCTATTTTTTATTTGCTGAGATCGCACAGAGCACAGAAAAAAGAGCATACATAGAGAAGAGGGTATAGATCCGGCAAATAAATAAAAACTATAAACAGAAATAAGCAGAACGATTAACAAATTTAACTACAAAAAAATTGTACTTTATACCTCCAAATCTAAACTGACATAACTTGGGCAACCGAAAACCTTTTCGTGTGAAACGAAATGGGTTCCTCACTGAAACAGGTGCTCTAGACACAAAAGAGCAGTTCTCGAGTCCCAAAAAAGTTCAGAAATAGTATATCTTAAAAACGGCAGTCGCATGCACTCAAAACAGCTTCGGATTTGGATCAACAACGGATGCGGCCCTCAAAATGGCTCTGATACCATGTAGGAATTTACTGGGTAAGTTCCTTAGATCAAACACCAAAGGACACTGCTCACAAACAGATCACAAATTAGTACACCAGTATATCACATGGTTAAAACTCTCGAAGAGGGAAACAGTCCACGGCCTGAGCCAACGCGGCCATTTCAAGCAATTTATTAATATAAAAAGAAATTTTACATATGTTTCTCTCATAAACGGTTATCGAACAAATGACCCTCCATGATCTTTAAATAGAGATCATGGACCAATCGGGTGTCAAGCCACGAATCAAGTTCCGTTAATACCAAGGAGAGAGTGAACCGTAGGATCACTACAAATCGTGACCGTCGGATTATAAGTTACAAATGTACATAGTAAAGAAACACACTTTACCTAACTCTACACTAGACCAAGTTGTACTTAACTATTTCCTATGTGTCGAAATATCCTAACATATTGGAAATACTTGGTAAAGCCACATAGCCAATGGCTAATGTTGTGTTGTCTTACAGACACTTCTTCCTATATGTTGCCTCCACTTTCAGATGTGGTTTTCACTGGAAAGTTGTGCATCAGGCCAGGCCAACCTCCCGAGGTTAAGCCTATGCTCAACATCCTTCAACTAAAGGAACGAATTGCTGATGAGACAACAGGGCAACCTTTAAGAAAGTCACCCCATTAAATTATGTTTTTGTTTTTATTTTCACTTAGTTTAAGGAGATTTGTTTAAACCTCCTCAACTTTTATTGTAATTACTATTTTTAAGACTCTCTATTTTATTATATAAACCCCTTCAAGTCTTTTAAGAAGGGTCCTTGAAATTTTGAAAGGAAGATTTTACATAAGTCACATTGTTGTACTCTTAAAGTTTTCTTAATAGAAAGGGTTGGACCAAATACTATTTTTCAAATGAGCAGAGTTAACATATACATGGTACTTTTGTCCTATATGTTAATTTTTTGTTCCAAATGAGAAATGGTTAATTTTTCTTATGGTGCTTTGTTTTATGTATCTTTTTAAAACTATCACACATTAATTCACTTTTGAACTTGTTCGATTGCCATATTTTTGGTACATATTCAATACATGTAATAAACAGATGTGATATTGTCTTATCCAATTGATTTAATTAACTATTTAATTAAATCAATTATTTCAAATTGTTTTCACATCTCTAAGTGTTTGTATAATCTTTATTTGCATTCGCTGAAAGATCATCTTTATAAATTGCACAAAGAGAATAATTCATCCCGGGATAGATATAGATAGGTATCTTTATTTACTTCAAGCTTGTTATCACTCCCATCTACCAAGTTATAGTCAGTTATAATACCATACATTCACCTAATTTTATTTCACTGGGAAACACTACAAGGAAAATACCATCTAGCGGATGTTTTTGAGGAACCCCACAGAAAAATACCCCAGACGTCTGTTTCTAGCGAAGGATCCTAGAGGAGATTGGCGGGCAGAGGTTTTTGCGGATGTATTTCTTTCGGTGCTCTTATGAACCTAAAATGCACCGATGCGTTCAATATGACAAAGCACCGGTGCATTACAAAAATTGGCACATCAAACACCATGCGCTCCGTACACACACGCCCGGTGTGTTTTATTTCTGCAGAGCACCAGTGCTTTACATGTCGACCGCACAGATATCGTCTGGTGTGGAATAAATGAAATGCACCGAGGCGCCCACAAAACGCATGCACCGATGGATGGTTAAATAAAAAAATTTACGGCAAAAAAACTGCATAAAACATTGCCACACCGGAAATAGTGCGCTCCATACACACCCTCCTGGTACTTTTAATTCAACAACCGCGCCGGTGCGTGTCATATCGTCAGCCTCGGTGCCTCATAAAAAGCGCGCGAAACATAAACGTCCCAATTCCGAATGACTGAAATGCACCAGGATCCCCATAAATGCCGCACAACGGAAAAGGGTTTAAAACAAACAAAACTACGGCCAAAAACCGCAGAAATCATTGGTTCACTGGGCACCGTTACCGGTGCGCCAGGTTACTGTAGAGCCTCGGTGCATCACATCCCCATGCCCCGATGCGTCAAGCGAGCGGAACATAAACTTCCTGAGGTGGAATGATGGAAACGCATCGGGGTCCCCATAAATGCCGCACACCGGAATAGGGTTAAATAAAAAAAATTACGGCCAAAAAACCGTAGAAATCATTGGTTCACCAGACACTGTTACCGGTGTGTCATGATATTGTAGAGCACCGGTGCTTTAAAACTACGTCACCCTGGTGCCTCCTAAAAGCACGCAAAAATAGAAAGAGCCCGATGCGGCATACAGACAACGCACCGGTACTCCAGCAAAAATCTCGCGCACCATAATAGGGTTATAAAATAAATAAATAAATTACGGCCAAAAAACCGCATAAATCATTGGTTCACCGAACACTGTTACCAGTGCGTCATATTACTATAGAGCACGGTGCTTTAAAAATACACCGCCCCGGTGCCTCCTAAAAGCGCGCGAAAATAGAAAGAGCCCAGCGCAACATACAGGAAACGCAACGGTACTCCAGTAAAAACCCCGCGCACCGGAATATGGTTAAATAAAAAAAAATTACAGCCAAAAAACCGCAGAAATCATTGGCTCACTAGACACCGTTACCAGTGCGTGATGTTACTGTAGAGCACCAGTGCAATAACATTATGCCACCCCGGTGCCTCCTAAAAGCGCGCGAAAACAAAAAGATCCCAACACGGCATACAGGAAATGCATCGGTACTGCAGCAAAAAGCCTGCGCACCGGAATAGGGTTAAATAAAAAAATTACGGCCAAAAAACCGCAAAAATCATTGGTTCACCGGACACTGTTACCGGTGCGTCACGTTACTGTAGCGCATCGGTGCATTACAATTACGTCGCCCCGGTGCCTCCTAAAAGCGCACGAAAACAGAAAGAGCCCGGTGCGGCATTAAGACAATGCATCGGTACTCCAGTAAAAACTCGATGCACCGGAACAGGGTTAAGTAAAAAAAAAAAAAAAAATATGGCCAAAAAACCGCATTTTTCACTTTTGTCAGTGCTATAGAGCTCTCAAGCACTGATGCAAGTTATCCTTGCTTGAGATGCACTGACATCTGTGCTCCCATTGCACTTATTGGACGTACTGCTGCTATACATTGCCACCAATCTCCAGCTTGAATTTTATAAAACAGTGGACAAATTTTCTTTTTAAAATTGTACAGCCAATATGCCTCCTTAATGAGTAAATGTACAGGTATTTTTCTTGTTTTTCCATAATTAAACCTTTTAGCAGATTCGAATTTGAAAAAACCTTAAAATTAACCATATAAAAAAAAAAAAAAAAAAAAATTGTCGCGCGGTGCGCTCGAGCCGTTCGACTTGCACCGGTTTGCGGTGTTACCTGTAAATTTACAGGCCGCACTGCACCCGGTGCTGAAGGAGTCCGCACCGATTCTGGGGCAGTACCGCGAAGCGCACGGTGTTATTTTAAATTTTTTTAAAAGTGCGGTGCGGTCTTTTACCAGGCCGCACCGTTGACAATGTTGAATCGCGGCCACCCGGTGCGTTGAGCAAATTATCCGCCCCGGGGCACATAAGTTTTTCGGTGCACCGGAACCGCAAATCAACATTGTCAACGGTTCGAGTTGGTAAACCGGTGCTAAGTGTATCCACACTGGTTCCGGGGCGGATTCCAAAGGCGCACTGTGTAATTATAAATTTGACAACAAAGAGCGGTGCGCTCGGATACTTGGCCGCATCGTACGACTATGTACGGTGGTAGGAGGGCGGTGTGCTGACTTAGCTATAAGCCCCGAGGCGTATAGTGAAGTCAGCGCGACAGCCTCCTGACACCGCACTTAGTGAACAGTGCGCTAAAAATATTTTCTAAAGCACAGCTCCCGGTGCTTTTATATCATTATGTGCACCGTCGCCGGTGCGTCTCTGTGGAGGGACACACCGTTACCGGTGCATGACTGTGCTTTTGGCGCACCGACTCTTGTTTTATTTATTTTTCAAAAAATATTTATATACGTATATTTGTAAATACATGTGTCATTTAATTAAAAAATTGTGTTTAATATGTCAATCATTCAGAGACGTGAAAGGAGAGAAGAGGAGCAACAACAACAACAACAAGAGGTGGAACAATATAACATGGTTCGCCTGTGGGAGGCAAGAGAGAGGGAGAGAGATGCGTACCCTCGCCCTATTACAACAGCGACGTGGGGGCTCCTAAGGCAGGTAGGCCTCCTCAAGTTCTATGAGGAGGCTACTTCCCTAAAGTCCCATAGTGGTTTTTTAAGACATCTTATCCGAAGGTGGAATTCCTAGCAACAGGCTTTCCGAGTTGGTATCGACCAGTGGTACACACCCACTGAGAAGGATGTATATTTTATTACAGGGCGAGAGGGGTGGATTTTCCCTCGTTCCCCAAGGTTCCAGCTGGCTGTGTGGTAGGGAGTCAGTTAGTTTACTCCCAGAGATACATTAGAGCAGATAGATTGTCTCCTTCAGATTTTCAAGTCTCCAGAGGACAGTTACGTATTGGTGCGTTTGGTCGTGAGGAGGTCCAGTTTCTCTCACTTATCATTTCGACCATTTCGCACAACACCAGTGACTGGCAACGCATTAGTTTCCAGTTTTTATATTATGTTGATTCTTTACTACAGCAGCCACGACTTGTCAAGTGGTCTGCCATTTTTTTATGGCAGTTCTGTACAGCATTAGATAGATGTCGTGCTCGTGCACAAGGGAGGGTCAACTTCCCTTTTGCTTCAGAGCTTTTTATTTTTATTTTTTAAGAGGTTTCCAGAGACGAGGCATTCTTTTCTTCGATAGCCTCGTAGGCCGATTACTAAGGCACGTATGCATATGTGGGGGCAGATGATGCCCAAGAGGGAGGAGACTCTGTTTCCAGCAAGGATATCAGATGATGCACCGGGGTTGCTAGCCAGTGTTTTTGAGCATCCCTTCATTATGGTTCCCTGTCCTTATGCGGGTTTGGATTGGCGAGGGTGTGCCAACATCCTCTTCATAGATGATGAGCCGCCAGATGATAGAGGTAATATTACTGTTTTATTTAAATTTATTATAACATTTTCTTTAACTTGTTTTTATTAAATTGTGTAATGAAATTGTCTAATTATTGTTGTGTACTTGTATATATTTTGCAGTCATTGGCTCTTATGATGGTGAGGAGATGCCACCACCACCACCTAATCCAGTTGTGGATCTTGATGAGGATGCGGAGGGCATGATGCTAGATATTTTCGAGGATCAGCAGGAGGCTGATGCAGATCAGAGACTTGCTCCTGCTGGTGCGTCGGCCCGCGGTCGACGTCTGAGTGATGCTAGATACAGGATGGAGTTGGGCGACCAACTCATTGCATTGTTTGTTGAGGTGGGCATCTGCCCCGCTAATTTCAGAGATATAGAGGTCGATGATATGCTCTTACAGATGTGGAGAGGCATGCCGCGTGACATGTACAGCCTGATGTGGCATGTTGTAGGAGTTATGACAGCTTTTACGCGACTGACGAGGACTGTCGCACGTTACGAGCGAGCCGCAGCACATGATGGACAGTCTGCGAGGCGCAGCATACCATCGACATCTCATGATCGTTCACGGCCTCGCGCCGCACCAAATTTGCATGAGCCTCCAGTAGCATCTACCAGCAATCATCATGGAGATGAGGCTCGATCATCGACTGATCCATGACATTTATATTACAGTTGTATATTTTTAACATTATTCAGTTATATATATATATATATATTATGGTCCGTGTATTTTATGTTCATTTTGCAGTTGTACTTAATTTACATGTTGGTGATCATCATTATTTGTATGTTGTTAGGTCATGTTAGATATGTTCATTCAATGTGAAGCTTGCAGATAGATGTGTATGTGATAGCATGACATGTATATTTGATGTTTGTGTTGTACTGATGATGTTAATATATAATGTTAATTGTGTTTTGTTAGATGATCATGATCACGATGATGCAGCTAGCGATTTTGAATGTGTTTTTTAGTGAAATATGATGTTTGTACGATGCTTATCATGAACGTTATGTTTATTAATTAATTTTTAAATACCAAATGATCATGATATTGTAAATTTGTAATATTTGTATTTCTAATTGTATTTAAAATTCTAAAATTGTAATTGTAATGATATATATGTAAAATTCTAAAATTGTAATTGTAATTGTAATTTTTAAATATGTAAAATTGTAATTGTATATATGTAAAATTATAAAATTGTTATTGCACGTGAAATTGTAAAATTGTAATTGTATTAATGTGAAATGAATTTATTAAAATTTTTAAATTTGTAAATTTGTAAATTTTAAATAATTGTAAAATAATAAATATAGAATAATATGATTTATTGCAACATAAGGAAATTTAGAAAATAATGCAAATAAATTCCTGTACTTAATTAGAATTATCATTATTTTATTATGATCTTAGATACAAAAAAATAATTAATTTATACAGTATGCCATTGTTTTTGAGATCAAGTACATAATACCAAATTATCAAGTGAATTATTGATTTTAACATTAACACAATGCAAATTACCAATTAATTCAAAATACATATTACATTAATATTTCGAAAAACTCATCTTAAAAAGTATAAATATTGATGAAATAACACATATTGTACCATATCACTCTCGGTTCTCATGATCACCCTTGTTATCTTCTAGCTCGCATGGCATGATAAAACTATTGTTCTCAAAAATATGTTTTGATCTAGGGTCATGTGTCAATATGAACCACCAATCCCTATCCAACACATCTAGGTAGAAAAACACCTGGTTGTTGTGTTTAGGGAAAACATAGGGCTCCTTAGCTTCATCCCACATCTTTCTAGAGTTTATACATATCAGCCTACTATCGTGATCTTCCTTTATATTATTCCGATCAAAGGTGTCCCACCACTTGCACCTAAAAATAACACATTGGAAAGAAGAAAAATCCACTTCAATGATCTCTTGTATCTTTCCGACGTAACCTAACATCCCTCTTACTAGTTTTTGATCACGATGGCTAGATCGACTAGATTGATCGAACTCGACTTCCACTCCACAGTCTTGTGTGATGTTTCCAGCATCGGCATTTTCTATGCGAAAATGGTATCCATATGCCCACATAGATGGGAACAAATGCACCTATTATAAAAAAAATTAAAAAATCATACAAGTGTCATGTGCCTTATAAATAATAATCCAACAGTTAAAATATGAAATGTAGATGTCTTAATATAAGTTTCAAATTTACATATAAATTATTACCGAGTTGTTGCACGCAATCCCTACGTTTAGCGCATCCTCTTCAGCACGTGGGTAACCATCGGTAGCACCGTATTTCTCTCTGACTTGGTCAGCAACCCAATTGTTGGGGCATATTTTCTTTTAAATGATCGGGATAAGGCACACTTCTACCATTCAACCGTCTAAATTATTTCCTGTCACTATCCCATTTCATTCTTTTTTGTTCGTACAATGTGACCCACGGTTGTGTCACTTCAGAATTGTAAAGAATGAATTTATTGATTGCTTCAATTTCTGCATTCGCTGATGAAATCAAACCAACATTATATAGTACTTAGATATCAAAATATACAATATATCGAAGTTCAACATGAATATTAATTACTTTTTGTAAATTTGAAAAATTATAAGTCACTTACTCTTTATCAAGCGTTTTTTTCCACTTGTTTGGAGCAACTCTCCTTCTCTTTTGTCTTCATCCAATTCATCGCCCCAAATCACCGCACCTAGTCTATTGTCGATCTGCTTGATGTACTCACTGGCATAGTAGAAATACTCATACGATATGTACCCCTCTACCATAGACCCCTCGAGTTTTTCCCTTTGTCAAACAAAACCTTTTAATTTCTTCATGTACCTCTCTAAGAAGAACATCCAACGACAAGAAACAACCCCAACTAATTCAACCTCATCTACCAGGTGGATTAGAAGATGAACTTGTAAGTCCATAAAACTCGTCGGTAGTTCCTTCTCAAACATACAAACAATCTTAACTATCTCTTGACGCCACCGTGGAATGCTAGCCACATGAATCTCCTTTGACGTGATCCAACGTACAAATGCAAATAATTTAGATATGGCACATCCTAGGTCTTGAGGGAATTCATGTTTCACACACCCACGCACAAACAAAGGATAATGACACTGCAAAGTTATAAAAACGTGCAATAATATACAAAATTAGTTATGTTTTATGATCACCACATGGGATAAAATTTATCAATATAATAAATAATAAAATCATGCTTTTGACATTATGCGTACTCTTAGAAGATTCAAATGGTCATGCGATTTCAACCCCAACAAATGGTCATCCACGGTGAAGCAGCGCCATAGTGAAGACCCATATGAAGTTGGCACCCTCACATCCATTATAACTTCCTTTGCCAAAGATATATCATCTTTTTGTTTAATCCACGGGATATCACCTTCTTTGAAAAACCATGAATTAGAGGGACCAGCACCTGCCTCTGATCCCGTACTTTCTAATCGTCTTGGCCAATATTTCTTTGTAGTTTTTGAAGTAATAAGATCTTTCCTAACTGCCAATGTGTCACTTTGTTTCGATGATATGTGCCTCCATAAAGAAGATGAAACATTTTTAAATATATGCATGGGATCTAATAAGTGGGCAATCTTAAGATGCTCCCAATATGGGAGGTCATAAAAGATAGAATTCCTTTTCATCCCAATGGGAAATTTCTCAACATAGGTATTGAATAAATCTGGATCATCAAACTTAGGCTCCCCATTTGAATCGAACATTTCTATGAACTCCTTCTCCTTCTCTCTATCATATGCTCTAAGCCATTTAACTGGTGTCATTATTGGAGGCCTTTGGGTTCTTTCTCATTTACCATTGAAAGCGGATGCTGCTCTTCTGTAAGGGTGTTGTTCTGGTAGGAATATCCTGGAGCAATCATACACTGGCTTTCGTAGGTCCTTGGACCATCTAGCTTTTAGAGAAGGTCCACAACATTTACATCCAAAATACCCTTTTGTTACAAGACTTGTGAGATTATATTTGTATACATTAATTAATATGCATGGCACGTTAAAGAATATCATGAAGATCAGAACAAATAATATTACAACGAATTAAATAACTAATATGTGAAAGAATATTGTTACATTATATATAAACAAATCAATAAATTAAACATGTAATTTACCAGAGCAAACTCCTAATCCTGGATAATCATGTGTCGTGTAAGCACATATGCCATACAACGTAAACCTCCTCTCTGCTGCGATGGGTCTTGATACATCGTATACATTTATCCCATCCCATAATTCCTTCAATTTATCTACCAGTGGTTGTAAGTAGACATCCATATTCTTCACTTGTCTTCTACCAGGGACTATGAGAGCCAACATAAGATGTTCATTCTTCACGGACAACCATGGGGGGATATTGTTATTGATCACTACTATAGGCCAAACATAATAGTTGGTGTTCTGGAAAGAATATGGGTTGAGGCCATCCATGGCTATGCTGAGTCGTAGACTTTGTACTTCATTCTTGAATTTTTTGGGCCATGTATCCTCTATATGCTTCATGGCTATTGAATCAATTGGTATTTGCATAACTCCCAACTCACTTCTGTGTGAGGCATGCCATCCCTGCAACATAGCTAATTCTTTGCAACGAAAGAGCCTTTGAATCCTTGGGATTATAGGCATGTGCCTCAATATCTTAAAGGAGGACATGTACGTGATTTACCCTCTCTTTTTTTATCATACCTGTCATGCCCACATTTCGGACAGATCTCTTTGTCTGCATATTCTCCTCTCTATAGAATACAATCATTTGGAATTGCATGATATGATATGTACTCAACACCCAACATTTTCAACAAATTTTTTGCCTCTTCGCAGCTATCGGGCAAGACATTATCACTCGGAAGAACCTTATCTTTGAATAACTTGTAGTTGGTGATCTTGGAAAACTATATTAATAAATGTACATTAATGTCGATATAATTATTAACGTTCATAAAATTTAACATTTGTAATGTTCATTGCAGTGTACTGATTATATTTCTAATTTATATATAAGGGAAGTGCTTTATGGTAACTGACCTCAAAAGTTTCGAGAAACATGCATTCGACAAGCCAAACTTTTCTTTCAAATTGTACAGTAACATCATTGTCCCCAACTGGGTAGACTTTGACTGACCGTCGGGTCCAAAGAGATGGGTGGTGGAAGCAAATTTAAGGCTTTCGAAAAAGGTGTCAGCGATATGAGCATCATCCCTTAGCTCATCATCATTTTGGAATGCATCTAACAACATTATCTCCATGACAGTCGTATCCCTTAAGTAATCATCCATACCAACCTCTATTTGATTGTCTTCATTGCTAGCTTGTGAAGAACTACTATTGTTGTAGTCATTCCTAATTGGTGAATCTGGACGTAGCGGGAATTGAATCGGTGGTTGATTCAACCATTCTTGGTATCGTTCCTCTCTAATTTTTTCTCTTAATTCAGTTTTCTCTCGATTTGACATTGTCGTGGGGTGCAACGAAAGATGGTAGGTAGGTCGTTCATCATCACTAGAATCCTAAAAAGAAGAAGAAGTTGAACATGATTAATACAAAATATTATGATATCAATTAGTAACCACGTTGATAATATTGCATGATTATAAATTGGTTTGACGTTGAAATAATTACATATTAATCAATATATATACCAAACAATTATAATTATAATTACCATCATTGTCCCGAAATTGTGGCTAGAAGATGCAATATTGTTACAATTGGCAGGGTGAAGCGGCAATCCATTTTCATCTACCCGTCTTGCGGTATGCAGCTCCTAATAAGAACTTTCGATGTTTTGGAGCAGTACTTTGAATATAATTTTGTGCATTTGAACTCGATGATGGATCTGCATGAATCTGCAAATTTGTATACATTATAAATTTAATTAAGTTGTGCATGATTGACTACATGGATAGAAAAACATACATAAATTCAATTAGATAGTGAAAAAATAAAACAAATCTGAAGTAAATATTACGTCTCCACATGGATAGGGAGAACTCTGCGATGGAATTTGAGAAATATTATGGAACGAGCTAGATTTTGAAGAATTGTTCATTTCATATAATATATGATATTTTTTCCCTGCATTTGAGCAAAACAACAATAAACTTTGGTGCACAAACCTAAATGTAATATTGGTGTGTACTGTTCAAATAACCGCACCGGCCAGTTCTTTATTTTGCGCACCAGTGCGCTTTTGTAACAAGTAGCACCAGTGCGGTTCAATTAAACGACGCACCGGTAAACGAATAACAGCCAAAAAAAAAAAATATATATATATATATATATATATAAGGGCGGTAAATTGAAAATTGGGCGACAAAATATTTTCGAAAGTCTAATTTCATAAAACATTTCTTTAAATACTAAACATTTTTCATTATTTCACTATTTTTGCAAAAAAATTTAGCTAGATATTTGCAGGATACATACCTGGAGCAAACAGAGCACGAGAGCACTGTGGAGGAGGGAAATACGTTTGAACAGAAATATTGAGACAATCTGAATTCCAAACCTCTGGTAGTTCAAACCCTATACCATAGAATTTTAAACGACATGAGTAAAGTTTATTGTTTTTTTGTACTTTTTCTGCAGTTTTTTTTATGCAGTGAAATAAGAAATCAAAGTCTATTGTTTTATTTTATTTTTTCTCTAGTTTTTTATGAATTAAAATACAAAATCAAAACTTATTGTTTTTTTAACTTTTTGTTTCTGCAGTTTTTTACCTTTTCTGCAGATTTCAAAAAAAAAAAAAAGATCAATTTTTAGAAACAAAACCCTAGATTCTTTTTGTTTCTGCTATTTTTTCTCTCTCTTTCTTTTCAATTTAGATTTATAGGGTTTTTGTACTCATAAGAAATCCAACCCATGGGATGACTTGCATAGTCGGATCTCAATCCATGTTAGCCCTTGCGTCAATCTTAAAAAAATACAGATTTTTTTTCGCCAGTGTGCCCTGCGTAACGTTGTGCACCGCTGTGCTTGGTTATACCAGCGCATCGCTGAAGTACAATGATAAAAAATAAAAAGATAAAATATGTTTTTATCAGTGCACCATTTGTAACATATGACAACAGTGCACTATTACATTATGGAGCACCGCAAAACGTGTTGTTTTGGAAAAAAACCATTTTACAAACATACCCTACATTATTTTTGTTTCTGCCCTTTCTTCTTCCACTTGCTGTGATTTCAGAATTAAATTTTTTCAATTTATATTTATAGGGTTTGTATTGCTAAATATAAACCTAATACATGCAACCAACGGGAGGATCTGCATAGTCAGATCTCAATCCATGTCGGCCCTTGCGTCAATATTAAAAAAAAGACTTTTTTTTTTCGTCGGTGCCCCCTTCGTAACATAGCGCACTGGTGCGCTCTGTTATACAAGCACACTGTGAAAGTATAGTGATAAAAAATTAAAAAACAAATTACGTTTTTATCAGTGCACCATATGTAGCATATAGCACCGGTGCACTATTACATTATGGCACACTGCACAACATGTTGTTTAGAAAAAAACCATTTTACAAACATACCCTACATTATTTTTGTTTCTGCCCTGTCTTCTCCCACTTGCTGTGATTTCAAAATTAGGGCTTTTCAATTTATATTTATAGGGTTTATATTGCTAAATACAAACCTAAGACATCCAACAAATGGGTTGACCTACATAGTCGGATCCCAATCCATGTCGGCCCTTGCATAAATAAATAAAAAATCAGTGCATTCTGTCTGAAAGAGTGCACCGGGGCGCTCTGTTATCACAGCGCACCTCGAAAATACTGTCATAAAAAATTAGAAAAATATGCAGCCAGTGCGCTATTTCATTTTGACGCATTGCGAACGTTTAGTTTCGAAAAAAAAAACTTTAAAAAAATACAAACCTTACTTTCTTTTTGTTTCTCCCCTTTCTTCTTCTTCTTTCTGTGATTCAGAATTAGGACTTTTCAATTTAGATTTATAGGGTTTGTATTGCTAAATATAGACCTAATACATGTAACCAACAGGACGATTAGCATAGTCGTATCCTAATCCATGTGGGCCTTGGAATGATTTAAAAAAAAAAACAGATTTTTTACCAGTGCGCCCTATGTAAGGTAGTGCACCGGTGCTCTATTGTTTACAAGAGCACCGGATAAGTAATGTGAAAAAATAATAGTTTTTTAACGGTGCGCCATATGTAAAATATAGCACCGATTTATGCTAAAAAAAACTAACACTGGACAATTTTTATTATTTTTATGATGGTTAACCGGTGCGGTCATTGACATGTAATGCACCGTGGCTTCTTGTTGGCATAGAGCACCGTACGGTGTATTATTCTGTATTAGCGGTTCGTGGGAAAGACATACACACACCGACGTCGGTGTGTTCACCATGAATGGTGCACCGTTTTTTTGAGATTTTTTTTTTTTAATTGAGAAGTTGACAGTTTATTTAAAAATATATTATTGACTGATATGATACAGGTTTGATATTGTTAAAGAAATGACTGACAAGAGATCAAGTAACAAAAATACTGATAACACATCAAGAAAAGCAAAAAATGCAAGTTCTTTGTAAATTTTTTACAAAAAAAATATTTTTGAACTATATGTAAGTTTAAATAATATGTATTGTTTAATGTGTATCATGCAGAGCCACAAAATGACAAAGCTCGATAAGATTATTTCTGATCTAGGACCAGAAGAACGTATAAGCTTGATGGAAAAATTGCAAAAGGATGAATCAGGTGAATGAAAAAATACTATCGATCCAATATGAGTTTCTTTTTTTAGTTTTTATTAATAATATAATTAAAATTATTAGATAACATGTGTGAAAAATTCTATTAATTCACCTTTGTTTAATGTTCTATAGGGACCAACAACTCAGAAAAGGAATGTTGTTCTAAAAAAAAAAAAACAATAGAACATGCAAATGAAAATGAATTTCTCCTTAGCTCATCTAGAGTGGTGTTGGAGGTTAATGAAAGGGGGAAAAACTTTTAAAAATGTTTGAGGGATCTAGTGGAACGAATGTATAGACGTTCTTTCCACTTACAATACAAAAACCAATCCAATGATTCCAAGAACCAGATTTTATGTAAACTACAGGAAGAGTTTCCAGAGAATTGGTCAATGAGACATGTCAGACTTTTAATAGCAAAAACATACAACAACAAAAAAGAAGGAATGAAAAAGTAATATTCCTTTAGATGTTTGTCTAGAATTATTTATAAATATCACTTTTGTTATACTTACTTTTCATATATCAATATAAAAAATAAATAGTTTATTGTCATGTTACATTTTTAGGAAGATTATGAAAATCTCAAAAGATGAACGAGCTGATATCAAAAATATGCCAGTAGGAATGTCCAAGAAGGCGTACAAGGAGATGGTCAAATAAATGGACAAAATTTCATCGCAGGAGGAGCCATCTCAACAACAACGTGCTTAAAATGTAATATGTAATCATTGAATTTTTTGATCATTAGGTAAAATAAATAAACAATTTAGCATTAAATATTAATTTTCAAGTATTTTCTTGCAGAAAAGAAAAGAAAATGGAACCCATTCAGCACATAAAATAGGACGACAAGGAAGAAAATGATTGATATCTAAGTTTGTGAGTAATTGTTACTTCCTTATAACAACTTAACTAGATTTCATTTTTGTATTTTTAAGTTGTTTTACAAAAATCACCATTGAATGTCTCCAAACAAGTGCTAACATACAAAGAAGAACCATTAGAGGAATTGATTGAAATTGGTTTAAATATGGGTTGTGCGTATATGTTGGCATATCATAACTTAATTGTGGAATTTGTAAGCATCTATCGATCTTGTTTTACTTAGCTCCGTCTATAATTAATAGAAAAAATAAATCTTTTATATTAAATATATGATTTGTTATGGGGTATAAAACTTGCAGGAAACAAAGTATGGCATTGCGCCAACAGATCAAATCTTGAAAGATGGCATGTTACATGGTTTTGAAAGAATGTGTATAGTTTATGAGTCAATTGTTGCATTGGTACGTCATTTCTTTTTTATTTACATTGATGTATATTATTTAATATTGCAATTTTCATTATTCTCACCAATGTATATACACTCATTACAGTTTATTTTTATGTTTGTAGATGGAAGAAGGTGAAGAAGAAGAAAACAATCAACGTCGTGAACAAAACATTTTTGAAAATAACCCAAGTCATGAAAGTAGCTCTAGCAGTGATAACAGTTCAAGCGAATAATGATGATCACAATGTTTGGATATAAAAGTAAGGCATTGTACTATTTTTGGAAAAATCTCTGTGAAATCAGACATTTTCTTTAATGTAATGGACATAGTGTCCCAATTGAAAGATTACCAATAATTGTCTCATTTTGTATGACATAGAATGTCTTATATATATATATATATATATATATATATATATATATATATATATATATATATATATATATATATATATATATATATGTTTTAATTTATTCTATTGCGTTCTCTATTGTCGTTATTGCGTTCTCGATTGTCATTCTCAAATGCGGTAATAAAAATTTAATTCATATGAATATTGTTATAATATGTGTCGACTTTTGATGAATAATGAATTTAAAACAATCACAATAATTGCACTGCCACGGGTCGATGTTTCTAAAAAATACAAAATGAAAACTGGTGCACTTGTTTTATTAAGCGCACTAGTGCGTTTTGACTACCTATCGGGACCGCACAAATACCAAACCAATTAAAAATATCGAGGCGTTTGTGTGGTATGGCGCTCCAGTGCATTTATGTATCTATACGCACCGGTGTCGTTTTACCACCTATGAGCACCGCATGAATACCGATACCAATTATAAATTGCAGTGTGTCTGTGTGATACTATGCACCGGGGCGTTTTTTCTGTCTATACGCACCGGTGCATTTGGATGACCAATAGGCACCGCACAAGTACTGATACCAATTACAAATCTCGGTGCATTTGTGTGATAGTATGCACCGGGGCGTTTATGTGTCGATAAGCATCGGTGCATTTGTATGACATATTTGCATCGCACAAATACTGATACCAATTGTAAACCTCGGTGCATTTGTGTGATATTATGCACCGGGGAGTTTATTTAAGCATATGCACCGGCGCGTTGATACGACCTATGGGTACTGCTCAAATCCAAAGACCAATTAGAACGGCACAGTGCGTTGTATCACCAACACCAGGCCTGGTGCTATTATTTTCCTTAATGGCCCGGTGCATTCTCCTTCGACCGCCCCGGTGCGTTGTCTACCGATACGCACCGGTGCGTTAAAACCTGATAAGAGCACTGATGAAAAAACATCCGTAATAACCTCCGGCCACCCTTGTTTTTTTAGTTGTGTTTAATTTCCGTTAAAAGCTCCGCCAAAACCTCCATTACCATAAACGGATATGGTAGCATATGTTTTTTTGACAATTTTGGCCAATTTTATAACACTAAAAACCTCCTTTATAACCTCTGTTGGAGGGTCTTTTCCTTGTAATGAAAATAGACCCATAAATCCATTCGGAGCCACCATACCAAACGAAAAAGGGACGATTTTCAAGTCCCCGACCGAGTGGTTTTCCCCGATGTTATTGCACCGATTTTCGGGGCCTCAACACAACCCTAGTAAAAAAATTTCATGTAAATAAATTTAATAAAGATAAAATAAGACAATGATCATGGGACATGTATTCCAAGTTGAATCTTGGGCAAAACATCTTAGTGGGGGTGTTCATTTGATTTATTATGGCTAAGGGAAATTGGCAAAGGCAATGGCAAAGGCTTTGGAAAGGAAAAATGGCATTTTTGGCAATTTATTTATGAAAATAATGAAAACTAGGAGAAAAGGAAGGTGAAAAGTCACAAGTTGCATGTGAGGAGGAAAATGAAGGAAAATAATGGAAAATTGAAGAAACAATGGCCTCATTAATAAAAAGGTTTATGAGGATCAGTTGATACGTTTAGTCAGTTCAATTTTGGAGCTCTCTCTCTACTCTCTCTCTTACACACTCTTGGACACTTATCGTTTTCTTGGGGAACTTCAACATTGGATCAAGGAAAGCAAAGGAAGGACCAAGAAGGAAAAGGGAAGCAAAGATCAAGAAGGGAAGAGCAGCATCAAGGAGCTACAACGGGCGGGATTACTTGCGGGTATCGATTTGCATGTGCAATTTCCTTGTTTTTGGTTCTCTTGTTGTCATTGGCATGGGTTTTTCCAAGTGTGACAATGTTCTTCAGCCTTGCCTTACCCTTTCAGGATAGCAATGGTGTGACGGGTTCTCTTGTATTTGGTTGAGTTGGATTGTCATATGGTTTCAAAACCGATTGAAGTGGTATTTGAGAGACAAACGCATGGCCTATGAGTCCTTGGTTCAAAGATGCTGGGATTGCGGTAAAGCCAGATTTTGTGTGCCTCGATGGGCCGAAGAATCCTCGTCTGATGAATGGCGAGATATATGGTAAAGCCTAGAGGTGTGTGTCCTCGATCAGGCCTAGGAATCCTCGATTGGTGAATGACGGGATATACAGTAAAGCCTAAAGGGTGGAGTCTTTATTTGGCCTTGGAATCCTCGATCGGTGAATGGAGGGATATATGATAAAACCTAGAGACTAGGAGGCAGGAAAATTCCTCACGGTGTAGGTAGAGAAATCCGGTGGCATCCATTCTTTTTTAGGGCCTAGTGATCCAGTGGGGATTACGGTAAAGAGTGAGGAAACTTGGTTTGGTTTGATTTTGAGTCCCACATTCATGCTTGGAATATGGAATGGGGGATATTATCTAAAAGAAATATTTGATTCATGAAAGTTCGATACCTGGTTGGCTTTTGCATTCATTAATAAGAGCTTCTTCTCCTTGGTATTTTATGTGTACATGTATTGGAGTATATGTGAATTCTATGTATGTTATATCCTTGTTATTTTTGTTGGTTATGAGTGTGTTTTATGAGAGACTTGATGTATGTCTATCATCTGGGCAATGGTCTGAGACCTAACCCTCAAAAAGTGGCTCAGAATCTAGGGTCGCCAGTACAGAACTACGTAGAAAATTCCACAGTCACTAGCATGCCTTGCTGTGGGAGCAACTGGAAGGCCTCAGTCACATGCATGGCCCTTCATGGGAGCGACTAAGGGTCGACGTCAGTGAAAGGTCAAGTTGTCTTAGGGGTTGGCCACCTAGAATGGTTGGTTGGCTCCTGCAGGTTCTATAGCATGAGTGGAAGGTAAATTTGGTTTCATTTTATCGGTTATAATTCCTTAACTATACATGGGGAGTTGAATCAAATCATAGTAGTCTCTCATCACATTTTTACCCCAGTGGACCAAATAGCTTGGGTAAATGTGAGAGGAGGGTGTTACAAAGATTTAATCCCTTTTAGTGCTTGATAAATTCATAGTTAAGATCTCTCTCTCTCTCTCTCTCTCTCTATATATATATATATATATATATATATATATATATATATATATATATATATATATATAGAGAGAGAGAGAGAGAGAGAGAGAGAGAGAGAGAGAGAATTACACATTTCCTCTTATTAAGAGGTAACTAGATTATTTACTTTTAATTACTTTTTCTTTTTCAGCATTAAATTATTTTATTAAGGTTAACATTCTCTCTCTTTCACACACATACTTTCTGTCTTTATGGATGTGTGTGCATATATTATATAGTTCATATTGAAATACATTAGTTAACATGTATATTCAAACATTTTTGAAGTTCTATATTGAAATATCTATAAGAAAAATAAAATTTCTTTCTTTCTTCTTCTTGTTTTTTTTTGTTTAAATACTTTTAATTACTTTATCTTGGTACCTTATATTCAAAATTTGAATTACACGACCATAACCGTGTTTACATCATCACATCAAATCTTGCTTCAGTCTATGCAACTGCTTCCATATCCCAATACAACCAAAAAACTTTTTTCTTCCCCCTACGAGCCCTATGAACTATAACAAAACACTAAAATATAACATAAAATCGAAAGAACAAACCCAATATCAACACATAACGATAATACATTAAAAAAAAAAAATTAAGCAAGGTTGGACTTCCCCACATCCTCGTTGACTACTTTGTCTCAGTTGCTCAGACCTGCTCTAGAAGCGCCTACTCCTCCATTTTTTTCTAACTGAGCCATGACCTCCTCAGGTAACCCCACTATAATCTCTTTCACCTCAACAAATATATTGTCACTAATCAAATTTGAGTTGGAAGTGATCAGACTCGTCGCCATATTCATTATCTTTCGCTCTAGAGATGCCTCAACACTCTTAAACTTTGCGTTAATGCGTTCGACATTGGCAGCACGATCTTTCTCCAACATATTCACTCGACGAGTTAAAAGGTAGAGCCTTCTAATTATTAATTTAAACAGGAATTTGGCGACCCTCTTCCAACAATTAGATCTTCCTCAAGGGATTTCCTACCTTGACCTTCATGCGTATCCATACCAGTATCCCTCCAAACCACACAGTTATCAAATCAGCACTCTAAACTTGTAACAACTACTGACTCAAGGGAGGGTCGTGAGTCCTTAGATATACAAATTTCCTCTTGTGCACAATTATCATCTGCTCGTTCCATATTTTCGTGGAGATCCTCAATCTTCAGGCCCATTAAATAGGCATCATGTCTGCCAAACCATCCCTGCATCTAATTCACCGAGTAACAAGACAAATTCTTGCCCCATCCTCTCACCATTATTTCTTCAGCGTAATATGCAACCCCTCTATATCTTTGATATGATTGATCCTCTACGAATTCGATGACCTGAATGAATGCCCATCTTAGGCCTTGCAAATTTTTACCCTAGAATTCTAAGAAGACACCAAACGTTGGAAACACTTTTTCCTTCCCCCACCTGTCCCGCCTGTTGGTTATGCTTCCCCACATCATCCTTCTGCTAGCAACATTAGTGTAGATATTTAATGCTTCCTTGACCAACATTCTATTAAGGTATGGGAAAATGACCCATATCTTTCATGTCAATCTCATATTTTCCTGCACCCATAAGCACTCCACGATTCACCATTTCATGATACAAATTTATATTCTTTAATAGACATTATAATATTTCATTTATAACTCAAGAGTGAGTTATAGTGAAAATAATTAAACCAACCTAGATCCATCTTAACTCTGGATTTACCAAGCGCCAAGAGAGATAAAATCTCTTGAGGTTTTATATTTTTACCACACCTCTTCCATACTTAATTGTAATACCAACTTAGATCCATCTTAACTCTAGATCTACCAAGTGTCGAGAGGGATCAAAATCTCTTATAAATTATTATTATTATTATTATTCCGAGCAAAATAGTAATTTTATTCAACCTAAAACCAAGGAACAAAATTACATTGTGCAAATGTTGTTAAGTATTCAGTTATGCCATCGTATTAGCCGATGAGCAATGTAAAGAAAAAATAATACAAAATTACATAAAGATGACGGGTTTTAAGTGTGATAATAATCACTTAAATTCCCTTTTTTACTTTCTTCTTCTGAACCTTTTTCCAAACCCCTTGGGGAAGGTTCCACTACAACCATGGATAATTCATTCTCAGTTACTTACACAGGGTTTTCTTTATCTAAGTCAGAAAACGCAGATATATGGGTTCTCTTTACATGCCCTATGCCCGTTTTGTTATGTATTTCCTCTTTATATGTCTCAACTACTTTGATTTCTATCATTTTTGTGCCCTTCTGATTTTGAGTCTCAAGTCTTGTTTGGTCAACGCCCCCTCCTTCTACTTAATTTCCTTGTTGTTCTTATGGTTCCTTATTTGAGTTTTTTTCCAAATTCTCTTTTTCTTCTTATTCTTATTCATAAAGGTAAGGATCATGTACTTTCCATCCCTTCAGCTTATATGCCTACCTCCTTTTCTTTTTTGGAGCTTTTTTCCTATGGGAAAGTGTTATGCACGTGTCATGTTTGAAAATACAATCGACATCTAAAGGTCACATTCTCATAATATAAGACTTGTGTCCACTTAAATTTTTTATGTTTAAGGTGGATTCAGTCAGGTAGGCCCTTATTGAGATCTATCTCTACGCAGATACTAGCAAAGGTGAAGATGCATTTTTCTATTTTATCCATATCCTGCTTTTTGTATTTTCCAACCAAGTTTCCAATGTCTTCTAAAACCTGATGGTCTCAAAAGGGAAGAGGAATGTTTGGTAATATTACCCAAATTGACATAGTTGTTACCACCATACTTGTGGCATCAAAATTTGGGAACCATTGGATGATAAATAGCCCTGTAGCGCCCCAAAACCAAGGCCCATCTGTTGTCTTTTTGTAGAGAGTTCTAGGCTCGAGAACTGTGCCAAAGCATCTAAATAAGGTTTTTAATTGAATTGGATGATCAATGCATTAAACCTTTAACACTTATATAATCCAAATATTTATGAGAAGTTCAAAGGGTTTATTTTAATTCATAACAACATAAAATCTTTGAATTGATTTTGAAAGTGGAAAAGGGATAAGATATATGACAATTAAACATTCATACTTAATACTTAATTAACCAAATACAGTTGATGTGTGCAGAATAATTCTACAACCCAACATATATATACTCAAGAGATGTCAAAAGGGAACAATTTAAAGGTGTAGAGGAACTAATTCAAATAGACTATTCAATTTGCTAATCTCCATAATGACAATAACTTTGCAGTGGGATATCAGGGAAGTTAATACTTAACTTAGCCTTACCTTACCTCCTATATTGCCTTGAATATATGATGAAAAACGAAAATGAATATACCATAAAGACTCACATGAACACATATGTTGTTAAGAGTGAAATCAAAATCCTTTGATTATCTTCAAAAACTTTCAGAAGAGTACAATAATGTCATTGGATTATCACAAGGGTTCAACCATTCTTATTTTGAATTACAAACTATTTATAGAGTGAAATTCAAAAATGTCTAAATCTAATACAATCCTTTACAAAATACAATCTTATCCAAAATTATTTGGATATATCAAACTAATACAATATAAAAATAGACTTTTTGAAACTCATTTGCACATTCAACACTCTATTTGAGGGCGTTGTTGGTAATTGTCGCCTGAAAAATTGTTTCTACTCTTTGTGCTCCCTTTGTTGTACTGGCACCTAAAAATGTGTATTCAACTCTTGTTGTTATGTGTTGTTGTCCTGAAATGTTGCATTCATTTTTACTTGATAAACTCGAGTAACTTATCCCATCTTTTATCATTTGGAATGGATAATTTAAACACTTTCATGTATGCTTCATCCACCTCTATGTACTTTTCAAAAGTTGGACTAGTAATAAATAGATGTTGAATTTCATGCTCGATAAATAAATCATATTCTAGGACTTCAATGAAACATTTTCCACTTATGATTCCTTTTACTTTAACAAACTTTGATCTATCTGCTTCTATTTCATGTAATCTATGCTGGTAATTTCTAGTGGAGTCAATTGGCCACTAGAATCTCTTAGAGGTGGAAGTCCCTTTTGTCATAAGATGGTAAATTTCCTGTGAAATTTCTTTATTTGCGGTTCTAAGTTTTGACATTTATTTTCTAATTGCAAAATTAAATTTCTTTTAGTCAAAAAAATTCTGACTTCTAGGAATGTGTTAGTCCTGTCTTCAATTTCTAATTCCTCCAATTCATCCTTGGTCTTTGAATTCAACACTTTGATTATCCTAGTTGCCTTCCCTCGCTTATGATCCAAGTCTTCTTTAATTTCTGCTATGGTTTCCTTTGCTCTTATTACCAGTTCTTCTTATTCAAAGATAATCTCGATAGATTTCCAGACCTCTATTATGGTTGAATTGATATCAACCCATATATTTTCCTTTGCTTCAAATGATGTCTATGTTGTTAGTGATTCATCTTCATACTTTTCAAGCTATTTGGTTAGCTTGAATTTTTTTTGTATTTCAGATATATATGCATTATCTGATTTAAGCTTGTTTTCCTCCATTCTCTGTAGTGCTGCTTTCAACTTCTCAATTTCCAAATTTATTAGGGGTAAATATCCCATGGCCTTTGATAATTTTAATGTGGTTTCCTCACTGTCTGTCTCTGTTTGTACTGTAGATGTCACTGCACTTGTCTGTTTTTCTTTTTTTAACATGTTTTCCATGTCAGCCTTCATTTTATTTATTTGGATTTTCTGCTGCACAATCATCTTCAACATGTTTTCTTTCTCTTTTTCTAGCTGCCCTACTTCTTTAGCTTGTGGATGTTTTGTTGTAGGCAAATTCAATTGCTTTTTGATCTCTTGTATATATGAATTTCTTCTTTTGATTATTTCTTCAGCAACATTAACATCACTAGGATCCACTCCTAGCTTTATCACCAGATCTTCCAGCCCTTTTATTCTGGTATCCTTGGCTAAGTAATACATTTTTTCTAACTTGATTCGTGAATGAATATTATTCAAGGAGGTTTACAATTTAGAAGTTGCCATGGTTGAACTTGTCAATGTGGAATAAATCATATCACCTTCCCGTTTGTGGAGATCGATTTGATTTATTGGGTGTATCTCCTTAGTATTCAAAAGAATACATAGAAGTTTTATAATCATCTGCACTCTTAGGAACTGGTACTTTTGGCTCAAGGAATGCCAACTGAAATTTCCCTCTATCAGGGTCTAGTGCAGATAAACTTTTGTGTTGAGTAGTGGAGATTGTTTCCAAAACTCAGTATAGGTGGAACTTTTTCATTGCTTCATTCTTTCTCTTCATCTCTCTAAAATTGGAAAATATACTTTGTTGTCCCGAAGATGGAGAAACAAGAAAATCAATTGTGATTTATTCAGCTTGCTAAAAAGAGAATACAAGCTCGCCTGATAATACAAATGTAGTACGTTCTTTTGAATTTTTGGCTTATGATGACTCCTCTTTTGTATTGTTTGACTTCCTCCTTTTGAAATCTTTAAAACCAACTGCTTTAACACTCGAAATTGTGGGTGACATACTCTCTCTTGGTCATTTCAATTATTTTTATTTCAATCTTGGAGCTTCCAATGTTGTCTGACTGGAGGTCTACTCTTCAGTTTCTTGTAGAGTGCTTTCTTCCTATTCTTCACTATTTGAAAACTGCTCAATCTTTGGCTTTGTTATGTGTACAAAAGGTTTTCACTTTTTCTCAAACCTAATCTTTGAAATCACTCCCAAGGGGTCATAAGGCCAACTAAAACTTAATTTGAATTTCAATTGTTTAAGTAGAATGTCTACTTCCTTCCCTGTTGATATGGTGTTAACAATAAATGGACCAATTTGTGCCTTTAATTTGAATTTACCTTTTTGTATTCTTGACACAAAATGTATATCATACATATTAATTCTTTTCCTAATGAATTCTAAAGCAAAAATCCTCATAGGCAGAAAAATTGGCAATCTATAAGGAGGAAGTTCACAAACATATATTATGATTTTTGTAAAGTTTTAATAGAGATACTAGTCTCTAAATTTAGATTGTTCACTGAGATGTAAAATTCTTTTACTTTTTGTCGAGACTCTAGGAACTGCATCACTACTTAAAAGACATAATTCCATCCCCAGATGCGGGTGACAGAATTGACACGTGTGACAATCACATCCCACTCCACCCGAATAATGGAGATCTCCCACACAGAGCTTCATTTGCTGCGGATCCAAATACCGTTAGCCACTTGCACAAAACTCATAGAACCATAAATGATGACGAGAGGACGGGTACTGCATCACCCTACCCTGAGCATCACCTCGCATCTATCACCATTAATGTGCATCATGATTAACTAGTATCGCAGTCATACCCCTTCCCCCGAGCCTGCTCAGGTTCTCAATCATGGCACACAGATACTTTCGAAGCCCACTCATCACTATCCTCATGGCACTCATCCCCGCCCCTTTATAAAACTGATCCACCTGCCCCTCTCACTACTCATCCTGTTACCTTGGCCTTTCGCCCCCCTCACTCTGCTCTGGCTTCTCACCGACTTCAAAACGTTACGAAGCCCCGATCCTAGCATGGAGCTGCGCAATCTCCTTTGGATTGCCGCTCTCCCTCCTGCACATCTACCCCCCAGTTATTTCTTCCCCATTGTCCCTAGTGCTACTCGCCCTTGTGTGTTAATTTTTCTCTTTAACTGCTCTCCCTGATCCAAGTGCGCAATGGCTCCAAGACATCACCAACGCACTATCCGCGGAGGCCAGAGAGGGGCTCTCCCGGGTTTTTATCATCATGGAGAGGATATTCGTCTTGAGTCGATTAATGGATCCTCTTCCAACACTTTTGCGTGCCAGAGTCCCGATCCCAATCAGCGTGCAGACGTCTCCAAGCATGCTGCACAGAGAGGAGGTTGTGGTTCGAGGAAGTCCACCATCTCTCCCCAGACGCACTCCCAACAACGCAATTTTGTCCCTCTGACAGCTCTGGAGGAGGAAGATGAGGACACAGACATCTGGGTCATGGACTCTGATGGCATCTGGACGCGTGTTCCCAACAACGTAGACCCGGACTCCCCCACCCTCTACACTCTAGTGGGCACTCCAGGCATACTGTGGCAGATGTTGCGCAGGCTCCTGCTTTTCCTATTGAGGAGGACAACCCCAACAATGATGATGAAGATGATAAGTAAAGTTTGCGCAGCTGCATAGTTCTCTTATGTTTTTTTTCATGCTCGCCCTCATGACCTTTCTACTATCATTTGCTTTGTGTTTCTTAGATATCTCAGCGCTACTGCGCATAATGTATTTCTCGGTTCTAAGTTTTATCTGGGCTGCCCCCCCCCCCCCCCTCGAGGCAGCCCAGAAACAGTGTAAAAAAGGTTGGGATTGGTTAAACGCAGCTCGCCAACCCATCCTATAGCATATGTAACTTTATGTTTTCGAAATTAATAGAATAGCCCAACATACCAACAACAAAAAAATCATAATTCCATACGCAAAAATTGATTAACCTGATCACTGAAAGAATACTCCTTTGTGTTTTTTTAATCAAAGAGGTCTAATGAATAACTGATTTCGGTCTAGTCTGTGAATCAAGCTTCTACAATGGGAATTTAAATATCTTTGACTAATGATACAATAATATATAAACTAGAACAAACTGATGATACAAGAATAGAAAAACTAGAACAGACTTATGTTTGAAAGATCCTTCAACACTGAATTTCAGGAATTGGTCATGGATAACTTTTGATATAAATTGACTTAAATTAAATAGAATTGAGGGCTTATTTCCATATATAAATATTGATATAAATCTAATGATGAATTCATCTACACACTGGTCAATTTTATACCCTAAGAGACAAGAAACCATGGAAATCACTTGCCTAGACATCTCTAGAAAAATTGCAGAAGAATATGGTGGATTGATTCTTGGTCATTTTGAATTTTCAAACAGAGAAGACTGAAAAATGTGGGCTTGTTACTGAAAGGTAAGCTTCTGATAAATTTTCATGAGGGAATTAGTTGAAAAAGGATGAAGGGGGCCTTGGGCATTGATCTGCAATGCTTGACAAATAGACTCAAGCGTTATTGAGAACAAAATTTAATTGTTTTTTTCCACTATGGCTCTCTGGCTAGGCAAATAACAACTCTCACACGGGGTGATGAATTCAAGGAATGGTGGGTTTGGGGAAAACAAATTTGAGGCAACATTGACTCCCATAAGTAAAATTATCACTGACATCTTCAATTTTTTTATATGCCCAATTATGGAGTTTGTAGATATCAAATTAACATTGGGTTTCAATGATTTTGTTTTGTGTATCGACTAAGGGAAGTTCATCGAGGTTAATTACGGGGGTGGACTCTCTACAACTAATTTGGATTTTCCCTTTTGACTAGCCATTTGGATTTTCCCTTTTGACTAGCCATTTCAAGAAAATGATAGAACAAAGGATAACTAAAGAAATTACCCGGTGGAAATGATGGTTGATAACACAGTGGATTGTTGCAACTAGTTGTATTTTGGTATGTCATAGCGCTTCATGCATGAATGGTGAAAGGATGTTTAATGGAGTAATGGCACAATTTAAAATCAGGATGAGTTTCAAATGTTCGTGTGATCATTAATAACTCAACGGGAAATTTTATAAGTTATCAGGATCTCCCAATGATTATTTTAGCAGGGGTGGTATCGGCGTGCTGAATTAACGAGAGGGTTGGTAGGAAGGTTGGCAACGAGCGAAAGCGGGGGGGGGGGCGCATAGGCGGTAAGTAGTATAAGGTGGGGGTGGTCCCGCAATTCGCAAGAAAGTGACACATATGATAAGGTGGTAATTTGAAAACAACTTTGCGGACCCACCCCCCCCCCCCCCTGTTATTCGTCGGGAATGCAGGGGGTCCCAAAATTGAACGTTAGTCATTAATCCGGGCAAGTGCGATCTGGACCATTGGAAAGTGCTAGTTGCTTAACTCTTTGGCGGAAATTGTATTATTTACAATAATAATAATATAAAACAAGTTTTTGCGCCTATTCAAAATCTAAAAGCGACATTTGGACTAGCTCACTTATTACATAGTGCAAAAATTAAATTTAAATATTTTTTTTTAACTAATGCATTTTAGAAAGATCAAATGCATAGGTAAAATTAAGTTACAACACCAGCTCCATCTAGGGACTGCTTCCCCCGGCGAGATACAGAGCACCTGCAAATCCATGTGCCTTCTCCTACGGCTATGGAATATTTGTTGTGAAAAACTACACTTGCTCTAGAAATATAAACAAACTGGATATAAACAATGTTGATTAAAAAAAAAAAAAAAAAAAACTTAAACTACTCAGTACTGGATGTAATGCTTCAAATATTTCCCATTGACTGGTAATGAGGAATATTATCCTTCCAAATTCTGAAGAATGAATGTATTATTGTATTTGACTTCTGCAATGTTGAAAGGTTCCAACCGTATGTTATCGAACTTTCCATGCTTCCCTCTTTCTTCTCTTCTCGCATCACATATGAGTACCAAGTCTCCTTGTATGAAGTCTCTTTCTTTGGCTTTCATGTCAAATAAACTCTTCATCTTGTCCTCATATTGTCGAAGTTTATGCTAAAATTCATATATGTCTTGATTTAGCTCAATAATTTGATTTATCTTTCTTGAAAAATCATCAGTCTCTTAATATGACTCCTGTAAAAATTTCATGACTCGAAATGCTAATTAAGTATGGAAAATAACTTCTATTCCATAAACAAGTTGAAAAGGAGATTTTCCAATTGACCTTTTCGGTGATACCCTATTTTCTCATACTGCATATTTTAGATAATTGTGCCAGTTTCTTTTATAATCTGCTAACACCTTCTTGATGACTTGATTAGACTTTTCTTAGATTATTTTGCCAACCCAATCCCTTGTGGATAATAATGTGTAGAATGATGCAAATCAATCTGATATTTTTGACAAAATTCAATCATCTTAATTCTGCTAAAAGCTTGAGCATTATCTGTAACTATTTTCCTTGGATAGCCAAACCTAGACAAAATGTTTTCTTCAATCAATTCCATCACTATTGTGTCTGTTGCATTCCTTACAATAATAGATTCTACTCACTTTGTGAAGTAATCTATTTTTGTAAGTATCCATATGTGTCGATTACTCGAAGAAGGAACTATTTCACCAATAAAATCCAGTCCCCACTAAAGGAGCTTTAACTGAAACTAGAATAAGGGGTAGAGCAACTAGTCTTTGTTTTCCTGCAAAAATATGACAAGGAATTCAACTTCTCACCTTTGATCCAACTTGTGCAAACAACTTTTGCTAGTGGAATCTTACTGTAAGTATTTTGTGTGTTGTTGCTTTCCAAGCATAATGACCTCCACAGACTCCTTCATGAAACTATTCAATCACTCCTTTTATTTCACTTCCAGTCAAACATAATAAGAGAATATTTAATTGATCCTTCCAATTAATATTGACATTTACTATGGAGTATTGCATTTATTTAATCTTAAGAGACCTACATTGATTTCAGGTGAATTAAACAGGATATTCAAAATCACGCCGAAAATGTATAATGTCTTTATACCAATCAAACAATAAAAAAAAAATCATTAATATGCAGTGGAAGTGGTACTGAAATGGAAGAAGGTTCTTGTGGATTCTTCTCCTCTTAAACTTGAGAAGGTTCTTGTGGATTCTTCTCTTCTAAAATTCAAGAAGGTTCTTGTGGATTCTTCCTTCTGAAAGCTACATGATTCAGTTGATGCCCAAAAATTTACAATTTGATTCTGCCAACAATTTAGCTAGACCTTGTACTTTTACCAGCTTTGTAGGTTTGATATCTAGATCAAACTCTGAGATCTTAGCATCCATCTTCCCCTCATTCCATCTGTATCAGGTTGAGTCAATATTTCCTTTACTACATTGCTAGGCACATAAGAAATTATAGGAGAATGCAGAACATAAATCCTAAAATCCTTCATATATTTTACTAAACATAAGCTTGTTTTTCTATTATGTCATGTTTTAATTATGCATCCCTCATAACTTTGCTAAAGAGAGAAAGTGGTTGTTCATGTTGATCTTTATTTTTATACAATAAAACTATTACTATTGTGGTGTGTGAAGCAAAGGAGAAAATGCTGAAAATTTTGGAATAATCAAGACTGGCAAGTATTGGTGCTTCAGAAATTGCTTTTTTTTTATCTGAGAAAAAAATATTTTAGCTTCTGTGGTTCATTTGACTTCATTATCTTTCTTGTGCATATTTGTAGTGCCTTTAACAATTACAACATAGTTAGGTATAAATCTTCTTAAAAAAATTATCCTCCCTAAGAATGACTGAATTTCTTTCTTATCTATGGGCAAACTAATTACCTGAATTGTTGAGACTCTTTTACGGTCAATTATAACTCCTTCCTTTGAAATTATATGTGATAAAAATTTCCCTTCCTTCATGGCAAACAATGATTTTTTAGGATTAAGAGAAATCCTAAATTTTCTACATTTTTGAAAAACTTCCCTCAAATGTTTGATATGTTTTGCATCATACTCATAAAATATTGTCAAATCATCAAGGTAAATAACTATGAATTTGTTTACCTTGCCAACAAATGCCAAATCCATTGCTCTCTGAAATGTTGCACCGACATTAATCAGACCAAAAGGAATTTTAGCATATATGAAGGTACCCCGTGGAGTTGTGAAAGTTGTCTTTTCTCTATATTCTTGGTTGATCAAAATATGATTGTATCCAGAAAAACCATCCAACGTTGAGATCCTGTCAGAACTTGCTACTCTTTGAAGCAATTGATCCATTTTTGGTAATGGATAATTATCTTTCAATGAAAATTTATTCAGGTTTGCAAAATCAACACACGGTCTTATTTATCCATTCTTCTTCCTAACAAGTACTAGGTTAGCTATCCATTCAGAATATCTTAAAGAAACAATAATTTTTGCATCCAACAACTTCCTTACTTCTTTCTCGATAATAGGCAATAAAATTGGGTCAATCCTTCTCATTTTTTGTTGAAATGGCCTATATCATGGTTTCAATGGAATTTTGTGCTCAATAATAGTTGTTTTATAAGTCTTCAAATCTTCATATGACCATGCAAACACATCTTTGTATTGTTTAAACAAATTGAAATATCTTTCTCTTATGTCCTGTGACAAATTGGAAAAGCTTTTAAATTTCTTATTTCTTCTACAGTACCAATATTGTAGTCTTGTATATCTTCATGTTTTGAATTTAACAATGAACATTTTGATACATCATTTTGATCAAACAATTTTTCAAGAGGAACTAATCGCTTTGGAATATGATTATTTGGTAGCTAAATGATATCACGATCAACTATTTTCTGTTTGAAGTTCTTATGTGAATCAACAACATTTTCTTTTACTTCATCATTGTTTTCTTCTTCAGCATGTAAGCTAGAATATTCATCAATGGTCTGCAAAAAAATCTTCAATTGTTCATCATCTTCAAAGACTTGCCAGTGTCTTAAATTATCTGGGATGGAAGGTTTGTACTTCACTTCAATCTAATATTGTAACTGCAAAGGATCTGGTATTTTAAAAGTGCTTGCAGAAACTACCATAGAATCTGCATAAATATTATCTTCTCTCATAATTGTTGAAATATTGAAAGCCTAAAACTAATTTTCCACATAGTCCCGTACTTAATTTATATAAGCTCTCAATCTAGGATGTTTGGTTTGAAAAAGATTTCTAATTTATTTCACTATCAATTATGAATAACCAAATACTGTTAGATTTTGTACCTTCAGATTTTTGGCTAACTCTAATCCCAAAATTAAAGCCTCGTATTCTACCACATTATTAGTGACTTCATAATTTAACTTAAAGGATTGAGTGATGTTCTTATTTTCACGTGAAATTAATACAATTCCTGCTCCAACTCCATCTTTAGAAAATGCTCCATCAAAATATATTTTCCAAACATCATTATCTAAAATCTGAGGCATATTTATAGTGTCTTTAATTCTAGTTTGTGGACTACACAGATAATTTATAGCCAAAGTAAAACACTCAAAATCTTGATCAATGGCATATAAAGGATGGTTTACTGCTTGATTAGCTTTACATACAATGTTTATGAATCTTAGTTCTCTATACAACCTTAAATATTCACCTCCATAAACTGGGATTGTAGCATAGGACATATCCATTTGTAAGCTTCCTCCAAGCTTAACACAAGAATATCTTGATGATAGCATACCAAACTTAGGAGGAATGTTTGTGACTACTATATCCAATATTATGCTCTTCACGGGGATTTGAGAAAGAGTGACAACTAAATCTTTGATTAACCCCAAGCATGGTACTTTCTTAGAATCAAATGTGTACAAATAATGATAGGGCCTCGTAATTTGCAATTGAAGTTGGTCCATGATAACTTTAGGCATCAGATTCTATGAAGCACTAGAATCTAGCATATAGTTGTACAAAAGAAAATCATGAACTTTTAATGTAACATAGAAAGGTGGCACACTTTCATCTATCCTGTCTGAACCAGGCCCAAAAACTATTGAAGGCTTCTCCTCCTGTAGGCTAATCACATCTCCTTCAAAATCTACACTTGAATATTGTATCCATTTAGAAACCTATTGTTTATAACCTGGATTCCTTGAAAGTTAAGATAAGGGAATTGGAACCTTTACCCTTTCTAATTCTCTTTCAACATTGAAGGCAGTTGGAACATATTTTTCTGTAATAGATTTCTCTTGTGACTGATTTTGAGGTTGATTAGATGGAGTTTCAACAACTTTATCTTGTGGGACATCAAAGGTAACATTTTTTACAGGTCTACCAGGGCGTTGTTTGGGTCTTAAATCATACCTTCTATTCAATTCAACAATGAGAAACTCATAAAAGGCTCATATTTAAAAATTTGAGAGTATTCTTTATTATGAGAAAGAGGTTGATTTTCATTAATGGGAACAATAGCATTTTCAGATGATTGGTCATCAAAATAATTAATATCATTGGTTAGAATTGGAACTACTTCTTCAGAGTCTTGATCATCAGTCGTTAATTGGGGCTAGATTTGCTCATCATTATTTAGTATTTGCAAAATTTGTGGCTGGAAAGGTCTTTTGAATTGTGTTTGAGGTCTATTTACATTTTGCTGAGGTAGTTTAGGCTGGGTTTCCATTCTTGATATTCGAGTGGATATATTTCTCAATAATGAATTTTTTTCATCAAATTTGTGTTCCTCTTCTTTGTTCTTCGATGATGACCTACTTTCTTCTTTAACTTTCATTTTCCTTTCAACTTTTTTCTACTTTATAATTCAATTTAGAAGATGTTGACATGTTAACTTCTACTTTAATTGCATTGGTCTACATATTTGCTAAGGTTTCGAATTTTCTTTCTTTGAGTATTACAACAAAGTCATCATCAAAAGCTTTAGAAAATCTAACTTTAGATTCAGTGACTAGGAGTTTACAACTTGGTGGCATATTATTGTAAATATTATTAAACCTTTTGATAAATTCAGCAACAAGTTCACTATGATTCCTCTTCAAATGTTCAAATCCCGTTCAGTAATACACAGGATATTTTTTAATTCCCATTGATTTTTGAAGATATTTGTTAATTTAGTCCATGTATTTATAAAATTTGCTTGTAATTTCCTGAACTATAATCCGACATTTCCCTCAAATGGTTGGACAAATAGTCTCATATAGACATCTTCATGTTCAATGTTCATATTTTCTGCAAAGTCAAGAAATGCATCCAAATGATCTTCTGCAGATGGTCATGTTTCTCCATTAAATCTGGGCAAATGTTTCAAATATCCTTCAGGAAAATCATGAATTTGATTTCTTGGTCGAAGTACTAACGTTGCATACCGAGCTGTCACAATAGGGGCCTAAATCCAACCATCTGATATTGTGGTAAAACTGCTTATTTAGGATATACAACTTTAGAAGAAGACGATTGATCTGGAACTGTAGGCTTTTTAAGAAATTACAGATGAATGACTAGCTTTTGGACTTCAAGAACTATATTTTCTTGATCTTCAAAATCTAAAGGATTAGTATAGATTTTAAGTTCCTCTTCAGGCTTGACAAAAGTGGATGGATAAGTATGAATAACAGAGGAAATAAAATCAACAAGTTTAAGTTCACGCAAATCAAGTCCAAGTTTTGCGTCTATATTAGATGCTTCTGAAAGGGAGGAAATAAGTTCAAAGGATTCAAGATGATGAACTAATAAAGTGGATTGAATATCTACTCCTTTAGAGAGGAGTTCTAAAACTTTAGGTGGTAAATTTGATAATTCAACAGGGATTGAGATTGATTGAAAATGCTCAGGTTGTGACACTGCTTTAGGTGGAAGAGAGGTAGAAGTAGAAGTGGAAGCTTCTAATTTACATCTAAGAGATGAAATTATCACTAGTCTCTCTAGATATGATAATGGAGTGAAGAGTTGAGGATTTGAATGAGATCTAGTATGCCTGCGTGAAGTCAGATTTGATATGTGAAGTCGCCAGGTGAAATATTTTAGTCTGTTAACCTCCTATTCACCATTAAGAGGTAAGTCTAATAGTTATTCTAGGGAAATCACTTCAAACTTTGTTCCCCGACAACGACGTCAATCTGATGTTGTCTCTTTGTAGACAGTTCTAAGCTTGGGAATTATTGTGCCAAAGCATCTAAGTAAGGGTTTTAATTGAATTTGATGACCAATGCATTAAACCTTTAAAACTTGTATAATCCAAATATTCCTAAGAAGTTCAAATGGTTGATTTTCTTTCATAATAGCATAAAACATTTGAATTGATTTTGAAAGTGGAAATGGGAGAAGATATATGAAAATTAAACATTTATATTGAATAATTAATTAACCAAATACAATTGATGCATGCAGAAGAATTTTACAGCCAAACATATATATATTCAAGAGATGACAGAAGGCAACAATTTAAAGGTGCATATGAACTAATTCAAACAAACTGTTCAATTAGCTAATCTCCACAATGATGATAACTTTGCAGCGGGCTGTCATGGGAGTTAATACTTAACTTAGCCTTACCATAACTCGTATATTACCTTGATTATATGATGAAAAACAAAGATGAATATACCAAAAAGACTCACATGAACACATATGTTGTTAAGAGTGAAGTATAAATCCTTTGATTATCTTCAAAAACATTCAGAAGACCAGTACAATAATGTCATTGGATTATCACAAGGGTTCAACCATTCTTACTTCGAATTACAAAATATTTATAGTGTAATTCAAAAATATCTAAATCTAATACAATCCTTTACAAAATACAATATTATCCAAAATTATTTGGATATATCAAACTAATACAATATAAAACTAGAGTTTATGAAACTGATTTGCATATTCAACACTCTATTTGAGTGTGTTTTTGGTAACCGCTGCCTGAAAATATGTTTCTACTCTTTGTGCTCCTTTTGTTGTATTGGCACCTGAAAATATGTATTCAGCTCTTGTTGTTCTGTGTTGCTACCTTGAAATGTTGCATTCAGTTTTACTTGATAAGCTAGAGCAACTTATCCCATCTTTTATCATCTAGAATGAAGAATTTAATCACTTTCCTGTATACTTCATCCACCTATGTGTACTTTTCAAAAGTTGACCTAGTAATAAATAAATGTTGAATTTCATGCTCGATAAATAAATCACATTCTAGGCCTTCAATGAAAGCTTTACCACTTATAATTCATTTTACTTTAGCAAACTTTGATCTATCTGTTGCTATTTCATGTAATCTATGTCGGTAATTTTTTAGTGGAGTCAAATGACCACTAGAATCTCATAAAGGTGGAAGTCCCTTTTGCCGTAAGATGGTAAATTTCCTGTGAAATTTCTTTATCTGCACTTTGTAATTTTGACATTTATTTTCTAATTGCAACATTAAATTCTTTCTAGTCAAAACTTTTGACTTCTAGGACTATGTCAGTCCTATATTCAATTCCTAATTCCTCCAATTCATCCTTGGTATTTGAATTCAACACTTTGATTATCCTTGTTTCCTCCCCAGGCTTATGATCCAAGTCTTCTTTAATTTTCGTTATGGTTGCCTTTGCTCTTGTTACCAGTTCTTCTTGTTCAAATATAATCTTGATAGATGTCCAAAGCTCTATTGTTGTTGAATTGATATCAACCCATATCTTTTCCTTTGCTTCAAATAACGTCTGTGTCATTAGAGATTCATGTTCATACTTTTCAATTTGTTTAGTTAGCTTGAAATTATTTTGTATTTTAGATATATATGCATTATGTGATTTAAGCTTGTTTTCCTACGTTCTCTGTAGTGCTACTTTCAACTTCTCATTTTCCACATTTATTATGGATAAATCTCCTATGGCCTTTGATAAATTTTCTGTGGTTTCCTCATTGACTGTCTTTGTTTGTACTGTAAATGTCCCAACACTTGTATGTTGTTCTTTTTCTTTTAACATGCTTTCCATGTCAACCTCCATTTTCTGTATTTGGACGTTCTTCTCCACAATCATCTTGAACATGTTTTCTTTCTTTTTTTCCAGCTTCCCTACTTCTTTAGCTTGTGGATGTTTTGTTGTAGGTAACTTCAGTTGCTTTATGATCTCTTGTATATCTGAATTTATTCTTTTGATTATTTCTTCAGCAACATTGACATCGCTAAGATCCACTCCTAACTTTATCACTAGGTATTTCATCCCTTTTATTCTGGTATCCTTGGCTAAGGAACACATTCTTTCTAACTTGAGCTATGAATGAATATTATTCAAGGAGGCTTGCAATTTAGAAGTTGTCATGGTTGAACTTGTCAATGTGGAATAAATCATCTCACATGCCTGTTTGTGGAGATCAATCTGATCTATTGGGTGTATCTACTTAGTATCAAAAGAAAGAATTTAAGTTTTATAATCATATGCACTCTTAGGAACTGGTACTTTTGGCTCAAGGAATGGCAACTGAAATTGCCCTCTATCAGCGTCTAGTGCAGATAAAAGTATGTGTTGAGTAGTGGAAGATTGTTTCCAAAACTTAGTATAGGTGGATTTTTTCAGTGCTTCATTCTTTCTCTTCATCACTCTAAATATGGAAAATATGCTTTGTTGTCTTAAATATGGAGAAACAAGAGAATTAATTGTGATTTCTTCAGCTTGTTGAAAAAAGAATATATGCTCGCCTGATAATACTATTATAGTATGTTCTTCCGAATTTCTGCCTTCTGATGACTCCTCTTTTGTATTGTTTGACTTCCTCCTTTTGAAAACTTTTAAACCAAGTGCATTAACTCTCGAAATTGTGGGTGACACGCTCTCTCTTGGTCGTTTCATTTCTTTTTCTTTCAATCTTGGAGTTTCCAACGCTGTCTAACTGGAGGTATGCTCTTCAATTCTTGCAGAGTGTTTTCTTCCCATTCTTCCATATTTGCAAACTACTCAATCTCTGGCTTTGTTATCTGTACATAAGCTGTTGACTTTTTCTCATACCTTATCTTTGAAATCACTCCTAGGGGGTCATAAGGCCAACTGAAACTTGATTTGAATTTCATCTGTTTGAGTAAAATGTCTACTTCCTTCTCTATTGCTCTGGTGTTAACAATAAATGGATCAGATTGTGCCTTTAATTTGAACTAGGCTTTATGTTTTCTTGACATAAAATGTATATCATCCATATTAATTCTTTACCTCATGAATTATAAAGCAAAAATCCTCATAGGTAGAAAAAATGGCAATCCATAAGGAGGAAGTTCACAGCCATAAACTCTGATTTATGTAAATTTTTGATAGAGATACCAGTCTCCAACTTTAGATTGTTCACTAAGATGTAAAATTCTTTTAATTTTTGTGGACACTCTAGGAACTGCATCACTGCTTAAAAGACATAATGCCATATGCAAAAACTGATTAACATCATCACTAAAAGAATACTCCTATGTGTTTTTTCTAATCAAAGAGGTCCAGTGAATGATTGGTTGCGGTCTAGCCTATGAATCTAGCTTTTGCAATGGGAATTTAAATCCCTCCCACTGATGATACAAGAATAGATAAACTAGAACATACTGATGTTTGAAAGATCCTTCAACATTGAATTTCGGGAATTGGTCTTGGATAACATCTGATAAAAAATGACTAAATTTAAACAACACTGAGGCCTTATTTCTAGATGAAAATACTAATATAAATCCAAGGATGAATTCATCTACCCACTGATCAGTTTGATACCCTGAGATACAAGAAACCATAGAAATCACTTGCTTATACATCTCTCAAAAAATTGCAGAAGAATATGGTGGATTGTTTCTTGGTAATTTTGAATTTTTAGGCAAAAAAAAACTGAAAAATGTGGGCTTATTGTTGAAAGGTAACCTTCTGATAAATTTCCATGAGGGAATGAGTCGAAAAAGAATGAAGGGGGCCTTGGGGATTGATCTGCAATTCTTGACAAATGGACTCAGGGGTTATTGAGAACAGATTTTCATTGTTTCTGACCACTATGTCTATCTGGCTAGGCAAATAACGACTCTCGCACCAGGTGATGAATTCAAGGAAATTGTAGGCTTGGGGAAAACAAAATTGGGACAACATTGATTCCCAGAAGCAAAATTAATCACTTACATCTTCAGATTTTTGATATGCCCAATTATGGAGTTCGTAGAGATAGAATTCACACTAGTTTTCAACAATCTTGTATTGTGTATCGACTAAGGGAAGTTCATCAAGGTTAATTATAGGGGGTAGGGTTGGACTCTCTACAACTAATTTGGATTTTCCCTTTTGACTAGCCATTTCAAGAAAATGACAAAACAAAGTATAATTGCAGAAATTACCCAGTGGAAATGATGGTTCATAACATAGTGGATTGCTGCAACTAGTCGTCTTTTGGTCTGTCAGAGCGCTTCGTGCATGAATGGTGAAAGGGTGAGTAATGGAGCAATGGCACAATTTAAAATGGAGCAATGGCACAATTTAAATTCAATATGAGTTTCAACGGTTTTTTTTTCTAATTACCATTATTGGCACATCAATATTTATTATTTGAACATTGGCGGGATCATTAATAACACAATGGGTAATTTGCTAAGTTATCGAGAGATCTACTGATGATTATTTTAGTATATGATTAATTATAATTATTAATTTTACTATTTATTATAATTATTAATTTTATTATTTTATTTTATTTCTATTTTTCTGTAATTTGACCAAGTCAAAATGTTTAACACGATATTACAACATCTTTTACAAATTAGGCTAAAGGGTGCCTCTCAACGCAATTAACAACGAACTAAGTGAGCATAATGAGACTAGGATTATTGATATTTTATAATACTTTTAATTTAAACTAGCCAAAGATGTATAATACTTTTTTTTTTGCAAGCTAAGTGGTGTTGCTTTTGATTAATCAAAAGATATTTTTTTTATTTTTTTTTAGATCTAGGACAATCGGCAACTGGTGAGAGTTGCCTGAGCAAGGCCCGGGTTCAAATCCAACTAGCTGCCACTATAAACCTAGGCTAGGTGCAACAGCCTGCAAGCCGCACACAATAGCAATTAACTTATGCCTCAACAAGAGCCGAGACGTCCACTATGGGGTCGCCTACTCTTCCAGCCAAGACACAACAGGCGTATGTCTCCACGGAGATTTGAACCTTGGTGGATGGGATGAAAACCTTCTCCCTCCACCGTCAGACCTCCGCTTCACGGACGATTAATCAAAAGATATTACAATATCCATCCCACTATTATTTTAAGGCAAATGGTTTCAGCCTGCCCTGTGGGAAATGAGCTTTCTTGATCATTTGTTGACAAAATAACAAGTCCAATATTGTAACAATATCACAATTTGCAATCTCACAAAAGAGTTTATAACATCGTCAAGCCATAACACTAAGACTAATTACATCTGAAACCTAAGAGTTAGATGAGTTCAAAGGTGTTCGATCTCTTGCACTCAATCTTGAAGGGGTTAATGAAGTGGAAATGCAAGGGATATGTTGTTCCATTTGAGCTAGTCGATTGTCAATTTTCTCCATATAGAATCTCATATTCCCCTACTCCCTCTTAACATCTGCAAGATTGGAAAATATATTACACTGGTTTGCTTGCCTCTCCATCAAGATTTTTCCCATTAGTGACTTCATTTTTTAGTAGAGAAAGAGAGCTTGAAGATACTACTTCCTTCAACCCCTGGTGTGTCCAAGGTTTGAGACCAGTTGCCCAATTTATTACAACAATTCTGAATTAGACATGGATTGTCTATCTTTGACTGCCAAATTCTCCAGATTATGCAGTTCATTGCGGACATCAACAAATATGGTCCCATGAAAGGATTCAACAACCTCTCTAGCTTGTGCTTGGGGCAAGTTGCGCCCTTGTGGGCCCCGACATCCTCCCCCACCCCTTCGGGTTCACATTCGCTGACGTTGCATGGTAACTAGCCAATCGACGCGGTCCTCAATACCTTCCAAACACAAATATATCTATTCAACACAATCACAATACTATTCTAAAAACCCACAACAAAAGTATATCTATGTTTATCATTCAAATATATATAAACCATTTCATCAAACAAATGAGTATTCATTTTACACCGTATGAATCAATATTCATATGCTTATATAACAAGGCCACCACTTACATTATATTAATTACAACGAAGGTGTGTTGGGGTTGGCAAATTTAGCCAATCACATCTTTCGATTTTCGTCGTCCTTTTCCTAATAATTTTTTACCATGTGCATGTCATCATATTAGATATGGCTCAGGTTCGAGTCTCCGCTTGTGCGCATCCACTCTGGCATCCTTCACAACCTTCTTCATGGCTCGCTCTTTGAGGGGACCCTTGTAGTAGTCATCGCCCTAGTTGAGCACCGGGTCGTTGCTGGCTTCAAAGGACAACTACCCGAATATGGCATACGTCCATACGTCCAACTCTTGGTTGCAGCGTGTCCTGATTGAAGGGAGTGGCACCCACATTCATAGTCTTCTTGATTTCATTCACCGAGGACTATGATGCAATTGGGGTCGGGTTTTCTGTCATCATTTCCATCCCCTACCTGCTCTTCTCAAGCAGGAATTTGAAATCTTCTGTGAATTATCCTAATCCCACGCTCGCGGCGTTTGAATCAGACATGTTAACTCACCTGGAAGGTCTGAAATAGACCACAAAAAACACCCACAACCACAGCCACCTAAACCTGGATTGGTTGGGTGAATAGGATGAAAAATCGACCAATGACTATCTGGATGATAACGTTCCATAAAGGATTCCATCTTGCATTATCCTCCTAGTGGAGCTCTAATAGCGAGAGCAATAGCCCATGTTGTTCCATAAGTCCATAACCCGCATTTGAAGAATGCACTTCAACTTTTTGTGGTGGAGTTTGGACTACAACATGTTCATCAAACGAGAATAAAACTCAAATTAGAAAGCACACTAGAATGATACTTCTTGTTCCAAACCAATGGGAAATTATATACATGCTCCAAGTTGATGTCCTTCACAAACCATGAAACTCAAGAGTATAAAATTTGGTGAATAATAAGGATATGAAATAACCAGTATTGTTAAAATACAATAGAAATTCATGAGATAAATGGGTAACAAAGAGTCTTTGGTTTAATAGAGAAATAACAAAATAGTTTTTTAGTATAGAGCTATAGAGCTCGTGGAATTCTTATGCATAAAGTTGGACATAGTAAGAATAGAAATTAACAAATAAGGTTTTATATATTTACATCGAGACTTATACTAGCCAGTCTACTTATACATGCCTTGCTTTCTAATTGCTTTCCACAATATGTTCAGGGTGTCATTTAAAGGGCCAGTATAAGGGATGTCATTTTCACTGAAGTGCCCATCAATTTTTCCAGCCTCATTATCTATAAATTTAAGCTTTGATGGAAGGTGAGCTCTTTTCCTCACGTCATGAAAGAACATAAACAACAGATTGAAAGATTGAGATGTAGATGTTTGCACGCAACACGTATCATAACCTTTCAAGAATACTGGTCAAAGTACTTGCCCATCTTGTGGTCTGAAATAGATTGAAATTATTGTTCAACCTAAATTTGTGAGCAACATAGGCAATTCATTACGGACTGAAGAACCTACACGAAGACATTCGTGAAAGACAAGAACCCACACAATGGTAGCCCAATTACTTGCAATATATTTCACAAGTTACAAACTAAGAAATAATACAAAATCTTCTAACTCGATGTCTACAAAAATCAATGTTTCTAGGAAATTAAGAATTAATATTTTTCATGTTGGAACAAATCCAAGAAGGAGAAAATTGAATAACTAAACTTTTGTGATCACTAAACCATTATCCACCAATCAAACAACACTCATAGATTAACAATTGTACATGGATGCAAATTGAAACAAGAAAACTATTGTACATGGACACAAATTCAAAACAAATAGATCAAGAAGCATGTAAAATATTGATGCATTATAATAAAAAATGAAAATAAAAACAATCATCTTATCAATATTACATCACATTACAAAATGCAACGTAACATCACATAATTTTTTACAAACACCACTATTCTATTTTGCCTATTAGCACAATAAATATAAATATGCCAATTATAACAACAATGTTATCGGTTGACATTGTGTTGATGTTGTTACACAACTATAGTGTAACTACTCATTTTGCTTTCCCTCCCTTTTCAAAACTTAGTGATAGCAACACATTTATATCCATTAACATTAGTCTTTCTCATTAAAAATGTTAATCTCTCTTACTAAAAATTTAAAGATTATAATTTATTTTAAAATGAAAAAACTATAAAAAGTTCATTAATTTTAAAATAATAATGATATTATAAATGTTTAAATTTTTAATTTATTAAAAAATATATAATTGTACCTTCGGAAAATGTTTTTAAATTAATGAGATGATGAATTTTAGTCTCCTATAGTCATGATAGTCATGATTTATCGTCTAAATTTTTAACTTATTAAAATACACAATTATTATAAAATAAATTAAAATATTTTTAATATAATTACATAAATTAATAATTTGATGTTTTGTTTTTGATTTATTAAAATAAAATAAATATATTTTATTAAAAATATAAATTAATACAAAATTAGGTTACATTCCTTCTCATTTTTAAGAGAGCTCCCGCACGCGTGCTTGAAATTTTCTCTGCGCTCCTGAGACAGCTTCACCGTCATGGCCCCAGGAGGGGGCCCAGAGATCGCTACCCCTCTCCCTCCTGAGTTATCTGCTTTCAAGAAGTTGGTGGCTAGCAGCAATAAGCGCCCAACAAACGATCTCCAGCAAAAATTTGTTAAAATACTGGATTCAATCCCCACAGTTGTTCTCCCGATTGAAGAACCTTGCAGATCGGCCCTAAATCTTGCAGAACGCGGGCTCATTGGGCAGTTCACTGGGCTCTGGCCCTCACCCAAAGCTGTCGAAGCCTGGATCTAAAGGAACTGGTCTCCCCTTATCAAAGAAGGCATCAAAAGCTACCTAGTCGGTAAGGGATTCTTTGTCATTGTCTTTGAGGAAGTAGAAGATAGGAACTTGATATTTCGAAATGCCCTGTATTTCATGGGCCCTCGGGGTCTATATTTGAATCAATGGACCCCGAATTTTGACCTGAGCCAAGATGTCCCCTCAGCTGTTCCGATTTGGGTTCGCTTACCCCACCTCCCTCTTCACTGGTGGAACCCCAAATCATTAGAAACCATCGGCAACAAACTTGAGAAGTACATAAACAGAGCATAAAGGAGGGACCAGTACTCCTACGCAAGAATTTGTGTAGAAATCGACTTGGAGGAAGGACTCCCTAAGGCTATTAGACTCACGGTGGCTGATTGGTCTCACATCCAAGAGCTTGATTACGAGCAGCTCCCATTTAAATGCCAATATTTCCATGGCTACAGACACTTCGCCAGATATTGCAAAAAGAAAACGGTGGAGGAGACCGAGACCTCAAAGGAGGATCAATGGACTCAGGTCCAGAAAGCAACCTCAAATAAATAGAACAACAGACCAAAAGGGAAAAGTAAGCCAACATGTAGCGCTGCCCCTACCACACAAGGGGAGGGGCCTTCTGTCCCTCCAAGTATAGATGCAAACTCCAACCCTTTTGAAATTCTAAGCACCCCAGAAGAACTATAAACTACAACAGAAGCAGAAGTGGTGGAACAAAAGCCTAAACCAACAGAAAAAGATAAAAGACAGGAAGAAACTGCCTCAATACAAATCGGATCTCCAAGAGGAGCCTCCACCTCCTCGTCCTATGCAGAGATGACAAGGAAGAAGCACCCTCAATCCTCTAGATATTCGCAAGAAGAAACTTTCAAGAGGCCCTCGAAAAGAGCCGGGAGAAAGTCTCACAGAGAGGCAAGAGAAGAAGAGGCTGAGAAGAAAAAAATGCAAGGCAGCCAGTCTACGATTGAGATGTCCATAAGCAGAACCACTCGAACCAGGCCTCCCAACGGCCACCCCTCTGCAAGTAAATAATGCATATAGTCTCTTGGAATTGCAGAGGCTCGAGGAATCCCTCAAAAGCAAAAGAAGTGAAGAACCTCCTGAAATTTGAAACCCCTGAGATCATCTTGCTCCAAGAGACTAAAATATAATGGGCAACCCTTCTAGATCTTAGTAAAGACAATGGAAAACAAAAGTCGAGAAAGCAGTAAGTGCAAGGGGTACTTACGGTGGGCTTGCCACTCTCTGGGAGGATGACAAATTCCATCTCGACAGCTCCTTGAAAACACAGCATTGGATCTACACCAAACTTCAGCATCTTGCGAGTAAGACCACCTTTACCCTCTTTAATCTTTATTTTTTGGTCCTCTATGCCGAAAAAAAGGATTGTTGGCAAACCCTTTCTGAATTTCTTGAAGCCTACTCACCTAAGAATATAATCCTAGCTGGAGATTTCAACCTTGTCTTCAAGCCAAAGGAAAAAAGAGGAGGCAATATAAGCAAGGATCACACCCTCCCCCTTATAGAAGACTTGATCCAAGAATAGGACTTACTGGATTTCAAACCCAAAATAGGGCTCTACACTTGGTCAAATAATAGAGTAGGGATTGAGCACATTTCTGCCCAGCATGACAGATTTCTAATACAGAGCACCCTCCTCTTCGAGAAGAAGATAATCTCCACCAAAATTTTGCCCAAATTGACTTATGATCATGAACCTATCCTACTACTACTAGAAGAAGAGGAAAAATTGGGGCCCATCCCCTTCCGGTTCAACCCACTATGGTCATAAAGGGATGGGTTTATGGATACAATCTTGAAAGCTTGGTCTGCCCCTGTTAGTGGATCGACTAGTTATGTGTGGGAACAAAAACTTAAGGCCTCCAAAACTACCCTGAAAGAATGGTTAAAAAAGCCCTCTTGTTCCCCCACTAGTCTTAGAAAGAAGGCCACTCAGAGGCTGCTAGATCTGAAAATGAACATGGAACAGCAAGAAATCACCTCCTCAGATATGCAAATTGATAAGGTTGCCCAACAAAGCACTCTCCACGCTTTCAGAGTTGAGGAGGAGACCTTGAGACTTAAATCACGCAATCTCTGGCTCAAATCTAAAGATAAAAATTATGCCTTATTCCACAAGCAAACCTGAACTCACCTCTTGAGAAACCACATTGCAGAAATTACCTCCTCAGATGGGATTGTGCATAAAGGAATAACTGAGTTACGTGAGGCTGCAACCTCTCACTTCCAACAGTTGTACATAGAAAATGGATCAAACAATGAGGAGGAATTTCCAGATTTCCTCACTCACATCCCAAGACTGATTAAGGCAAAGGAAAACTCTAGCCTCTTGAAGCCCTTCACGAAAGAGGAAATCAACAACGTCATTTGGACGATGGAGCTAGACAAAGATCCTGGTCCCGATGGCTCCTCCATTCACTTCTACAGAATCTGCTGCGATATTATAAAGGCTGACCTAATCCGAATGATAAAGGGATTCCAACAGAAAGCCAAAATGGGAGGAAGTATAAACTCCAATTTCCTAGCTCTTATTCCAAAAGAAGTGAACCATGTTTCTTTTGACTGCTTCAGGCCAATTTCGATTTGCAATGCATCCTACAAGATCCACTCCAAGCTCATGGCGAAAAGAATAAAGCCTCTATTGGAAAATATTATCTCTACCAGTTAAGGTGGGTTTTTCAAAGGAAGGCACATCCTTGACAACGTGGCTCTGATGCAGGAAACCATCCACTCCAACCTCCATCGTCACGAGAAAGGGATGATTATCAAGCTAGACATGGCGAACGCCTTCAACCGGGTAAGACATTCTTTTCTGCTCCAAGTTCTTTCCGCTTTCGGCTTTAGCTCTGATTCTATAAGGCTAATTAAAGCTTGTATTAGAGAGCTGTGGATTTCCCACTTGGTAAATGGTAGGCCAACCGGTTACTTCAAAGCTTCGAGGGGCATCAGGCAAGGCTGCCCTCTATCCCCCTTCTTGTACATCTTGATGGCTGACTCCCTTAGTCAGAAGATGACAGCAGAGAAGATAAAAGGGACTCTTCCTGGCATTAGGGCTGTGAGAGGCACTGAGCCAATCAACCATGCCCTATTTACTGATGATTCTTTACTCCTGGGTGGAGCTTCCCTAAAGATTACAAGGGTGTTCAATGAGGTTATTCACATCTTCTGCAAAGTTTCTGGAGCCCTAGTCAATAGGAGGAGAAGTGTAGTGTATGGTTGGGAGATTGATCAACAAATCATGAATCATATTGCCCAAGTTCTTGGCTATGTGGGCTTTGCTAGCTGGGATAAAATCAAGTACCTTGTCCTGCCTTTGACCCTAGGCATCAACAAGGCCCTCCATTGGGCCAAGATCCTTAGCAAAATCAAGGCTAAAATGAAAGTTTGGGGAGGACAGTGGCTTACCACAGCTGGGAAGCTTATCCTGGTGAAATTTGTTCTTTCCTCCCTCCCTTTATACCACGCTACATTTTTATTGGCTCCTAAATCAATCACTAAACATCTCTCAAAGCTGTTAAGAAAATTTCTGTGGCAAGGAGGTAAGGGGAATCAGAAAAAATTCCACTTGGTGAGCTGGGACATTGTGAAAAGATCTCTACCAAACGGAGGCCTGCAAGTTAGAGATCCCGGGCTGGCTAACCTGGCCTTGGGTGGGAATATTTTATGGAAAATATTCTCGAACCATCGACATCCCGTTAGTCAAGTCCTAATCAAAAAATATATGCACGGGCTCTCCTTGAATAATATGGAGGAAGGAGCTGCTTGTAAGGGCACCACCCTTTGGAAGCTCTGTAGTCGCATTTGGGATTTTTTCAAAGATCACCTCTACAGAATCTCGGGAAATGGAAAAAATATCAGTCTATGGGAAGACAAAATTATGGGCCTCCAACCATTCAACTCATTTCATGAAATCGCAGAACTGCGTGAATGGCTCAAAAATCTTGGCTTCAAAAAATTGGAGACATTTCTTCCTGGGAAGCTGTTGGTAATTGGATTGAATGGAATATCCCTCGCCCTCCATATTGGTTGCATCCTCAATTAACTCTCTTTCTAGATGCGCTCACTGGGCTGGCTTCCATCCATTGGCGCACAAATGATAAATGGGGTTGGGGAAAGACTGGAGTTTTCTCTGATGCGCGAGGTTTTGCTGCCCTCCAATCCAGAAATCCCCTTCACTCCCCATCTCTATGGAAGTAGGTATGGGACCCTGTTGGCCTTCCAAAGTTCAATCTCTTCTCCTAGCTCCTCATACAAAAATGCATCGTGACTGGCGAAAATCTGGCAAAAAGAGGCATCGTTGGCCCACACAGATGCTCGCTCTGTTGCGCAACAATGGAATCAATTGAACACATGTTTCGGGACTGTGCTTTACCCAAGAAGTCTAGGCGAAAGATTTACATGGGCTTGAATTTCAAACCCCATCGCAAGTCACAATAAGAATTCTCTTCATCACGTGGAAAGGGCGATCTCCCCATGAATTAAACATAAAATATCTATGGTTTAAAATCTGGTTTGCCATCCCAAAATTTGTTTGCTGGGAAGTATGGATGGCAAGGAACGATGCCATCTTCAACAACAGACTCTGCTCCCCCACTGCGGTAGTAGCCATAGCTAAAGCTCTGCTCTTTGAGTCCTTGGTGAATCTATCCCATAAGACAGACAACAACCTCTCCCTAGATGTGATCAGTTGGATCGGTGCGCCTTTGAAGAATGCCTTCAACAAAAAGACCCCCTCTCGACCTTGTTACAATTTAGAGTGGAGGCTCCGGATCCCCGAGATTGATTTTAAAAATTGGTGGAAGAATCAGGACAAAGCCACTATCTTTTTTTATGGAGCTTCCAAGGGAAACCCGAGAACATCTGGAGCAGGGGGAGTTATCTATTCCTAGATAGGGAAAAATAAAGTCAGCTTCAGTTGGGGCCTTGGGCAGAGTACTAACAATCAAGAAAAAATCTTAGGACTGCTCAAAGCTTGCCAGATCGCGCAAGAGCATGGAGAAGAAGACATACAGGTCTTCGGAGACTCGGAAATCCTGATTAAGACCTTAAACACTGACGATCATTTCAACAACCCGACCATCAACAAGACCCTGCAGAGACTCAGAAAAGTGCTGCAAAATTACACTTCCAGCTTCTTCTACCATATTCTGCAAAATCTAAACAAGGAAGCGGACGCAAAAGCAAATGCAGGTTGCCTCTTAGCTCAAGGAGAACTCTCAAAAAATGATGAAGCCCCTATCTGGTTTCCTGTCCCTTAAGCTTCAGCTATGTAAAAGCAGAGCTCGACTCATCGGGGTTTTTGGAAAAAAAAAGAATATGTAACAATGGGTTGTTTAGGCTGCGGCCCAACCTATCTTCATAAATAAAACTTACCCGTCCATGCTATATATATATATATATATAACACATTTTAACCCTTATTTCGTGATGTCCACATACTCATGTAGTAGAAACTCAACAACATTAAAATTGAGAAAATGGTATTTTGTTGAGTTGTTTTTTCAAAAAATTATATTAAATATTTGGATCATAGTTAATATTAATTTAAGTATAATATAAAAATAAAGATAAAAGTATGTTAAATTTATAAAAAGAAATTTAAAAATAATTTTATTAGATAAAATTGAGTATATATAAAATGTTATAATTTAATATATGAATTCTTTTGCACTATGGATAATATCTTTATTATTTTTATTAATATAGTAGTTAATTAATTATAATATAAAAAAATTTCACAATCTGTCTTTTATGTGTCTTCACAAAATGTATAGAATAGTCCAATACATCTAGTATTTTTGTATCTAATATTTTTGTATCCTGAAATTATTTTTTTAAATATTAGATTTCTCTTTATACGAAATTATTATTTCATATTGGTTAATAGAAGTGATTCATGATAGTATACAAGCTTCAAAATATCTTAATTATTTTGCCATGACTATAATAAAAAGGGAATTACTTATACAACTATAATAAAAAGGGAATGGTGATTTTTTTTTCCAAGGATAAAATTGAACTTTTTATTAAGATATAAAAAGTTATATCGTATATGGTTGTTTGAATCTCATAAAAAAACTATCTCTTTGTTATTAATGAAATAGTAAATGAATCACGACAATAGCTTAGACATAAGAACGAGCGTGATGGCATCTAGGGGTCTCGCCTCCTTGGCCGTCGTCACGACACAGTGCCCTGCTACCCATGGTGGCCTCAGATCTCCAGTTTATGCGCTCCCTCGGTGGCTCCCTCCTAGTCAAGGCTACAACGACTACGTAGGACGCGAGGGTCTCTCAAACTTCGCCCTCCAGGTTGCAGATTTTCTTCTATGTCCTCCCTGCCGCAAAAATCAAAGAACACCCCTGAAACATGCAGGACGAGGGCGCCCCTACAGATGGCTACGCATCTTCACCTCGGCTCATCGCGTCCGACCAGGATATCTTTGCGCAATCCATCTGTGAGCCCGGCTTTGGCCGCCCCTACCTGCACCGGCTCTTCCACTGCCCCTCACTTCTCCGTCTTTCCCCAACAACCTCTTATCTTGGTGATCATTTGACAAAGCATCTCATCAAGAGCAAGGAAACAATCCTGCAGTGCAATGAGCCATCTGGACCTGACCCGACTATCTGCTCTGGTAGCAAGGAACCCCCAAATCCTCTGCCCCTGTCTTTCAAGATTTAGATTGCTCTCTTAACGGGCAAAACCATGCTTCTTTGGGTACAATCCACGAACCTGGTTCTTCACCTCGCAAAGGCCCTTGAACTCAGGCTGGGGATCCCCTCCTCATCCATGCGACTCCTTCATGAAGGTAAACAACTCGAAGACCCTTTCCCTCTCTCCTTTTACAACATATAAAAGGATGCTTTAGTGATTATTTCCCTCCGTCTGCGAGGAGGTGCTGACGGGCATACCTCTGCTGCCAAGGGTTTATCTTACAAAGACGTTGTTCATGCACATCCCTCCTCTCCATCTGCTCAACCCTCGGAGGCTCCCAAGCCTTTCTTGGTAGACAAAATGGAGGAAGTGCCATCTGTAGAAATCTCCCACCAGGATTTGGACGACCATCTCCAACTTTATGCAGAAAATGCCTTCATTTGCAGATTCAATGGACTCTGGCCTCGCACAAAAGATTTATACCAATGGATTCACTCCACTTGGACCAAAAACTGCAAGGTCATTTTCTGCTCCAAGGGTTTTTTTATCGTCATTTTTGCTCACAGCAAGGACTACCAAACAACTCTTACAAGTGGTCCTTGGTTATGGGGAAAAGCTAGACTATTCCTAACCCCCTGGTTCCCAAAATTTGATCCATCCACGACAGTCATCACCAAACTTCTGATCTGGGTAAGGCTTCCAAACTTACCTGCTCACCTTTGGCACTGTGCGGTCTTCCAAGCCATTGGAAACACTCTGGGACGTTTTCTAGCAACTGATCCCTCGAGAGGCCTAAAAGGAATCTACACCTACGGTAGAATATGTGCTAAGATTGACATCATCAAAGGATTACCTAACCAAATCATTCTCAAAGTCGGGGATTTCACTTGGCCTCAGACTTTAGACTATGAAAACACAGCGTTCCGCTGCCGGCATCGCCATCAAACAGGACATCTTCAAAACTCTTATGTCGTGTTCCTCGCCCAAAAGAAAAGAGGCACTCGCAAACCGAAAGATAAAAGTTGTAAACCCTTTGATCCGCCTCCCATGGATGACATTGAATCCTCCACCTCAGATGAAGAAGAAAGCGAACCAGAAGATGATGCTGCAACTTAGCAGCAATCACATTCCTCGCCGGACCCTGATAGGCCCCCGACCTCCTCGAATCTCCAGAAACGTACGCATGAGTCCACCTCCTCCAGCTCAGATAAATATTCTCTTCCTAGCAACAATATTCAAGTGGTTTCAGTACACCCGCCCCCTAGCGGTTGGCTTAAAGTCACAAAAAAGAAAGGAAAGAAAAGTCATATTGTGGACTCTACCCATTATGGGTAGAGAAATATGTCTGTCTGTATCACTTAGCTCTTCCTGTTCTTCTTTTGCATCTCTTGACAACACCATGAAACCGAGGGGGGCCGCTAATTTATTCATGCTCCCCTAGTTTCCTGCTTCTCTTGATTGTAACTCCTCCTGTACTATAAGCTTTTAATATAACTAGTCCTTCCTAATTTACAAAAAATAAATAAAAAATTATATCGTATATGCATTTAAGCATTCCATATGAAGTAGTTGATCACCCATGAAGGTAACAGACTAAATTGTTCGCATAATAAAAAATTGTGATTAAACTGTCCAACACTATAAATAGTGACCGAAAGTAAAAACCATAATAATGGCCTCCCCATTGGGGAAAATAGTCCATGATACCACAAAAAAAGAAATTACAGTCTCACGAGAAACCAAAAACTGAAGTACCCAGTAGTAGTAGTAACATATAGTGTTCCAATATATACATCCAGTGTTGCTGAAAAGATAGATACAGTAGAAAAAAAAACATAGGCCTTTATTAATAAGGCTGAGTGTTCGACACATGGACACATCCATCCATAGTTTCAGTGATGCTCCATGTGTCCAAATATTGTTGAGAGCTTGCCTTAGATAGCAAGTCAGTTGAGGAGCTTCATTCCTTGTAAATGTGGCATGTAGTAATAAGATTAAAAGATAATTGTAAAGTATGCAATTATTCAAGGATGGGAACCAAAATATAATTTTGACATCTCTGTGTATTGTTGAACCAATTTATGACGTTCATAGACTCTCCAAAGATTTGAATAGATCCAATTCCTAGGTGAATGAGCCAGAATAAAAGAAGTTTTAATGTTAGAAGTTCTGCAAAATTGTTTGTGCCTGTACCAATTCCCATTGATGCTTTAATGGATTTGTTGTTATTTAGGTGAATAACCATACCAGAACCACATAAGTTTTGAGCATTCGAATCCCCATCAAAGAAGGCCCACAGAATGTCACGATTAATTTGTTTGGTGTTGATATTTCGGATATGATTGATATGTTTGGTAGTTGGGAGCAGAGAAAAAATCGAAGCACGTTCAGCTGCGATCACAGAGGGTGAAGTAGAGGTTTCCTTAAAAATACCCTTGCTTCGTGCGAGCCAAACCTCTCATGATATGATTAAAGGAATATTTTTGACATTTTCATCTGAAGTAGAAAGCCACCAACCCTGCCAAGCATCCACATAGTTAACCCCATTCCATCTCGCGTTAATGCCTAATAGGGATAGAGTATGTTCCCAATTTTTTTGAGAGAAACGATAATTGAGGAATAAATGTACAACAGATTCTTCTGCATCCTTGCAAAGTGTACACCACCCTGGCCCATGTATATTCCATTTTTATAAAAAGTCCCATGTTGGTACTTTGCTTCTTAAGATGCACCAAAAGAATAATATTATTTTGGTTGGTTTACTCAACTTCTAGACATGTTTGTTCCACCAGGCCTATTCTCCCCAACCCCTTCTCTTCATCAAGTAATTATAACCGAATTTTGGAGTGTAAAATCCTCACTGAGCATGAATCCAATGAAGAGTATATGGAAAGTATTTATCCTAACCTTTTAATGATGAAGCTCCTGTAAATATATATGCCACTCCTGCCACCATTGGCGCTCAATCTGGAGCTCCCCTGCCAATTTCCAACCCTGCTGCCAAATAGTAGCGGACTCCAGCTTAAAAATATTATTTAAAAATAAAATCCCTTCTGAATTTAAAACCTCCAACATTCCTCTTGAGAGGACAAAAGACTCATGACATCCCACCAATGGGTTCAAGCCTATTCTACATTTTTCCCCATTGCCAACCTCTCAGGCCAAACCTTCTTCCACAATATTAATGGATGCAGTAGTAGCCTTCCATATGACATAAGTTGTAGAGGAGGTTTTCCCTAGCATGTAAATCTAATCATCCATGGAAGTCGAATCAATGTATTTCCTTTTTACTACAACTGTCCATATATTATCTTCAGTCAAGAGCCTCCACCCCAATTTTGCTGCTAGGGAGAGGGAATGGTGACTTATACTAACACAATGTTTTTTTTTGGGTCTAATATCCATAATATGCCTTTCACACACATTTGTAAAAAATGTCTATTAAGTTGAAATTGCTTCTACAATATAAAATAGTGATTGCCCTAAAGGTGCAAAGGTACACTAAAGGAATATAAGTTTTGGAAAGATCATCTCGCAACTCACTCCAATGCAATTATCATTAATCGTTTCTATGAGTGGAGCAAAATTACTTCTCGATAAGAATATGTAGATGGCGGATATCTAAAGCCACCTAGAGATGTTAGAAAGGGGCACCCAAACCTCTGAAGAGGAGTTTGCCTGTTAGATTTTAACGACTGATGAGTAGAATTAGGTTGCATAGTCGTCCATTTTGATGAAAACCACTTGCGACGACCTTGAAGGTGCCATATAATACGAAATTGAAGATGAATGCTATAACTTGAACTTGCCAACACCATTGTTGAAGCACTTCCACTCATCAAATTAGAATAGAGGAAAGCATGATGAAAACACTTAGACAATGGTGATGAAGATGAAAGAGATAATTAACAACCTCTTACTTATCATGTGTGGGTGTGTGTGTGTGCTTACACCCCTCTCAATTGTTGATTCATACACTAATTACCGTGTTGTGGTGTTTTGTGAGAATAGTGAATATACGAATGCTATCGCCTTCCACAAAAATCTAAACTAGGTTTTGGTCTCTCTGGAGGGGCATGTTTCTACGATGGGATTCGACACACCTAGTTTTGATGAGGGGAAAATAGCTCCATTATGGTTTATGGGGTTTCCCAATGAAGGGGATATTTAAGCTCCTCTGATTGCAAACAATGCATGGAGGCCGCAATTACTTATATTATATCCGATACTGATGGACACAATAGAACTTTTGCATCTATTATGTTGGAAGGCTGCCTTCTTACATTACAACAATCATAGTTTTTACAACAGTTTTTGTGAGAGCGCCAAAAACTATGTTTGGAGCAACCCTATGGAAAACAGTCAGGCAGGTTGATGGGAATCAGATCACACAACAAAGAACAATAATTAAATTCTCAGAGACAACAAAAGATAGTTTTTAAACAAGAAGACATTAAACTTATGGAGAAGAAAATCATAGACTTTTCATTACATTACAAGGCTTTCCTTTATTGGATTGCTCAGATTGAGGCAAATATATATTTATAGATGATGGACAAATCTCTAGATTTTTCCTCATGTTTTCCACATGAGTTACAATGTGATCTCTAAAATTCAAGTGCGGTGGTTGTTAGAGGGTGTTGTGGGCAGTGACCGTCAGAAGGCCGATGTAGGCGGTGGAGTTGGTTGACAAAAGACGGTTGAAGACTACGAAAATCAATGTCAATTGCCTTCTAGAGTATTCTTTGACTTCACATCTAACATTCTCTCACTTGAAGCTAAATGAAGAGTCCTGAATCAAGTCACTCCCATTCCTACCATGCCTTTACACAACTCATGCTTATTTATTGGAAAAATCTTAGTAAGCATATCAACAAGGTTCTTATTTGTATGGATATTTTCCAAGAATAATTGCCCTTACTCCAACACATGTCGAATCCAATGGTACCTTAAGTCAATTTGCTTGGTTTTTGAGAAAATCCATCTTTAATTATTAAACAAATTACTTTATAGAACTCACATTTAATTTATGGTTTTCCTGATGTTTGATCAAAGACACTGATGGAATAATGCATGCTTAATCTTTGTTGGGAAAAATACTGAGAGGGGGGGTGAATCAGTATTTAGAGCTTACTGAAAATTTTTTACTTTTTTCTTTCTCTTAAAACCATACGCTACTTTACTGAACCCAACTCGCGTATACACGCGGATATCCTTAAGAAAACTTGCGTATGTACAGAGATTTTATTATGCATTTAATTCTTTACTTAGATCATTGCATCATTCATTCATCAGATGTTTAGTAAGAAGTAAGCATGTGCAATAATAACAGAATAAACCATCACACATAAGCAACACACATGAACACCAGTATTTAAGGTGGAAACCCAATTAGGGAGAAAACCACCGATGTTGTCGTCTCTGTCTTCAATATTTATTATAAAGAAAACTTCTTACAATTTTGTACTGGCGCAGACTCATACCAGCATGCAGACACCCACCTGCAGAAGGCTGCAACCTTCTCTCGTTCTCCAGCCACTACTGGAAGGGAGCTCCAACCCCCTGATCTCGTTTACCAACCTCTCCTGGAAGGGAGCTACTACCCCCTGCTCTCGTTTACCAGCTACCACTGGAAGGGAGCTACTACCCCCTCACTGAAGGCTTCGACCCTCAGCACCACTGCAGACCACGTTTCATCAATTTTCATACTGGATCCACTCCACACATTTAAGCTCAACATACATCAAACTAAAACTTATAACCCCATCAATTCATTCATTGAATCATCAACCAATCAACCAACAACTTGATCTTTAATCAACATAATCAGCAGCATAATCAACATTCAAACAACCCAGATCTGTATGAATACATCATTGACAGATAGCAGTAAAATAGCAAAACAGATCAGACATTTCATTCCACACACTTCAACAAAACCCTATATTCCATACGCGCTTTTACTTCACTGAACCTGCGTATATACGCGCTTTCATAGAGACAAACCTGCGTATAGATTTGCAACTATTTCAGAACTGATCTTTGATTTCATACGTGCTTTTGCTGAAACGAACCTACATATATACGCGCTTTAGCTCAGATGAACATGCGTATAGATCTATAACTTTTCAGAACTATGCAGCTCTTAAGAATAGATAACTCAGATCTCACCCTTTACTTCAGCAAAGATTCGCCAAATCACAGATCTAAACATTCCATAAACAGATCTAGAAAATACATAGTCATTTCAGATCTAGAGATCCCTCTTCATCATTTTCTTCATAGGTGCATTATTAATTCAGATCAATCAATAAATTGTTACCCATTCCATCCAGATATACTTCTAAATGAAGTATTCATTAAAACCCAGACCTATGCCACACTCTTGCAGTATGATATTCTTCTCCTTATATAGATTTAGCCTTTGTCAATACCATGAGTCAAAACCACTCAACCGCTGATGGTATTCCTGGACGGGATCAAATAGATAATCCAACGCTCAATACAGTAGGCCAATACCATGGTCATGTCCCCTGGTTTTATAAATTTAGAGCGCAAATAGGCATACGCTACTTTGTACGTACTTTTACGCGTACATACGCTACTTTGCCTTTACAAACCCGTGTATGCTTTGTGACATATCTTATTCATCATTACTCTGGCACTTACTGGAATTTCTTTCTTTGTTACTTCTAAACTGCTCTGTAGATACATCAGATTTACATCATTAAAAAATAGGTTGCTATCCAAAGACAACTCATCAAGTCAGTTTCCATCAAGGACAACTTCATCAAGTAGGTTGCCATCAAGGACAACACATTGCATCATATTGCCAAAAATCTCCCCCTTTGGACTTGATGGCAACCATGATGGTGTTTGATCACCACAACAGATAGATACATTGATTATAACCATTATTCAAACACCATGATACTCTCCCCCTTTGACATCAAGGGCAAAGGGTGGATCAAAACCAAACAAGGTTTTTCTTCTCTTGTAGAAAGAAGAGCTCTGTAGATCTGATGTGCACTGAAGTTACCATGCTTTCTCCCCCTGAGTTCATGCTGAATCTTCAAACATATTTTTCAATGAAGTACATGACTCTATGACCTTTCCTATCACCAAGAACTCATACTTACATCAATGATCCAACCAAGTGGATTTACATATGTGACTCAAGTACCCAACCAAGTGGGTTTACACATTTGAAGAAGTCCTTACATGATTGAATATAACAATTTACATCATAGGTCTCAACATAACATTTTCATCAAATTACAAATATGACTTTTTATAACCAATACCAAAAAGACCTCAAGAGAGAGATCATATTTCAGAACCATCATAATTCCAACAATGCATTACTCTCAGCAAGACTAATGCTCCCCCTGAAACTGTGCTCCTATCCTTGAGCTGATTCACTGTTTTTCTTATCAGAAAAACATACGCTTCTGTCTCCAACGGAACTCGCGTGTATACGCGGCTTTAGTTCATGAAACCCGTGTATGAAAAGTGAAATACTGAAAATTTCATAGCTCCATTTTCTCCTGGATTTATACATTCTGTACCTGTCTTCTATTGTCACATTAGATGCACTGTTAGAAATAAACACAACCAGAATTACCAAACCAACCATGGGAATCACCATATATTGCTCCCCTTGTGATGATACATTACTGATTCCTATAATGTATCTCACATCACTCCTACAGTCATTATGAGAAGTAAGCTTTAGAAGCGGAAGACTGCAGTAGGATTATTATCCCCTACGTTTTTGACCGGTCCTCCTTCTTTTTCCAGCTTTGCTTGAAATTTATTATTGTGTGCTGGAAATTATCCAATTTCTTAGATCTATTCATCCTACATTCTTTTTCTACATGTCCATACTTGTTACAAGCATGACATCTTTCTGTGTAGAATCTGTTTGTTTGTGACTGAAACAATCTGCTTCTGCAATTGGCTTTTGCATCATTTTCATTTTCTGCCGTACACGATTTCTGAGATATCTTCTTTCCTTGAGTAGCCCTCTTCTTTTGCTTCCTTCCCTTTGTGAAATTATCATCATCCATGGTAGATGCCATGAGCACTTGCAGATCTTGGTCAGAATCTTCTTCATCCTCATTCGACACTTCATTATTATCTTCATTTGTATAATAACTCTTTCCCTTTTCAAATTGTTTCCCTTTATCATGATTTTCTTCATAAGGACATTTAGCAGCATAATGACCAACTCTTCCACAAGCAAAACACTTGAAGGGAAGCTTACCTCTGAATCTTCCAGTACCTGGTTGGATTCTTCTCACAAAATTTGCTTCTTCTTCTTCTGATATATAACTTGATTCCTTGACAACTTCCTTTTCTTTTCCTTTTGCACATGCCTTAAAGGCAACTTCTCTGATTTGAGAGGGGCCTCCTTTTCTCATTTCAAAAGCAGTCAGGATACCATGTAGTTGAACAATAGTAAGAGTTTGCAGATCTTGCTTTTCTTCAATAGCTGATACTTTTGACTCAAATTTTGAAGTCAAAGATCTTAAGACTTTTTCCACCAGAGTAGTATCAGTTATGGTTTCACCCAAATTTCTCATATGATTTACAATATCATCTAGACATAAAAAGAAACTAGAAATACTCTCATCACTATGCATCCTTAAATTTTCATATTCAATTCTGAGAGTTTGGAGTTTTGCACATTTTACCTTTGTATCTCCTTCATAGCTTTGAATGATTTTGTCCCATATTTCTTTTGCTGAATTTAGCTGCATCACTTTAACAAATTCTGATTCAGACATGCTTCCTAATGAAACATTGACTGCTTTGGGATTGATTTCATATTTCTTCCTTTCTGCTACATCAGTAGGAATAATTGCCGGATACTGATAACCTTCTTCCACGATTGCCCATACTTCTGCACCAAGACTTTGCAAATATGCTTTTGTTGGTATCTTCCAGAATAACAGATTACTTCCATTGAATAGAGGTGGCCTTATAGAAAATACTCCTTCATGACTTCCCATTGCGACGGATCTCCTTCAAGCGATCAAGCTTCTGCAGAAGAACCTGGCTCCGATACCAATTGTTGGGAAAAATACTAAGAGAGGGGGGGGGGGAATCAGTATTTAGAGCTGACTGAAAACTTTTTACTTTTTCTTTCTCTTAAAACCATATGCTACTTTACTGAACCCAACTCGCGTATACACGCGGATATCCTTAACAAAACTTGCGTATGTCCAGATATCTTATTATGCATTTAATTCTTTACTTAGATCATTGCATCATTCATTCATCAGATGTTTAGTAAGCAGTAAGCATGTGCAGTAATAACAGAATAAACCATCACACATAAGCAACACACATGAACACCGCATTTAAGTTGGAAACCCAAATTAGGAGAAAACTTTTTATAGCCGTTCTATCTTCAATATTTACATAAAGAAACTTCTACAATTTGTAATCACCGGCGCGTACTCATACCCGCACGTTGTGCACCCACCCGCGTAAGGCCGTAACCTTTCAGTTCTCCAACCACTACCGGAAGGAGCTACAACTCCCCGATCTCATTTACCAAATTTCTCTCCTAGAAGGGAGCTACTACCCCCTGCTCTCGTTTACCAGCCTCTCCTGGAAGGGAGCTACTACCCCCTGCTCTCGTTTACCAGCTACCACTGGAAGGGAGCTATAACCCCCTCACTGAAGGCTTCGACCCTCAGCACCACTGCGAACCACGTTTCATCAATTTTCATACTGGATCCAACAACTTCCACACAACATACCTTGTAGGCCACTTTTCATCAGATTTTCAGACTGGACCCACTCCACACATTTAAGCTCAACATACATCAAACTGAAACTTATAGCCCCATCAATTCATTTATTGAATCATCAACCAGTCAACCAACAACTTGATCTTTAATCAACATAATCAGCAGCATAATCAACATTCAAACAACCCAGATCTGTATGAATACATCATTGACAGATAGCAGTAAAACAACAAAACAGATCAGACATTTCATTCCACACACTTCAGCAAAACCCTAGATTCCATACGCGCTTTTACTTCACTGAACCTGCGTATATACGCGCTTTCACAGAGACAAACCTGCGTATAGATCTGCAACTATTTCAGAACTGACCTTTGATTTCATACGCGCTTTTGCTGAAACGAACCTGCGTATATACGCGCTTTCGCTGAGATGAACATGTGTATAAATCTGTAACATTTCAGAACTATGCAGTTCTTCATAACAGATAACTCAGATCTCACCCTTTACTTCAGCAAAGATTCGCCAGATCACAGATCTAAACATTCCTTAAACAAATCTAGAAAACACATAGTCGTTTCAGATCTAGAGATCCCTCTTCATCATTTTCTTCATAGGTGCATTATTAATTCAGATCAATCAATAAACTGTTACCCATTCCATCCAGATATACTTCAGAGTGAAGTATTCATTAAAACCCAGACCTATGCACTCTCTTGTACTATGATCTTCTTCTCCTTATATAGATTTAGCCTTTGTCAATACCATGAGTCAAAACCACTCAACCGCTGATGGTATTCCTGGATGGGATCAAATAGATAATCCAGCGCTCAATACAGTGGGCCAATACCATGGTCATGTCCCCTGGTTTTATAAATTTAGAGCGCAAATAGGCATACGCTACTTGGTACGTACTTTTACGTGTACATACACTACTTTGCCTTTACAAACCCGCGTATTCTTTGTGACATATCTTATTCATCATTACTCTGGCACTTACTGGAATTTATTTCTTTGTTACTTCTGAGCTGCTCTGTAGATACATCAGATTTACATCATTAACAAATAGGTTGCTATCAAAACACAACTCATCAAGTAGGTTTCCATCAAGGACAACTTCATCAAGTAGGTTGCCATCAAGGACAACACATTGCATCATATTGCCAACAATCTTTGCCCATGAATCTTATGACTTGTAATGGGACATAACGAGTTTCACACATTGACTAAGGTTCCATTCCCATAAGATCCACAAGATACGACACTAATAGATATGACTTTGGAGTTTGTCTAATTAAACAACCTATATTTGTATGTAAAGCTAGAAATGCTTTAACCTCACAACCCTAAATCTTTCCAATAACAAGTTGAGTGGGTGGTTGCCACAAAAATTGGGTACACGTCCTTGTCTGGCGGTGCCACGACGACAAGACCATGCAGCCTACTCCAACATTGATTCAACGTGGCCTATGAATATAATTCAGAGAGTGAGGCTACCATTGGGGCTTGCCTTCAATTGCCACGAATGATCACTTTTTTAGACAATGCCATGATGTTCAGAGCATGCAAGTTTGTCCAACACTGGTTCTATTTATTCTGTTCTAAATAATTGACGAGGGAATGTGGTTAAACGTCTGTTAATTCTCTCCATATACAAGATTTTAACGTACGTCATGTATTCTATATGGTCAAATGAATGCTTCAAAGGTATTATTTTCAACTTATGCATAGTGTATGATTCAATTATGAAATATTTTTGTTTCGATGTGCCCGTGCTCGTCACTCTTCACATAAATAGATTAAAATCAATGCCATCAGGAATGGCTCCATGATGTTGCGTATTGAAATAGTGTATAAAATTCATGGTTTATATTTCACAAAATATGAGTGTGGTTGAAAAGTGCATCTTCAATATTATACTTGTAGTTTTGCTTTCTTAGTTTTGTTTTTGTTTGGGAGATCTTCAACTTCCATGGTAAAGACACCAAAAACATCAATTTTATAAAAAATAAATATCCAAAGGTTGACTTAGGTTTCTTTTACTCTCAAGATCCCAAATCAAGTGTCTCGTAGAGGTCAACAATAAAATCTCTTAACAATGTAGGATCAGATTAGAGTCTGGGCAGAGTTTTGGAGCAGGAAAAACCTTGGTGTCGTATGTGCTGCCAAACTAACAACTTTTGGATATCTATTGCACCATTCTTGTAAATGTATAACGCTCTAAACATTATGTCATGTTCACTAATTTATTCAAAATTGGTCTTTCCACTCATATTTTCTTAAAAATTGCAAAGATGTCAACCTTCATTGCAACAATTTTTAAATGATAATTTAGGTGCATGGAGTTAAATAGTTAATGAATCTCGTGACGAAGTTGTTGATATTTTGCATAGAGAGTTTAAGAGTTTTTGAGGTTGTAGACTGGAGAAACCTATTGGAAACAACATTGTGGAAAAGTGAGAATAAGATAAAATTTTATGTTTTAAAGAAATTATGTATTTTCAAAGGATTTATATTCAACAATAAAATGTTTTTAACATAAGAGGACCCATTGTACGGTCTCGGAAATTAGTAGCTAGGCTTTAGGACCTCAATGGAGATCAGTCTTTATATAATATTTACTCTATATATATATATATATATATATATATATATTTTATATTTAATCATTTAATTTTTCAACAGAATTCTCCCAAAACTTCTATTCTTTTAGTGTACTTTGCAACTTTAGAGACAATTACCAATTTTACACCCTATGAACCAATATAACAAGGCTATTCAAATAAACACATCATGAGCCTTAAAACTTAAAACTACATTGCCCCATTGACAATTAATTGTCTTCAGATACAAAATATAAAACATATATTTTGAGGGCTCACTTGCCTTCGAGTAGGGATAGGGTTTTGTTGCAATTATGATTTAAGGGGTTTTGCACAAATACGGGCGAGGGCTTATTTTTGTGATTTGTTTGAGACAGATACGAAGGCAAGCCACACAGCAAGAGTTTGCAGACAGCCGGAAGGGGAGGAAGAGGAGATTTAGGAGGTATGAACTGTTATTTATCTTCACACTGAATTTTCTCCACCTGGTTGCCCAGGGTTTGCTCACAATGGTTGTATTTTTTCTTTTTGAATTTGCAATAAAGAGCTTTGGGCACTTTCAGTTGATTCACATGTTAAAATAATTCTTTTTAACAGCGCGGTGGATCGAGCGCTAGATAAACTGCCTTTGTTAATGAAGGCCAATTTGTATTATGTTGGGAATATATTGCCCTTGTGATTATATGTGCTCAGGTTGTTTGATGGGTATTGTAATGGATGCCAAAATACAATGTTAAGCGTTTGTTAATAGCGTTTTTCTGCAGTGCCAGGGTTCATCGTTTTTAGATATTTATCTAAATAATACGTTTATTCTCCAGGTCGTGGATTTGTAGGATTGCATTTTTTCGTTGTAGTTGTTGGGTACTCTATTTTTCGAAGGAAAATTTCAATTTAGGGATTTTGAGTGGGTGAGATCACTGATCTGCTGTGTTGGTTGTGTTTTTCTTTTTCTCTCTTTCGGAGTTCCTCGCATTTATGTTATCTTAGGAATGATTTGAGTTTTGGAGTGTTTATTGATAACTGATCGTTTCCATGAATCACGTGCATTGCAGATATTTGTCTAAGAATATTTTATTTCAGCTCTCTCCCCCTCTTTATCTCTCTTAATAATTTTCCACATTTTTCCAATGTGGAAAAATCCCTCTACTGCAGTGGGTTCTTCTGCCTCGAGAAAAACTGCTGCCGTCGAATTCTTGTTTGCAACTTTAAATTTGTCATGATAAATATGGTTTTTATCGTCTCTAAATTTTCCAAAAGTTCTCAATTGACGCAACATGCTCGAATAACAATGTAGAAGACTTTTTCCAATTATTTATGAAAGGATAATCCATCTAGCTTCGAATGCAAGTTAAATGTTCCCCGAGTGCAACAGAGTTTGTTGTCCTAATATCAAGAGAATGCTTCAAATTATCATTTCTTAATGGAATCCAAAGCTTTGATGGCATATGGTTTCTGAATATCCAGGGTCTGTCTTGTATGAGGTGCATAAACGTAAGTGTCTGTGCTCTGTGATTTCGACGAAAAGAAACTGAACATGCAATGCTTCAATCAGTTTGTGTGTGGTCGTTTTTCACTGTTGCAGACTTGCAGTCAGGTGTCTTTTTTAAGGATTCATTCTTAGATCTCCAGTTGTATATTTCGTTTTCCGATTCATTCTTTCATCATACTTCTGCTCTATCTCTACCTGTACTGTTCTATTTTAGAACTAAACAAATTGGCACATTTCAAAACAAGATTAAATAATGCAGGGCGTGAAGTACGTTAGTAGAAATTGCAAAGAGAGGAATGCAGGAAATGAGCTGCAGTGGACAGCTATTGGATTATATAGGAATAAGACAAGTTTATTTGCAGATTCACCCTAAAAGGATGTTTGGAACAGGCCGGTGACCAATTTCACGATCAACTGAAAGAATTGAATTTCCAGAAGTTATTTTAGTCAAATGTCGAGGATCCAAGGATGAAAGGGGCATGCTTCATGGTGGTCTAACTGCTAGCCTAGCGATGATTTGCTAATATTTTGTTTTTTGGAAGTGCGTATTTAAGATGAAACTTGAAAGTGAAGCATTACAAGTTACAACTAGCCTCTCATTGCTAATATTTTGTATTTTTGGAAGTGCGTATTTAAAATGAAACTCGAAAGTGAATCATCACAACTAGCCTGAAGAGGTTGAGCATCATAAACTTCCCCCCTGTATAGGGGAAATGGCCCTGGAGGGATGAACTACTAAACCTAAGCACTTACGTTTGGCTAGAATGCCACATTCCAGAAGGTACCTACCTGTTAGAATCACCCAAGACTTGTACCTGAACCTAACCATTATTTTGTGCATGAGGGGATTCAAACCTTGGTAGCTGGCCTGACATACCACTGCCTTCAGTTCTGAACTGCATCCCCACTGGTGAAAAAAATTGTATTTAATAAGACATTGAATTTGATGTGAGATGAGTGATCCATTGCTGCAGATATTCATTTCTAACTGTACTTGTATGACATCTGTAACATTGTATATGCTTTTCAAGGTCCTGCAGATGATAAATCCCAAAACCCGGGAGACTAAGAATTTGGCAGATTACCTGAATGGTTCAAAAATTTGAAAATTGAGGAATAAATGATGGCGATAATAGAATCTGATACTAAAAATCGGGGGGCTATCTATTATTTTTTCCTTTAAACGTTATTGTTCCACAAGTTTATAATTCAGTTTCTATTGCTATGATTATGATCAGCTGCAATCTTGGATTTTGTACTCCTTTCAAATTTGTTTTGCATTTATTGTTTATTCTATTGGTTCTTTGGGCTTGTTAGTTCTCAATGCTCCAACCACTACATGTGTGTCGAGAAACTTTCTGAGTGGATGTTTCTTGTCTTTTTCCTTCTTTTTCTTTTCTTTAGTAAAAGAGAAGCAGTAGCATAGAAACCAAAAATGAGTTGTGGAGTTCTGACATTGAATACTACTTTTAAATTCCTATATGAATTTCTTCTCCCCTGTTCCCTGTCATTATTCTGCTTCCGATAGAAACAAAAACTGAGTTGTGATGTTTTGACATGGAATGCTACTTCTAACTTACAACATGGGTTTCTTCTCTTCCCTCCCTGTTATCATTCCGCTTCCTCTAGTTGCTTTCTTTCCCGTTTCAGTTTTTTCCTTTGTTTTCAAAAGTAAAATGCTTGTTTGGGATCCATTAGTTGGGTGCTTTCTGATAGGAAACCTATACACACAGTTTCTCTTCCGTGGTTTCTTCTCCAAGCTGTTTAAGGATTGACTCTCAAACCAGCTACATTACTGTAGACAAATTACTGCAAAAGAATGGAAGAGGAAACACAACAATTCACAAGCACACAATCTTAGCATACAACAACACATTGAGTTGTTTACTCCATTGAGATCAAGCTGAAATGACACATAGAGGTCTTTGACTAAAGATAGATACACTATCCCATCGAGAATTCAAGTGAACGACAAGTTAACTTCACATTCTAATCTAGGAGAAAATCTTGTTGGAGAGAATCTCTCTTATCCAACTATGATCCAACAAACTTTACTATAATAAACAATACATATCTATGTAGATAGTCAAAAGCACTAATTGGACACAACAATAACAAGTATTTTCTAACACTCCTTGTTGAGGATAGTGCTAGGTACACAAGCCAATTCCAAACCTACAATTTTCAAGTTTTGACTTAGGTAAATCTTTCGTAAGTATATTGGCTATATTATCTTCAATAGAACAACATTCCATGTAATCTTATTTTTGTTGATAAAATTTCCATTGAAAGTTTCACAACAAATAATATCAGCATTCTTCTCCATCATTCCAAGGTTAAGAAGCTATTTCTTAAGCCATATTGCTTCACAACTCCTAGTCACAACAACAATGTTTTAGCACCAGTAGATGATACATCAACATGAGTTTGTACTTGATGCTTAAAGAAACCATACTAGAACTTGACGAGAAATAATAACCTGTTCTAAACTTTTTTGAGTTCACATCACTCACTCAATTAATGTCTACATAGGTATGCAAATAAATATATTTGCCTCTTTCATAACCAAGACCATAAGAAATAATCCCCCACTCAAATAACAAATAATTCGCTTACCAATCTTCCAATGAACCTCCTTCGTTTTTTTCCTTATATCAACTTAGCACATTATTGCATAGGATAAGTCAAGACGACTATTGCACAAGTAAAGAGGAGTGCCGATCCATTGGTGACACAATGTGGCATCCACGTCTTTACTTTGGTCATCAACTCACAGCTTAGCACAAGGATCCACGACCGTAGAAATAGGTGTGCAAATTTTTGTTTTGAAAATATCCACAACATATTTGGTTTGCTTCAAAATGAGCTGATGATCTTTATCCTAATACACCTCCAAATCAATACATGAGTGAAAAGGATCCAAATTTGCTATTTCAAATTCCTCACATAATTCATTCTTCAACTAGTGAATTAATCCATCATCATTTCTTGTTAGAATGAGATCCATTTAAATACAAAACAACAATCATAATGCTATAACCACACACAAAAATATAGATTACCAATTACAAATGACTTATTTACACCTTTTCCAACGAACCACTCAACAATCCAAGTATACCATGCACGAGGAGCCTGCTTAAGACCAGAAAGGTTCTTCTTCAACTTTCACACAAGATCCTCTTTACCGACAACTTCAAGCCCCTTCAATTGTCATATGTAGACTTGCTCTTGCAAAACACCGTTTAGGAATGCTATTTTCATGTCTATTTGGTGAAGACTACATTTGGAGCAACAAAGGAAAGTACACACTAATGGTAGTATATCAAGCAATAGGGAGGTATTATCATAGTCAATGTTAGGTTTTTCACTAAAACCTTTTGCAACAAAACTTTGATTATACTTTTTGATGGAACCATCAACATTATGCTTTAGCTTGACTATCTATTTGTTACCTATAATTGTTTGTACTTGAGGGAATGGAACTAAATATCACACATCATTTTCATGATTCATTCATATTCCTCTTTCATGGCTTTAACCCATTGTCTTAAATGTATCGCCTCATCAAATATATTCAGTTTAGAATCGACCAAGCTACTCATAAAATGCAACAAAATTAGATTCATAGTTTTTATTTGGGATTTTGGTTTGTGTAGAAGTTCTTCCAAGAGTCGTTAATTTTGGCATGTCATCAAGTTTCAAACCTAAATTGTCACATTGGTTTCTCCCTAGCTAATTCATGATGATCTTGGTGGTCTCCTTTGCTCACATCATCTGATTCTTTCAATTTTATATCACTAATTACAACATCATCACTGCTTTTTGCAACTAGCTCATCATTGACTTCCATCACAATTGACTGTACTCTTATCAGAATTGTTAGATGCCATTTTGGAATCTGATTCATCAAAAATAACATCTTTGATAATAGAGTTCTTCTTTTATTGGGGACAAATATTCTAATCTTTGATAATAGAGTTCTCCTTTTATTGGGGACAAATATTCTATATGCTTTGGACTCATCACTAAATCCAATAAATATGTCTCTCTTGCTAGTAGCATCAGGCATTTTTTTTTAGTTAGAAGGTGTGTGAGAATATGTTGGTGAATCAAACACCTAAATATGGTCAATATAAGGTATTATGCTAGAAAATACCTCCTTAGGTGCAAGGTATGTGAGAATATGTTGGTGAATCAAAAACTTAAATATGATCAATATAAGGTTTTATGCTAGAAAAGGCATCCTTAGGTGCAACATCCTGTAATGACCTATGACGACACATGTTCAATATGTGCACAATAGTATTGCTTGTTTTCGCCCAAAGGAAACGAGGCATACCAAACTATGCCAACATGCATCGTACAGTTTAAACAATGCTTCTTTTCTTCCTCTTTGTAAGCCCGTTTTGTTGAAGAGTATAAGGAACACAAAACTCCCTCTTGATATTAGGTCGCTAGCAAAAAGAAACAAATTCATTAGACTTGTACTCCTGTCATTATTACTTAAGATTTTTATGCTACACTTTGTTTTATTTTCTATTATTGGTTTATCCTACCTTGTTAGTTTCAGAGATGATGCTAACAAACAGTGTTGGATATATTTCATGAATCATAATAATGAAGTATTTGAAAGGTTTCATGAATTTAAATCCTCTGTAGAAAAGCAAACAATGTGTAGCATAAAAATCTTGAGAAGTAATAATAACTAGGAGTACAACTCTGATAAATTTGTTTCCTTTTGCAAGTGATCTGGGATTAAGAGGGAGTATTGTGTTCCTTATATGCCTCACAATTCAGTGGGTTTGCAGAGAAGAATAACATGACCATTGTTGAAACTACATGATGCATGTTGGAGCAGTTTGGTATGCCTTGTTTCCTTTAGGAAAAAGTGTGCAATATCGAATAGGTGTCCTCACAAGTCATTAAGAGATGTTACATCTGAGGAGGTCTTTTTGGGTTAAAATCTTTTGTTGGTCATTTTAGAGTCTTGCATAACTTTTGATAAGAGAACAAATCTGGAAACTATGAGCACAAAAGACGTGATTGTTGGATATAATGATGAATGATGAGTCTAAAGCGTTTAGAATATTTATTCCTAGTGAAAGAACTATAATATGGATAGATGTTATTTCTGATGAATCATGTTTCAAATTGACATCTAGTAGTCATGGTGAGAAAGTGCAACTGATCGTGTTAAAAGACAATGGTGAGTTAGTTGCGAAAGGTAGTGATGCTGTCATGACTATGGACACACAATTGCAAGAATTAGATGATGTGCACTAGGCTCATCATGAAGTAGCTAGGGAGAAATGAACATGGATAATAAATTGGTAGATGGTTTGGGTTAGAAACTTGATGATAGGCCAAAATTGATTCCTCTTAGAAGATCTACACGAACTAGAATCCCAAATAAAATGTGTAAATCTAATTTTGCTGCCTTCATGAGTGTATTTGATGAGGCTTCATGTTATAGACAATGGGTTGAAGCCATGTAGGAGAAATATGAAAACATCTTAAAAAATGATGTGTGGGATTAAGTTCGACTCCCTAAATGAAAGACATCTAATAGGTATGGATATTCAAGCTAAGCGTAATGTTGATGGTTTGATCGAAAAACATAAGGCAAGGTTTGTTGAAAAAGTTTTAGTTAAAAGTTCGACATTGACAATGATGACATTTTTGTACCTGTTGCTTGATAAAATACGATTAAATGTGTACTTTCTTTGTTTGCTTGTTCTAATTGGAGTCTTTCACCAAATGAATGTGAAATTGACATTCGTAAATGGTGCTTTGCAAGTAGAAGTCTACATACGACCTAAGTCACTACATTTGGTGCACTTGTCCTTTGGAATTCAAAATTTGCTGAATTTGAAGGTGTTTTGAACAAATTCGTCCCCAGTCAGGGTAAACTCAAATTGAGCTTGAAGTTCATCTCAAACAAATTTTCAAGGCGAATAAATTTGCCTATAACTATGCAGGTTCATTGAAATTTGATCCTCGAGATAAAAAACCAAGGCTTGCTCCACATGCTATTTATTTCTCTAGAGGCCCAAACTGCTTGTTGCTAGAGTAGTTTCGTTTCTAATTTCTTCGGCAGTGTGCATAGACTCCAAAGCCCGAATCTGGTCTTCTTTCTCTAACCGACGTTGGTACTAATGCCCTTGCATTCATCCCTGCTGAGTCTAGACTCTTCTAGCTACAAATTGAGGGTTACAGCTCACGAATCGAAGGTTAATTGATCATTTGCACCAGCCTCAGCCTGTAGTTTCTTTTTTCCCAAAAACATCTCACTACATATACCCTAATTTATAACACATATTTTTAATCAATTACTAACACTTATATCGATACCAGGTACGATAATAGGGCCTTCAATTGGAGTAGAAGGTATTAGTTATGCACAAATTAAATGTATAAACTGAATTTCTATATCCTATTTGAACATCATGGTTACACAATCTTTATGATACATTTGGTGATTATTATCTGTCCTTTTATATAAATAATATGGCCTTGTTTTTAATTAAATAATATATCATAATATATATTTAAGTTGTTAGATGGTGTGTTAATTAATGGGAGAAATAGTTGTTGGATGGTATATTTGCCTTGACAAAAACAAAATTTTAGCTTCTAATCCTTTCCAATCTTCTCACATCATTAGAAAAGCCATTGAAATAAAAAAGAACACCAACAACTTTAATTTGGAAGATGTCTTCAAATTCAGTCAGTTGTGGAAACCCACCATTCACTATCTTTCCCATAAGCCATCCCTTTAGGCAGATTGATTTCCTTCTCCCACATCTTCAATCATTGATTTCCTTTTAGTTTATCGTTCACTTGATTCTATAATATCCCTCCTTTCATCTTTTCTTCTTTATTCTTTTGATCCTCTAATTAAGGGTTCTTTCTCTCCTTTTTAGAAGCCTTATCTATTGATTATAATATTACAATACATTAATAATATAATCACTTGATTCTTTGATCTTTCTCATATCATTTCATTTTTCTTCTTTATTCTTTGGATCCTTTAATTAAGAGTTCTTTCTTTCCCAGTCTATCATTATAATATTACTATATTAACCGAGAATAATAGAATCTATTAATATGAACCAATACTATGAAATATAATATAATACTACTATCTAGATCTAGTACTAATAATATTAATACTAATACTAGATAAATGATATCTAGTACTAAAATTTAGTAATTTGCCTATATTTTCTGTGTGGTTCACAGACCTTAGAGATCAGTGACCGATACGTCCTCAAAATATTTGTACCAGATAGATACATCCGAAGGGATCACTTCCTGCCGGCTCAACCATGGAGCTTGACCCCGAGGGTGTTAAGAGAATTGAACTTGTGACCCCTCTCAATAGAAAACGTGCTTTAATGATAGGGACCTGACCAATTGAGCTAACCCTTGGGGCTAATAATTTGCCTAATTAACAATCCCAATAATAATAATAATTTTATAGGATATCTTTTCTAATTATTATTGTTATTATTATTATTATCAACAAGTTAATTTTTTTTTGTCAATCATTACAATAATCTCCTAAATTACCCTATAATTATTTATGACCTTTCCTTTTTCGGTCCTACCCACTCTTATTTCTAATTATATTCTGTTATTAATTTCTTCCTCCAAGTTATTTGAACGTTCAACTTTTAAATTTATTTAAATGATTTATGAACAAATGCTTAAAAACTTCTAATTAATTAATTAAATTTTCCTCCAATGTCTAATTATTATAATACTTTTGACCTTTCCTTTCTTGATCTTGACTCTTACCCACCTTTATTTCTAATTATTATTTTAGTATTAATTCCTTATTCCAATTTATTGAACTCAACCTTTAACTTTATTTAAATTATTTATCAATAAATGTTCAAAACATTTTAATTAATAAATTAATTTTCTGTCCAACAACTAATTATTATAATATTTTGGTTTTATATATTGTTATCATTATAATAATGTCCTTAATTTTTTTTAAACAAAATGGTTAGGTTTTTTCTATTGATTTCAATCTGGTTCCAAGGCCAAAACCTTTTACATCTGCAATAAGATCTTCAACTGAGATCATAATTGTCAAAAAAAGACTTGAGTTCTTTCTACACTGTCTACATACTGCAATCCTAAGCTGACACTACCTATAAACCTTCCAAAAGACACCTAGAACTAATGCATACTTCCATGTTTTAAGACAAGAAACAAACTAGCCTGCACTACTCAGACTGGATTCAAGATTGACTTCTTCATTTTCCTCGTCAGACTGCCTTGGTTGCAATGGAGTAGGAACTAGAACCTTTGTTGCCACCTCAACGCCCCTTGTCAGTTGTTTTGGGGCCACAACCTGATGCACCTCCATTGCCACGCTCTTGTCATCTTCTGCACCACAACTACTGCTGCACAATTCCCGTCCAAAGATTCCATTCTAGCAAGATGAAGGTCTGGAAGATCTTTTTTCAACTGCAATCTGTCCAACTTGGTCTGTAAGAGGTCAATTTTCTAATTTAAGAGAGCTAATTGAGCTTGAAATTCTACAACCCCCATTTCTCCCTGCCTGGATAACAAAGATAATATATTATTCCATTGTTGCAACTTGCTATGAGGTAGTCCAAATGCTGACTAAATTCTTCCGTTTCTGTGCCAGACGATCCATGTGAACAACAATGCAACAGTCCTCCTTCCCTGCATAATTTTTGGAGAAGCAGACCCAAACTTCTGATGAGATGATGAAGAGTGACCTCGGCTTATAACTCATGCCTGTCTCCACCAATCCATCAATTTTCTCGCCATCTTTAATGCAACAAACTGCCCTGTACATTCTCTGAACTAGAAATTCGATTTCAACATTAAGATCACTGCAAATTCCTCTCTTTGCCATTAAAACCCTCTACCTCGAGCGTGCCTGCTTCTCCTTGGATATGAAAACAATGTCCCTCAACTTCCTCCCACATTTATTAAGAAATTGAGTAGGTTTCCATCTGCCCTCACCCTTGCTTGAAATCACGTGGATAGGCCAAGTGTGCATACTGACCTATATCCCGGCATAAGAGGGGAGCCGCCAAACTGCTGAAAAGAGAATTTGAAGGATTGAAAAACAAAATTATGGGCTGACATTAGGTTGTTGATCCACCTGCCAAATCATTCACCCTTTATTTCTATTTAAAACTTTCAATACACCTACAGTCTGATATATGTTTGGGGTTTTTCATGCTAAAGGTTTATATAGACCACCTCTTTCATCTTGAAGCCAATATCCCTTGTTCTAAGGAGACTCCCTTGTTTGCTAATGCATTTGCCTTTGAGTTGAGATGTCTCTTGACATGATAAAACTCGACAATCTCAAAATTTTCAATTTGCAAGCTTATTTTTTGCGGAATTGAGGATTGAACCTGTTTAGAATTCTGTTTGAGCTTACACACTTGTTGTATGACTATCATCAAGTCTCCAAACGCTGTTAATTTTGCGAATTCTTCTAGAGATAGCCAATTCTAATCCCTGCCTCAAAGCTAAAAATTTGGCTTGGTTATTAGTAGCACTCCCCAAGCCCCATGCATATTGAATCTCTATTTCTTTGTTGGGGCGAAAAATAAC